>VWZF01002269.1:1158175-1562300 GCA_013396755.1 Sclerurus mexicanus | reverse complement strand
CTACGGCGTGGAGGCGCTGGGCGAGCAGGTGCTGCGGCGGCGGCGGCTGCTGCTGCTGCTGGGCGCGGGCGGGCCGCTGCTGTACGGGCTGTACTGCCTGGGCAGCTCCCTGGGCGTGCAGGTGCTGCTGGCACAGGCCGCCCGCCTCATCTGCCAGGGGCTCGACTACTTCAGCAGCCAGTGGGTGAGTGCCCCGCTTCGGAGATGCTCTTGAGTGGGAAGTGACTCAGCCCGGTTCTTGGGCAAACATCGAGGCTGGTTGAGCTCTGAGGTGTGCCTTGAAGTGTTGTGAAATGGCAGCTCGACTCCACAAGTGACCCGGTGGGAGGGAAAGCACATCAGGGCTTGTCCCTCGGGGGACTGGGTGGTTTGGGTTTGTGTGGTCCTTCAAGTATCGAACCGTGCAGCCTCAACTGGAATGTTAAAAAGTAAAGCTGTTTAACCGATAAATATTACTTATGGGAACAAGGTTCGGGAGACTACTTTCCCCTGTTCTGTTCTGACTAGTTAAAACTTCTGGCAGAACTCATTTACACTTTGCTAGTTATAACTGAAAATGCGAAAAATACTACATAGCGGAAGCAAATGGATATGTGACAGCGCGAAAGATCAGTAAGCTGCGCTCTTGTTAAATACTGATGTACAATTGCATGCTCACATTGCTTGATGTTGGAGACTTTAAGAGCTGCTTTATATTTTAAACAAACGAAATGCCCTTCCCCCCTTGGGTAATAGTTTTCCTGAATGTACTGACAGAGGATATTTTGAGCTGGTGTGAGTAGAATAGTCTGGAGAATTTGTTTTGTCTCCTGAAGGCAGACAATGGAGGAAGAGATTTTGCCTTTCTATTTTGAAGTGTAGTCATATGCTGGAAGATGTCAGGGGACATGTGTTTCTGGTCTGTTTTGTGCTCAGAAGTGTAACTAAGACTGATAAAGGCACATTCTCTCTTTATAAAGAGGCAAGATAGAACCATGTTTACCTTCAGCTGAGTATCTAAAGCAGGATCTAAGCATGGCTTGGTACTGGTGGGAAGCTTTGATTTGTTGCCACACAATTTGTTTTATAAGTTTAAAATTTTCCTTTGCATTGACCTACGCGTTCTAACAAATCAGTGATATTGCTACACAAACTGACCTGGCTAAGTCCAGGCTTTGATTAAAATGTGGCTCAGTAAACCATACTTACACTGGGTAAAAATCAGGGCACTAAAGGAAGCTGCACTGATTTAACCTCATAACTATGGTTGTAATGCACTGCTGATGACTGTGCATGCTCAGTGCAACTTTGTTTAGCAGCCTCTGATACTTTTGCTTTTCATTGGTGTTTCTGATTTAACACTTTTGTTCATTGAACTGGTGTAAGAGTTTAACTGGGCAAAAGATAGTTAAGTTCCCGGAACTATTCAGATTGGAGTTCCTTGGAAAGATTTTGTGTTTGTGTCCAGGTAACTGGCCATAGACTTCCTTAAGCAAACCAGTTGCTATAGCTTTCTGAGCAAACTGCAGCAGTTTCTTTATGAGAAAGAAACTGCAGGCTTTCCTTTGTAAATAAACTCAACCCAGCCTGGCATCATCTATACATTTACAGTGTGCTTCAGTTCCATTTTTTTAAATTTTGTGACTACTTGATTTGTACTATCTCAGAGCTGTAGCAGGATAACTTAATTTTGTCCATGCTGCTGAGGAGCCCAGACTGCATCAGTTAATAGTATCAGCTTTAACTTCAGTTAAGCATCTTAAAGCTGTTTAATTGCTGTGTTTTATTGCAGGACTCTGTTTGCATACATATGTTCTGCTTGCTAGCTGCACAGGAATTTTGGATATTACAAGTTGTTTTGCTCCATTGTACTGTTCTTCTCTGAGATCTGAATCCTCCCTGATTCCTTCTCTATGCACAGTTGTCTTATCCGTTTCTGATTCCCTCTGCTGTACTAGAGAAGTGAGTGGATGCCTATTGTGAGAATTACGGGTTTTTGGAATATTAATTTGGTGTTCCCTAACTAAAGGTTTTTTTGTGGTATCTGCTAGGCCACGATGCAGAGAGAGAAATTTTCCTCAAGTTCCATAAAAAGCCCAAGTTCTTCAAATGCAGCAATTGCACTTGATAATGGCATGGTAATCTGTCTCTTGGCACCAGTATGTTAAAGAGCTTTCTTCTGCTGTTGTCCTCAAATTTAGGAAAGCCATTCATGATGTTGATGAATGAAAGATTTGGAAATGGCTACTTTCCTGCAGTTTAGGAATTTGCAGTCCTAGATACCTCCAAGGTTGGATTGTTTGATAGCTGATTGCAAAACTCTGCTTTTGAAGACCAAGATCTTAAGCTAGTCTACAGGCATCTCATTCCCAAGGTCTCCTTTTCTTTCATGCTTTACAGTTTCTACATCATCTTTGAAGAACCTTGCTCAAGAAATGTGGTAGTCTTAAATGCTGTGCCTTAAATGTAGAGGCTGGTTAAGAATTCTAGGTGAGTTCCTTGCTCTGACTCCAGCCTTCTCTAGGGGTTTTTTGCAGGAGTCTTAGGTAGAGGGCCCTATACAAACTTCAGTTATGTATAATGGGAAATGGGAATGCTTTTCTCTGTCTTTTGTTTCTGGGAAAGGAGGGGAGTTTTGTCGCATCACAGACTCAATATACCCCTACATGCTTTTATGCTTTTATGCGATTTCAGCATGGTTACCCGTACAGGTAGCATACCTTCTGAAGAGTAGCCTTGGACTGCCTTGTTGCCCTAGTTTTGTAGGAAGTATGCCTCTATCCATCAGTGTAGGTAAGGTATGGGAAGTTCTGCTTTGTGACAAGAACTGAAACTACTGTAGGCTGAGTTTTTATACTTAGAGTAATATACAGCTAGTGCCAGCTGTTCATTATATTTTTATTTTTTTTAAGGATTCACATGCTCATATTTATTTGGAAAATGGATAGTTTGTAGATCCCAACAGATGTAAAGAATTATACAGCTGCTGTGTTGGCTCTGAAGTTCATCTTAGTAAATTAGATTTGATATAATCATAATGGGCAGAATTCTCTGTAGTGAACTTGTTTACAGGGCTGTCAAAATCTTTCTCTGCAGGCCAGTCTTTCTTCCTTGGTTTGTCACAAGTTATTGGTCAGGCTCTGAACTGCGTACTCATATGTGTGTGTCAGTGTATTTTTATATCTGTGACTGTATTAGGTACAACTCATGTTGTTCTAGGGGTTTGCATGCAGTTAGAGGACTTGAACAATCTCTTCCTCACTACAATGCTGGGCAAATCTGGAAACACCAATTGCCTTGGTATTTCCACATTGGAATATTGTCAAAGCACGCGTTATGTGTTTTGGCTGTTGGACTGTCTGCTCCCTGTCAGAGAACCTATCAAAGACATCCACCGGGAAAAGCTCCATTTGTGTTGATACTTAATGTCAGCAGCCCCTAAGTAGCCCTTCCAAACTGGAATTCTCAAACATGCTTCCTGGAAAGTACTGTGGGTCACGTGCTCTGAGATGTTTGTCTTGCACAGTTATACTGAATATCACTGGTGGAGGCAAAAAAGCATCTATGTTTTGTCAAATTCACCTAATGGGGCAATTTATCTTCTAACAAAAGAAAGGGTTAAGACTGACTATATTTGGGAATAACTACAACTGAGAAAAACACAGTTCTGATTTTTGATGTGCATACAATTTCTGTTTTTTTGAGTGTCTTGGGTAGCTTTTTTCCTCCCCTTCCCTTTCTTCTTAGAGTGGGTTTGCAGTTTTCTAAAACTTGCTCAGCAAAGAAAAAAAACAAAATAAGCACCTGAAAAAGCTTGTAAGTATTATTTCCACTGTTTATAATCCTTTATTATGACAGTATCTTGGTTTATAAGTAATATAGACAGGTACTGACTGTAAACACATCCTACCAAACCCACAGATTTTGGTTTGTTTTCACAACATGGTAGAGAGAAACCATGTAGAGACCACATGTGGCCTGTTTAAAAACATGATGGGGAAGGGCAGGGAAAGTCTGAGATGTTGACAGTATTTTATTTTCTACTGTTATTTTTCCCTTCCACACCCACCCTCAGTTTTTGAAGAGCCTGCACTGAGGTACCTTTCTTGAAGAGGCTTAGGAGCTTATTTTGATTTATATGCATGAACTATATCCCCAGGCCCTAAGCTGACACTAGCCTAAAGCCTAATGATATATGCTACATAATATTAGTTATTTATTGGTATCTATATGTATTGTTTGAATACAATGATGTTTCTTTTTCTACCACTTCTGAAAGGAATGATCGCTATGGAACTGTTCAGCAAAATTTTAACTGTGTTCTATATAATAAAACAAGAAGGTGAAGAAGTTGTGTGTGTTGAGGAGCCATCTCTTGCAAAAGTGCCACCATGAAGTAGGTCAGAAAAGTGGTACTCAGTCTGCAGGAAAGAATTTGTTGTGCTCTGTAAAACTTCTTTTTGCAAGTGAATCTTGATAAGCTTGATTTCTGAATAGTACTTTTATTAATTTTCTCATAAGTAACTTTTGTATTAAGACAGGAAAAATGAACTAAAGGAGAAATATTTTCAACATCCATAGCTGCAGTCTTCTGGATATCTTATGTTTGGTGTTTTTTTTTTCCTTAAACTCACAGATAATAAGGAGACAGGTGATGAATTATGAAAATGTCATTTTGACTCCAGTTTTCAAAATCACAATTAATTTCATTTGACTTTACTGCATATTCCTTAGTACACGAGAGGAAATACCTCATACTGTGCAGAGTCTGGCAGAGTAAGAATGTGTAACTGTCCTTCACTTAGCACTTCTTTCAACCAGCTTTGTGCTGCAGCATAGTTTTAAAAGTTTGTAAAAATGCCATGTCAGTGGTTATATGGATTTTCTATTTTAAGAAAAACTAATGAAAATCTCTATTTTCCAATTGAAATTTTAAAATGTTAAAGGGAAGTGACAAGGTAGTTAGGCCTTTTTATTCTGTTCAAAATGCTGAAACAAACTGGAAAATAGAAAGCAATTTGAATTAGACCTGTAGTTTCATCAAACAGTTTTAAATCTAAATCTCAATTAAAAAACCCCCAAAGCAAGAAAGAAAAAAAAAACAACCAAAAAAACCCCAAAAAGCCCAAAACCCAGCTCCCCCTCCCCCCCTTCAAAACATAAACCAAACCTAAAAAACCTGGCTTTATGATATCCGCGTGAAAAAGGGCAGTCTGGAAAAAATTACCACTTCAAAATGACCATGGGAGAGGGTAGACAACTAGAAAATGAGAATTGAAACACTTCATTTGGTAGGTCCTGATTTGTTAAAAAACTGAAAACTTTGAAAGGTCAGGGCTTATATCAAAAGAAGTAACTTAGTTAATCTTCTCTTTCTCCACTGTTACTTTTACTGCGGGGTGGTTCATAGAATCACAGAATATCCTGAGCTGAGGGGAGACCCACAGGGATCATTGAAGTCTAACTCCTGGCCCTGCACAGGACCACCCCAAGAATCACACCATGTGCCTCAGAAGGCACATGAAGCAGGTAGGAATGCATTTGCTGCCAGATGTTGAGTTGTTGGGACAACATTCCAAGAAAGACTAAATCATTCCAGCAGCTTTGCTACCAGTGAAGAGCTGTTCTTGCGTATCCCACTTCTGACATATGCTTCAGTTGCCCTGTTGTTGGCGCCTGTCATGTTTCTGTGAGCCTGTTTTGCTATAACTGTATGACAGATTTTTTTTTTTTTTATGAGCTTAGGGAGCTTGAGCTGGCTGAATGAATGTTGAAGCTGTTGTGCAGAAGAGGTGGGACTGCCCAGCTGGCAGTGGGAGAGAATGAACTGCTGCTTTCAGTAGCAGTGAGCTATTAAATGAGCTCATCTGTAAAACCTCCTCCTTTGAGATTAACTTGTTGATAGGAAAGAAAGGGAGGGAAGCCTGTAAGGAAAGAATTTTACTCTCCAGTATAGATCAATATAAACATTGTCAAAAGTTGAATAGTAAGAGTTTATTCCTGAAAAATTATGCCAAAGCCAAAATAGTGACTGAGGTTTTCAAATTTTTCAACTTGAACAGTAATAGGAAACAGACTTTGAGTAATGTTGGTGATATGGTCATTCTGATAAATCCTAGACTTTCCAACACTGAAATTTGAAAGAAAAAAGTCACTGAGGCAGATGATTGAGTTTAACATAAAAGCTGCATGTTTCTATGGTGTGATTTTGCCTCCAGTTGGCAATTTAAAGAGAACTGGAGCCCTTCAGACTTGCCTTAGACACCTCTAAATCTGGCCGCTTAAATTTACCACTCTTAACACAGAAACATGCTGAAATTCAGGAACTGCAGTGTTACAGCTGTTTATTCAGGGAAGCAGGCAGTTTTACTTTAAAGGCAAAACAACATTTTATACAATTTGTGAGGGATACTACAAAATGCAAAGGAGACGTGAAAAATGAGGTCTTTGCTGTCTGTTCAGACAATTAAGATATGCACGCGAAGGTGGAAGGACAGTGTGCAGGTTTAAACTATCCTGAAGTTGTGTTATGTGGGCGTTCTACATGTCTGTAAATAATAATTGTGATTGAGCAGTGATTTAAAATCTCAGAGTGCATGGTGAAAGTTAGGCAAACTGACTTCAGCTTGATAAATAGTTTATGGTAGCTAATGCATTTTGCAAAATCTGAAATGTGTGAATGAGTTACCTAGTTAGCTCTATACTCCTATAAATCAAATGTATAGGCCTTTTGGTCTAGCATGGAATTTTATCAATTCCAGTTTCATTGCAATAATTGCAGTAGCTTAATTTTAATGAAAGTAGGCAGTATCTTTTATTTGTGGTTTCCATTATGTCCGTTCTTGAGAAGGACATATAATACTAAAGACAGTGTTAATATTCTCATGCTTTTGTATCCAAAACTTTTGGGGACCATCCAGAAAAACAGTGGGAAAGGTTATGCAACATGCTTTTAAAGGGTTAAGGAAAAATAAAAGTATACTGTTGCCAAGAGAGTATGGGATGAAATCCTAGTCCATATCAATGTAAGTTAATTTGCTTTGTCAGTTGCTTTCAACTATGAATTGTTGGAAGTAGGCTACCCTAGTTCCTGTGCAGTGGGTCTTGCAGCGTAGGGAAGTGCTTGGCCATAACATTAACAAATAAAGGATGTCACTGAAATTAAACTTCTTTCACCAGTCAACTGACTACATAGTTTTTTTTTACAGGGTTTCAGGATTGTTATTGTTTGATCTTTGGAACAAGGCAACTTGTTTATTTTTAAGTAAGCTATTTCTATTCAATAAAAATAAGAAATACTTTTACGTGGGTCATTTGCTAAGCTTTTAGAAATGAGAATTGATAAGTTATTTTAACTTACAACATAAAAAAATTATTGAATACCTAAACCCTGTAATGTTCAGCTACATGCATGGCTAAAAGCAGCACAATGTGTTTTGCTTTGTTGGCTGTTAAACAGAGGCTTATTCCCTATCAGCCTCCTACTTTTGGCATGTTTTAATCAGAAAGTTTAAATTACTGAATGTAGAGTCCCCTGTTTGTAATTTATCATAAAATTTAAAAGCTAAAGAGTACAACTGGCTTGATGGTGGAACATTTGTCCTAAAAAGATTCTGTGTAGCTGATGTTAGGAAGTAGGATAGCATCTATGTGATGAGTTACCTCTTGCAGTTACAGCTGTGCTGTGAAGTGCCTTATGAGTGAATTTATGTTACAAAGCTATGCTGTTAAAGGAGTGATGCTGTGTATTTCTGATAAAAAAGATTTTGTTTGTTTATTACTTTAGGCTTAATGTTCATGGGTTGTGTTAGTTTTAGACATTTGCCTTGAGTCCACACTTGACCATAAGTATTATGCAGCTCTGTTGGTGCAAAGTTAGAGCCGCATAGCAGTGAAAAGTTAGTGACCTGCTCCAATGAGAAAGATTAGTACCTTTTTCACCTATCTTAAGCGATTTTAAGTTACCTTAACTGTGTGATCATTCCCTCTGAAGTTACCGGAGACCATCACTGCTTGTCTGTTCAGTTCAGTACAATTAAGATTTCCTCTACACCAATTAGATACATTGAAGTAGTCACACAAACCCTGCTTTCCACAGGGACTCTCGTGTCTTCAGCATGAGTCATGTCATGCAGAGTAAAGAGGTGAAAACTCTTTTGGGATGTTCTGCTTGATTACTTGTTTGGTGTCTCTGCCTGTGGATTCTTACTTCTTACACTGACATCTGATTCAGCAAATGCTGTTAATAGAAATTCTGCTAAGACTTTATTGAGATTTATGGATTTGTAAGTGTAAATTTGAAGGTGTACTTAACTGATTATGAATAGAGAATGTTGAATTTGAGCCAGAGTTGTCTATTTATTTTAAGAATGCAACACTGCGTTTTTATTTTTGCACATCTGTGTGCTTGTTTTATTTCATACCTTCTTCTGAGTATCAGCTTTCACCTCCTGTTTCCTCTTCAGGTTTCTGCTTTCTTATTTTCAGCATTTTCAAGCTCAAATTCTTCATCTCAAGATTCTTAATTAGAGTTCTGCATTGTGATTTATCTGATGAGCAGAGTTGTAGAAGGCAGTTAGAAGCAGCAAACGCAAAATGACCACTTCTTTTTCTTCATATGTTGTCACTGATGCCTTCCTTTCTCCTTGTTTTTTTTTTTAGTTAAATATGATAAAATTACATGCCATAAGTCATTTAAAGGCATCTCTGTTTTGTGGGGGAACAGCAGTTTTTGTGGTGCTTCCTGATGGCTTCTTTGGCTTAAAGCCCCTTTTGTCTCTTTGGACTGGAACACAGGAGCTGGCAAACTGCTCTGTGCTGAAACAAGTGGTGCTGTCCTGGCCAGCTCTCTCTCCCTGTGGCCCCATGGGTGCCACTGACAACCCTGTTTCATTTAGGTTCTCACCTTTTAATAATAGTTCCAGAGGAATTGCCTTTAGTCAGGTGTGAGATCATCTTCCTTCAGGGTTTGTGCCCAGCAAAGCATGTATATCCCCTCGGGTTAGAACCATTCTGAAGGCATACCTGGCCTGCCCTTACACTTTATACAGACTTTGAACTTCTCCTACATGGAGAAAAAACTCCTGTAATTAGTTGAAATGTGGGCTTCTTAAAGACTTAGAAATTGGCTTCAGTTCTCTCTATATGGCCATTATGGGAGTGTGCATGTGTGTACACACATACAGGAGTACAATAGAGCTCTATTTTGATGTATGCATAATACCTACATGTATCTTTTTCTTACAGATATGGACCTTGGTAGTTGGTTACCTGCTCATGGTTTCCTTTAAGTGGAATGTAAGCACTGAACGTTACTTAAAGGCAGTCTCTGTTCCTGTCTGGATTATGCTGCTCTTTCACTTAGGTGAGTATCAAGAAGCTGTTATTCTGGTGTGTTCAGGGGGGTTCTGTCAACAAAGCTCCATGTTCACTTTTTTGCTAAATCTGTATAATGAGGTTTTAGCTGAAGTGCGCATTGTTTTCTCTGCTCAGTAATTCTGGCTTCATGTGTCCAGAAAGGAGCATTAAAGTAGGGAATGGGAAGGCATCAAGATGCCAAGCATTGTGTGTCTTCAACTCCTTCTGCTTGGTTTGTACTCCTCATGGTTTTCCCTTGTTTGGTTTGCAGACCAAGTACTTACTCCTTGACAGTGAGTAAGGGCTAGGGTCACATGTAGGTTGCTTTAGACTTTTACTTGTAATGATATTATTATTTTATTGAGAACCTGCCATTAACCAAGGCTGAAGCTGTGAAATGCATTTCATAGTAGTAATAGAAGCAAAAAAAAAATTAAAATTCTATCAGTAGTCAACAAGCATGTCAAGATGATATCAGCAATATAAAATACATTTGCCAGTAATCTATATAATCTGTTAATACAAATATAAGATTATTATAATCTTTTAGATTTATGTTACACATTTAATATAACATTATCAGTTTATATTCTCATATCAGAATTTATGATGGAAGTACCATGCAAATAATAGAAGACTATCATGATGGAAGATTTCCCAGCATACTTTGATTTACTTTGCTTTAGCAGCAGGTTTCAAGGCTTGTTCTGACCTTGGGGAGATGCTTTTCTGAGGTTTTAAGCTACATGTAGTAGCTTTGCATTTGCTTAAATTTTGGCAGTCTTGTATTTGTTGGACGTACAGGCTGAATAGCCAAAACCCAAGAAGGCCCTGCTCCATTCCGCTCTACAGAGATCTACCATGAATATACGTTTTTGGGGGAAACTTGATTTGCCTCTGATACCTAAAGTGTTTTCATTTTGTATGTGTTTCATGTGATTCTGCAAGTTGTTTTTAAAATGGTTCTCTGTATCAGCATAGTTTAAAGTCACTGATTTTGGGAACAGTAACCACTTAGTTTATTCATTGAGAAACTTGTTTACCTGTATTTTCTATTCTTCCTTTTTTTCCACATAGAAAACTTGTTTGTTTTATGACACTCTTAGTTTTTTCACAGGTTGTTCTTGGTTGTTGTGGTGCCTTTCTAGTTTTGCTAAATGTAGGGTTTATTAATGGTGTAATTTTTCTTGTAAAAAGAAATTCCCAACACTGTATCTTTCAGCTTCTGTGGCAGGTTCCTGGAGAATTCCTGTGTTTCTGGTTATAGTTGTTCTGATGACTGTAGGCATGTTACATGAGCAGCAAAATGGAAAGGAGTCTTCTGGTAAGGACAAGTCACTGTTTCTTTTGTTGTTGGATGCAAAGATTCTGTAAAGTCATGTGAAAGAATGTGGATCATATCCCTGTAAATCCAACGTCATATGGATTGCAAGAATTTACTCTAAGATTTTTAGTGTGTTTGTTCCAAAGGGGTTTACTAGAGCTGAAGTGAATCTTTGATCCTTTATATAAAATTATTGTAATGGAAAGATGTTTCTTTACCATGGAAGAGACTCATTATCAAGCCTGAGTTTCAAACATAAACATAGCCTGGGATATTTGAAATCAGGGGCTAATTTTGAAAGAAATGAGCAATATAGGTTTAGTAGCTCCTATAATACTGAGTATGAGAGAAACTGAGCCAACTCCATTCAGGAAGTTTCTTATATGCAGTAATTAATTTTTAAAATACCAGGTTCTTAAAAAAAATAGTTTGTGTTAAGACTTAGAGAAGAATAGGTTTTGCTTGTTGTTAGTCAGTTTTGCAAAAAACAGACATCAGTTGTTTTTGATGTAAGAAATTTTTTTCTTGTCTTGGTGTTCTAGTTGAATAGTAAAATTGATTAACTGGTATGACATTTTTTGAATAATCAGACTGGCAGCAACCATGAATTATTTGGTTGGTAGCAGTTCATTAGCAAAAAAAGAGCTAAGCAAATAACTGGTTTTGAGTTTTGGCTCCAGGTGTATTGTAGTATTAAAATTAATAGCACTGATTCCTGTTTGGTCATGCTGACAAGATATAATACGTACTAAAAGCTAACAATGTCTATCCATGTCATTTCTGTTGTTTGACAGCTTCAGTGGATATTACACAGCAAATAAAACATTATAAGGCTTAAGCTTTTCTTTATTTATGTATACCTATGTATTTTACAGGGGCAGAGCTTCCTGGTCAGATGATTTCCATTGCTGCTTCAACAATTGCCATGGCAATTTCCATGACAGAAGATGAGTCCAATAGTGAACATTCCTCCCAACCCTCAGGTGACTGAATACTCTGTAAGAAACATTTGAGTTTGCTCTAAAGACGTGAAATTGGAGGGAATTAAGAATAAATTTCAAAGTAGTCCCTATTCTCTTCATTCTGTCCAAAACAGTACATTTAAACTTCCCTTGTGAATCAGGTTTATCTGTATTTAAAAATGTTAAGAAGATACTAATATAAAAACTTTCTTGCAAAGGATAGGTTATGTGGCTGTCTGTATGTTTTGAAGGCCTGACTAGAAGGATTTATTATGGTTTTTGGTTTTGGTTTTTTTTGAATGGTTTTTTCCTTGGTCTTTATTATTAATTCTTTTATTTTCCTGGCCTTTTGATTTTTTGGCAGCTACGTGATATAACTGGATTTCTGCACCAGGTACAGAGAGACTGGAGTAATTTTGTATACATCATAGCGAGGAAAAAGCCTCATTTTAACTATGGCATGCTCAAAGTTCTTCCTGTAGCGAGTTTACTTGACATTGTCACTTGAGTCACATGATACTTTCACTTGCAATAACACAACTGGCTTGAAAGAGTTGCAAAGAAGATGTTTAGAAGTCCATCACTGCTTTTGAACCTTACCGTCGTTTTTTGGATAGGTCTTTGATGGAATGCGATACTAGAAAATTAAGTTATTATTGAGACCTCTAAAAAAGGTTTCATTCATTTCCTACAAGTAGACCAAACAGATAATTCAACTTGACAGAATGTGAATTTAAAAGAATGGAATTTTCAATCTAAAAAGGCAGCTTCAGACAACTTATTCTTTTCTTTCCTTGATTTCTACATTTTACCTGACTACCGTAAAAATAAATGTAGAACCTCATGGCAGTACATCCTGAAATGTGAGATGAGAGCATCATGGTGGCAGTTCTCTTATATTTCTGTGTCTAGTCTTTAATTTTGGAAATGGAATTTTTTTCTGTTTGATTTGGAGCTGAATTTTGTAATCTGGCAACAAAAAATCCCAGCATCCCACAATTGTGCGATATAAGTGGTTGTGTTCTTTTTTGACTGATTTTTTTAACTTACTGATTTTATTTTTTTCACTTCTTCAAGACAATTTTCTTTCTGTTTTCGAGAAAAGAAAACTACAACAGTTTTACAAAGATGTCTTTTACAGTGAATGTTTTTTTGACTTATCTTCTTGAAAGTTAACCAGATGGGTCATTTTGTCTTGTGAGTTCTGTTGTTTTCCTTCACAGCAGGAAAAGAACAAATATGAAGTTTCCTGTTAACTCCTAGCAATAGTTAAAATACTTCTGTAACAATCTGTTGGAATCTAGTAAAAAATTCTATTCTGTGATATGTTAAGCATAAGTTTGGCCATCTTTGGTTTGGATCTTTTGTGAATGGGGATGAAACATTTTTCTTTTACAGCCAAAGTTTTTATCTGTGGGTTTAAGAGCCTACAATTTTTTTGGTTTCCCTTATACTGTTAAATCAGTTATAGAAAAATCAATACTTTGTGGTTTTAGTCTTCTCCATATGGCTTAAATTTATTCATTAAAAGACCATGAGGGGAAGTAAGCTGTGTTGATTTTATAGTAGTTTCTGAACACTCATGTTTTTCCATACTTTTTAGTTGAATGCTGTTGTTTAGTATTGGGGGCAAGGAGTTTAATGATACCAGTGTAGGTGGTCCTTCCTGATGTTCCAAGAGTTTCCAGAGTATGCAGCAAAGTGGAGGTCTGCAACTTACAAAGCAGATACTGCTGCAATACTTTGTAGGCAAGATTCTATTGTCTTGTTGGCTTTGGATATGACAGATACTTAAATCTAGTCATGACTCTTACTCTCCCTTTTGTCCTCTGCTTCTTTGTTTTCTTAAAAAAAAAAAAAACCCAAAATATTTTTCTCTTGAAATTATGGTAAGATGTTATTTGTGAAGCGGTACCTTGATCCTGATGTTCTGAAGACTTCTTCCTTAATAATAAAGTCTCTGTTTTCCTAACTGAGGATTTTATTCTGATGCCCTACATAGAGACACAGACAACTTCTTTCTCTAAATGCTGCTGTTTCTTTATCTTCTTGAGTATGAGAATAATTCCAAATTCTGCAACAGCAAGAAGCTAACATGACAGATAACATATTGTGTAATGAAAAGGACATGTCTTAATAGGACAGCCTGGGAAATTTGCTTTTTTTGTTATTGTATTCAAAGAACTACCATACATTCTGATTTTGCTAGAATTCTTGTTGTATTTTATTGGCTGTTTAGTCTTTCACACTTTCATTATCTGGAAGATAGAAAGGTGTTTTTCAGGTTTAATTTCTGAAAATACCATGAAGCATGCTAAAAGGGATTTTACAGAATCTGAAGTTACTCTGAGTCACTATACTGATAGGTGGTTTTTTCCCATTTGTGTTGACAAGGCATTCATGCCTTGGTTTGCAGACCATGTCTTGCCAACAGAATGTGACTTTTTTAATTTGCAAAGTTTGATGGTCTTCCGGGTGGATCAGCTTTGTGAACTGACAATACATTCATCTGAATGGCAGTTCTGGTGCAGGTGTGTGTTTGTCATGGGAAGAATACTGGGTCGTTGGCAGTGCCAATTTAGTTTTGTTTAAAGTGCTGTGGAACTGCTGTCTGAAAAAGTGTTCTGGTCTTGGGATTCCATAAGATTTTGTAGTCCTTTTTTTCTGCCTCACCTCTTTCTTATCTGTTTTGTATTCTGTGTACAGTTTCCTTAGTAGGGAAACTGTAAGGGAATAAGGCTGTTTAATTGGTACTACTCTTAACATTACTGCTGTTATTTAATTAAGATTTTCTTCATTGCAAAATTATGTCCATCAAATTTCTCATTACCAAAAGAAGGAATTTCTTTATTATCTTATAAAGGTGACTCTACTAAAGACTTACTGGGCAAAAAACGTTGAATAACTTTATCTTAGGCATAGACTTCAGCTTATTATTCTGCTTTGGCTTTTAGCGCTTCCTTTTCTTTGATAACTATTTGAGTTTATATGTGTTGGAATGTTTCTTGTTATGTTGACTATATTAATTTTGAAGCAGAGAAGAACTGTTGAATAAGTTGAATTGATAGGGATTTGTCAATTATGGATGTACTACTTTCAAATTTATGTTCCTTTAGTGCATCCGTTTGTTTCTGGTAGAACTTTTCTACTTCATTAAAAATAGACTGAGGAGTACAGGGAAATCATAAATGCTCTTCCAGATGACAAAACCGGTTTGTCTTTTTAGGAAAATTTCTGTTTAAAGGTAACTTTTTCTCTCCTCTTATGAAAAATTAACTTGAATCTTTTTCTCAAAAGCATAGTTTCTGTGGTAGGGTTGGCCATCATCGTTTTGAGACATGTACTGGTTAGCCAAGAGCCACTCCACCTGAAGCTGCTGCTGTGTTTAGCTGCTTGCAGAGCTCCTTCTTTCAGGTTGCATGCTGTTATTCCTTTGTAAACATTCTGAAGTTCCACCAAATAGGTGAACAAGAACCAGCTGATGTTTGTTGTCATCCCAGTGTCCATCAGTTGGATAAATCAAGAGATCTGCATTAATGTATTAGTGTGGTGGGGGATGTATTTATAAGCTCTAAAAATGATTCCACTTACTTGTAGAACACCAGTGCAGACATCTGCAACAAAAGAAGAGTGTTCATCTGGTGTGTGAGGATGCAGAGTTTGTCACTGACTGCTACTCTACACGTATGACAAATTGGTCTTGTCTTTTTGAACATTCTAGCTGTCATGCTTTAGGCTAGAGATGGCTTTAGTGACATGTTGCAGCTAAAAGTGCGTGTGTGGAACATGAGTTGTTTGACTGATGTGCATGCACTGTGTTGTAGTACAGTTTTTACAGCAGCTTTTCTTCATGAGAAAAGATGTGTCAGTGTGACACAAGTCTAGTGAGAGTTGTCTTCAGTGTTTACCAACTGTGGTATGTACCAGCAAAATAAATTGCGTTTTATTCTTCAGCACAGAGTAGCTTTTCAGGTTTTCTGGTGTGTTTCTCCACTATGGCTGCAAATTTTTCTCAAATAATGGTGTATGGGAAATGTGTGCATTTTGACACCAGCACAGAGACTCAGTAAAAGCTAATACTGGTATTCTCTGGGAGAGGTTCTACACTGAGTGGCTGATGATGTATTTGATGTTACCCATACTAGGCAGATTTGCCAAGGAGAAAGTTAAATAAATAAATAGTCATCATCTATATACCAGAATTTTAATTTGAATATAGTATTTTTGCATGAAATGACTATTTACTGTTCATGTATAAGGGTCTTTAACACATCAGTTCACATTTTTTAATTGAATTTTGTGTTTGCTAACTTTGGAGTGAGAGAATGACAACATTTGTTACCCACTAATTTAAACTTGATGTTACTAACATGTGTTACACAAGCAGGAATTTATGATCACGGAGTGAGAACTATATTTGTGTTGTAAGTGTTCAGAAAAAGTAGTAGTGTAAGAATTTGTAAGATACAAACTTTCTCTTCAATGTTTCCTCTGTATTTTTTATTTTGTTTAAATGAGCTTTGAGCAAATCTAAGATTCCTTTGTGAGTACTTGAAGGAAAATCAAAGATATATTTTAAAACTTCAGATTTCTTTTAGAAGTGAGTTATACTTTGTGTTTTTTATGGTTCTTTGATAAAATACATTTGGCTTGTAATTTACCTGTAGTGACAGGAGGCCTCTTTGGGGCTGTAGCAACTTTTGTTCTCTTCTCTTCCCAGCACTACTTGGTATGGTGTTGCAGAATGTGGGAGAACTTACACAGTCCTGTTCTGCTTTTCAAAATGCAGATCAATGCCAAGTGTCTTTTAGAGAAATTACCAAAAAAAACCCCAACCCCAAAACAAAGCACAAAGCACAGCTCCCTGTCCCCACTTTTCCTCCTTCCAAAAAAAAAAAAAGTTGATTTGGGAAGAGGGAGCATATTCTATTCTGTGGTGAATATTAATGTGATAATTTCCACTTCTTTGCATGTGTTTGTTTTAGGAGCAACCGAAGGTGATCAGCCTGCACGTGCTTCACCATCTTTCTCCTCCTCATCTTCTTCTGGGAACAGACAAAGACCTGAGATTGGATCTTTTCTTAGAAAAAAGAAAACTAGTGATATTTACTTTGTTACGCTTGTGTGGGCCATTATCATTGTTCAGATCTGGCTAAATTTTTGGATTGTGCAGCTGTTGCCAGTGCCTTTTGCAGGTAATAATCCATTTATTAGAAATATTTGTTAAATGGTGACTTTAGCTAACCTTAGGCACTGTGTTAAATACAATAGAAGGAAAATCTTGTAGGCTGGTATAAGTGGTAAATTAAAACTTTTTCAAGGCTTGTTAAAACAAGATGAATTGTAGCTTCAAATAGGATGATCGATGTGCACTGTTACCATGTAGCAGACAGCTTTCTCTTGACTCTTGTAGTTACCTGAAATAATGTGGTGCCATACTATACTTCTAGTTTAGAGTAGTTAGTTTTATTTCCTGTTGATGCCATCTCTTTCATATTCTTACACCTATAAAGAATATTTCATCTGTTACTCAGTAGTGAAGTTATGCTCATGTTAACTTTTAATTTCTCTTAAAAATGGCTGCTAGGCTCTGTGGACAAGTTGAGTTGGCCACAGCTAGTGGCCAAGTACCCACAAAACCAGTCACTCCTCCATGTCTTTTAATATGGGCTTATCTGTGAGCTGCAGTCCCTTTGGGGAGGTACCAGCTTGGGCTTCTCCCAGTTCCTAGGCCACAGTCCCTTCAAGAGGTGTACCCGCTCCAGCATGGGTCCTCCACAGGCTTTGAGTGGTGTGCCTGTTCCACCGTGGAGCACTTCTGCTTCCATGGCATTTTTATTGCCTCTGTCCCTCTGTTCCTTCTTTCCCTTTAGTCACTTGTTCTTTCTATGTTCCTTCCTCTTCTCCCTGTCTAGTGTTTTGTGTCCTTTCTTAATGACATTTTCTCTGAAGGTCCACACACCCTGGGGTGCCTGCTGGAGTCAGCTTTGGCCTGTGATGGATCTGTTGTGGAGCCACCTGGAACTGTATCTCACACAAGATATCCCTTCATCCCTCCCCATGGAGGCCACCCTGCTACCAAAACCTTGAGATTTGCACACAATACACAAAGCTGATATAAACCATCTAGTTGTGCGTCTGGAAATTGTGGCTGTGGGGCCATAGTGGCTCAAGGGGCTGTGAACTCCTAGAGGCATGGTGAAAGGAACAGCTGCACCTTTGGCTGTGGCACTGTAGCAGCAGCTAAAGGGTAATGTGGTGACTAGGCATATAAATAGCTGAATGCTGGGTAAGGAGAGAGAGAGCTTTGACCTTTGTTTCATTCCAGAGTAGTTACTACAGAAGAAGCTTCCCCATTTTGGTGTATGGGCATCATGGAAAATGGTGATCAAAAGTGATAAAGGGATTAGAAAATAAATTTTAAACTTATTCGAAGCAGAGTTTATGTGGCTTACCTTATTGAAAAGTCAAGGAGTGAATTAACTGCTGTTCAGAAATGCCTCCTTGGGTGAGAGGAAAAAATGGATGCAACAGTTCCGCAGTTAGACAGACAGCAGTGAATAGTTTTAAGCTTGAGCCAGACAAATCTAGATTAAAGTGCACATCTATAAATGAAATGGACGAATACTGTTGCTGCCAGTCACTAGGTCTAAAATAACTACCCGAACAATAAACTTATGTCAAAAGAGGAATTACTTTTGGGAATATTTGTGACTTGTTGCCTTAGCAGTGACACTGGGCCATGAAGTGCTTTTTCTTGGCATGAATCATCACAAAAATATTACAAACAAGCAGTATAATGATGAACAGAGCCAAATTTAGAACAGTGGATTACATTAAATGTCAGAAGGTAAATTGTGATAATCTGAATTATCATCATGAGTGAGATAATAGTAAAAGTATTCGGAAAATAGGAAGGCTTATAAAACAAGCTTCCTTGCAACTGGTCAAGTTTAATAACTTTGGGCACTTCTGAGGCCTTAAGAAGAATGCTTCTAGTATGTAAAAAAATAAAAATACCCCCACCCAAACCTTCAATAGAAAAGTGTTAACTTCTCCAGAGTTTCTTATATTGGTAGAGAGGACTCACATGAAGCAGCATTTAGATTATTAGAAACATCTCAGAGCGATTAACGTTTTTCCTGGAATGCATTTGCACTTCTATCAAATTAGATGGTATTTTAAATTTGCTTAGTGTAGAGGGTGGAAAAGTTATACCATATTTATACCATAAAATGAAAAGATGAAAAAACTGCTATGAATTGAAAAGCTAAGCAATAAACCAGGTTATGCAACACCTGTAGCATTTTGTGTAGTGATGTGAGGCTGGGAATCCTGGTATTGTCTCTTTAAGATCTTTCATTTGTTTCCTTGCTTGTTCTGTATACTTTATTTTTTTTTCAGATAATTTTCTGCTTTTTTCTGCTTCTCGGGTTGTTTGGAATTTCTTACTAAGCAGCCTTTCTCTTATTTTGCTCACAACTTTCTAATAACAGTCCTCATTTAGCTTTTTATCTTGTCTCTTTATAACCTAATGTAATTACAGCCATTTACTTGATTATAGCACCTCCTGACATCACCTTTGCAATGAATGTATATTCAGTTATTTTAGATGCTATTGTTTAAATGCTTATTTTTAAATAATAGTGGAAGGTTAGAATGCCATTTCAGGTGTGGTATTCACCTTGTAAAATGTGAGCTTGCCCAGGTTTGCTGGGCAGCAGTTTATGTATTGAGCATGAGTTGCATTTCCTCATAGAAAGCTTCAACCTGTAAGTTTGGTGCTGGAACTTGCATTGTATTTTCTCCTTTTTTTGTATGTTTACCACATGATTTTAGTAGAAAAAGTTTTGGATTGCTGTAAGAGACTAAATCCCATATTTGCCACATGATGGTGCCAGAGGGTAAGGGAACCAAATATCAGCAAAGTTACACTGGTTCTCCAGGAAGGAGAACGAACTATTACAGGTGTGTCTTGCAGATAAGAGGCTCTTGTAGAACTTTGATAAATGCCCCGTGTATAGTAAAAATTAAGCTTTTAGGCTATGCATGTAGTTTTATGCGTCTCCAAGTAGAAGCATGATGTGAATTTTTGAAGATGAGGTGGAGTTGATGTATGGCAACAAGTAATTAATCTAATTTGGAGAATAGTTTTTCATAATTTAAAAAAAACCAAAAACAACTTTGTTAAAAATACACTTGAATGTAATGATAGAGAGTTCAGTATTAAATATTGCCAAGATAAAAGGCTGATCTCAAAATGTTTTTTTGATGTTTA
This sequence comes from Sclerurus mexicanus, assembly GCA_013396755.1. NCBI lineage: Eukaryota > Metazoa > Chordata > Aves > Passeriformes > Furnariidae > Sclerurus > Sclerurus mexicanus. Next base: position 1,542,400 of record VWZF01002269.1, on the reverse strand, counting down.
AAAGTGAAATCTTTCAGTAGTATTTCAGTAGAAGATTTATATGGACGCTTCTTTACTGTGAAATGTCAGTTCCTATAAGAAGGATATAATGTAATAGTGTAAAGGCCTAAAACTTAAGAATTTAGGCTGAAATTTAGTTTTATGTGTAAATTATGCTGTTAAGTTCTGAATGTGGTATATGTGTGAACATGTGAGAAATCCACTGTACTGGTATCATGGAATGGCACTTTCTTATCCCAGGTCTTGCTCAAGTCTGTTAGCTACATTATTGAATAGTGTCTGCTATCATCTAAATTCCATGTGGATAAGCACAGCTGTGAAGCGAGTGAGGAGATTCAGAATTTTCAAGTGGTTTTAGTAGTAAAGTGGTTTCTAATGGGAAATAAAACTCAAGAGTCTTCTTTTTCATAGGTCTTTCAGAATGGAATAGATAAGTAGTCTTGTGGTGCTCCTCTGAAATCTCTGATACTTAATTTTCTTCTTGTGGTTACAGTTTGGGCACTTAAAAAACTAGTGGTTCATTTTGGAGTTTTGAACTTCTTGGCAAACCATTGCAAAAGTTGGTGGCAACTTGTTGAAAATTTTGTCAAGGAACGTCAGGAAGCTCTTGCTCCACGGCCTATCAGAGGACTTGGAAGTGTCATACTAAGGCTTGACAGTAAGGTATTTCTACTTGCTTCCTTAAGCAACTTGAAAGTTTGGGTTATTGTCTGTTCACCATATGCTGAGATGCTTTGATTCTATAATGAATGTCTGCCACTAATAGTTATGTCTTTCATGTAAAACTGTTTTATGGTATATTTTAAACTATGTGTCTTCTGTCACTATTCACACACTTAAGTATACATTTAAATTTGTTAAATGATTACATGCAAATCTTGACAGAAGTCAATTTTAAAATGTTGAGTTAGCTTTATAAGATTATTTGAATAAGGCAGATTTCTCATGGTTCAGTCACTTTATCTAATTACAAAGATTTTGAGGTTAAACTTAATGAGCTTTAGTCTGAAGGACAATATGTTCTTGCTTCTGTTGTGAAAACTTAATTTAAGAGGATCATTGTATTCTGTAAGTAGGCCCGAGCTAATTTGGACACAGTTGTTTGTACTGTGTGGAAGTATAGCTGTTGAACACAACAGTGTGGTCATACAGAAGCAAGTCTTCCTTTTGTGAGAGAAGAAATATGCAAGATAAAGTATTTGCAAACTGCCATAGACTTAAGTCTTCTGTGTTATCCTCCCTTCTCTCCCACTCAAAACATGCTCACATTTGCATAGCAAATTGCAGAGTTGGAAAGCTCCATAAAATTTTTGAAGTGTTTTTCATTCAGAACTTAAGTTTTCACATAAACTGATAGATTATTGTGTTTGTAATAGCTATGCCAGTGTGTAAGAATGTGCTTTCTGTAATTGTGTTGTTGAAATATTCTCTGCTTTAGAAAAAGCCATTATCTCAGAGTTACTGTAACTGAAGAACTGAACCCTGTAAGTACATTTGTCAGAGTATCTGTACCTTGGCAGATCGGTCTGCAGTTTATAGCTCTGAATTCCTACAGAACAGGAAAGAGCTTAAGCCTGGAGTTGATGGGTAAATGCATGTCCAAAGGTCAATAAAAAGCATTAAAATGGCTTTAGGGAAAAAGTAGTAATTTCACAGACTTCTTTGAGGAAGAGTTTGAAAAAGGAAAAACCTTTCAAAATGCCACTATGAACATGATAAAGCAGTTTTCCAAAGGTAGTGGAAAGTATTAACACATTGGGATAAAAGTTTACATTATACAAAGCTTTTCATTACAGGATTTTGTTTTGTAAGTAGGAAGACTCTACACACAATATTGAATGTATTGTATTTCTTGAGCTGTCAAGTTTAGTATCCTTTTATTGTATAACTGTATGTTATAGTATCCTTCCTAATTCCACTAAGTCTTTTCTCCTAAAAGAAGGTAGGGCCTTTAATGTGCAGCAGAACTTCCTGCTCTTCAGCTTAAATGTATTTAAGGTCAGTTTATATTCATGTTGTTTCTGTCTAAGCAAAAGAACGGTGTTGGTGCAACTCATTTCTCCACCTCACTTTCTCCCTCCCATTTTCTAAATGACAGTCATATTTATTCCTTCTGAGTCTGTGCTGTGTGTGTTAAAGCAATTTATGCTCTCGTAGCTGTTACAAGAAGTACACTTGATAGTCTGCATGATTCTGTTCTTGTCATTTGTGCCTATTCTAATTCTGTTTCAGCTGACTTTTATTATGGGTGGCTGGAAATATATGTGTTCTTCCAATGCTTATCCCACTAATGCTTCTGTATCTTTTAAGTTCTACTGGCTATGCTTATTCTGTATATTGTAGGATCATGAATGCATCATATTTCTGAGAATTTGGGAAGCAATGCCACAGAATATTGGCAGTTATGTTTTTTTATGGGGACAGGGAAAGAAGAGGAATGAAAATTATATCCTTGCAAGATTTTTTTTTTTGAAAGGGTGGATGATGTATATTTAATTTGGATTGCTAAATGTTTTGGCTTCAATAAGGACTGTTGAAGAGGAAGTAAAAAATATGCAATCAAAATATAAATTTGGGGTGTAAATTGTTAAAGCTTATCTTTTTTGCATGTGTATGAGAAACCAAGATTGAGAGATCATTTCCTTTGCAATTAGATATTTAAATTTCTAGTATTTTATTTGTACTTTGTTTTCATGGAAGTTGAAGATGCTTAGGGTTTTTGTTTGTTTTGCTTGGGTTTTTATTTATATACTAATTTAACTGGAAACTGAATCTCAACTTCAGAACATACTGAGTCCCTTACCGAAATGCAAAAAGCCATTGACCACAAATATTTAGTGATACTGCTTGGTCTGGCAAACATAGTATGCCCGATTAGGAAATGGTTCCAGATTTGGGTAAAACGTAGTGAGGATGAGGAAGATATCTTAGAGTAGCATGTCTTTTTCTCCCAAAGTTTGGGAGACAGGTGTAGACAGTCTTGAAAATCACCCATTGTGAATAATGGGAGAGTACTGATCATGCATGCAAATCTAATTATGTCTGTTTTTTAAATAAAAGCAGCAGGAAAAGAACTGCTTCTCTTCTTTCCCACTGCTCATCTATCCCTGGTTGTCTTGGAAATGCAGACAAATTTGAAATGAAGAGAAATTCTGGTCAAGAAGAAAGAAAGTGGGGCATTGCTGTTCATTTTCCTTATAAACAGCAGGTCACCCTGTGCCTGTATGTGCACATCTCCTTTAAATATGGACTATAAAATAGAATGTTCTTACTGTATTCTTTAGTCTCTGGTTGTGCATTTTTCCGATTGAGCCAACAGATGTGGCAGTTTGGATGTGAGAGACGTCCTGGAGGAGAAAGTAGGGAGGTTTCTGTTGTCATCCACTGAGTCTCATTAAAATGTAATAGATATGGTATCATGCATATTCTTATCAAGAGCTGAAAATTAATAATTTGCTTTACTGATAATTTTTTATTTTAAAGAAGAATGTCGTTTATCGATATGGTGACTGCAATTTGATTATAGAGTTTGTGAGGGAGTTCAGCAGCACAGGCAGTAGCTCAGCTGCATGCAGTAGACTTTTACTGGTTGGAATGTGCTAGTATTTAACATACATGCTTTCTGGTGGACTTGTGAGAATCATGTAGTTGTTACATACTTTTTCTAGGTATAGCACGCTAGATTTTATGTGTGGGTTGTTTAGATTGGTTGGACTTTTGGTAAAGTCAACATTTATTTCTTCTGGTACCAAGTTTAGCATGTAGTTAAAGCCAACCATGAAAAGTGAGCAGAATCTTTACCAGTGCATATATTATTACAGAAAATACTTTCATAGGCAAGTAAGGTTGTAGATAAATAGTTTTTTCAATAAAATACCGGAAAAGTGGCTATGGTTTTAGTACTTGTGGATGACTCGAAGATTAGAATTAAGCTGTAGCCTATTTTCAGACGTAGATTGGTTACATTTGTAGAACTACTTAAACGTCAGTATTGTTAGCTAGTGGGCAGCTAGGGCCTCTCAGGTATTGTCTTAAACATTAATAAAAAATACAGTTATTTTTGACACAGTGGGGTTTTTTTCTGGTTCTTATATGTATCATCCAATTCCAGGAGGCTGAAATTATAGAAAAATACCAAAAACTTCCTCTCATGTTCTGCTAAAATCTTAGGCTGATGATAGAACTCTAGCTTCTGTTGTATTTTGTATGGAGTTGCAAAGTGGAAAAATACCATGAGATCTACCTTTTTTCTAAAATGAACCTGATTTATATTAGTGGTATAGATGTATAAATAGTATTTAGTATGCAGAAGTAAGATTAAAGATAAAAGTATGTTTTTGAATCAGCACACTTTACCTGTTTTCACTGATAAATTATTCCATAGGTGAAGATGTAAAATAGAAACAAATTCTACAGTGTCAATTTGAGGCTTCTGAAGCTTTGTCATTGTTTTCTATTACTGTGATTCTTTCCACGAGTAGTAAAAGCTGCCAAAACTAAATGCTTTGTGGCATATTTTATTTTCATATTTCCTGATGTTCATGGGGTTTTATTGTAAATCTGTTTCTTGCTTCTGTTCTAACTAAATTAACATTATGAGATTTTTTTAATTTGAAATATTCTTACCTTTTGTTTCCTTTGGGAGCTAATATAATTAGTGGCAACTGGTAAACATACTATATTTACTGAGCATTCAATGATCTTGTTTTCAAGGGGAAACAAACTTCACTTACTTGATCTTAACCTCTAGCACAGATGAATAACAGCATTAAAGCTTTTCACTGTTGTGATTGTGCTGCTAATCGATTACTGATGGGTAGAATTAAGAGTATAGTCCTACATAAACTAGGTCCTAAAATGGTTGTACTTGAGCATAAGGATGAGTATTAGTAAGGAAAAATAACTGTAGTGCAAAAGGAGAAATTACCTGTTGAATGTTGAGAAGGGCAAGGAGAATTAAATGAAATCCAAACATTTATTTGATCTACAGTTTGTTACTTTGTGTATATCAGAATTAATTATGTATTTGATGTTTTGCCATTGAATGTGAATGTCTTAATATAAATGTGGTACAAAAAAAAAAGAAATTTGTTTAACAGTAATTGACGTAATAAGAGTGTCTTGAAATGTATAGTAAACTGCCTAAATAGGGTTATTAATAAAATAAACAAGTATCTTGTGTTAAGCTTTGGTGTTTCAATAAAGTGCCCTTTTCTAAGTACTTTTACAAGTCCTGCTCTGAAATCTGCAATGATTGCTCTCAGTATAATTAAACTGGAGTTGCCCAGAATATGCTGATAGTTCTGTTAGTATCATTGAAGTTGTTCCTATTTGTTATATCCCTCTTTGTTTCAAAAGTGCATGTTAATAGTAAAACCTAGACTCTTGCATTAGAAGTTACGATCTTTTCTTCCTATTGCAGTTTGCCTTTGTGTCTAAAACAATTTCATTTTCATTCTGTGGATGACTTTGCCTGCCTGTCATTGCTTTTTTTCCCTATTACTGCATTTTTCAATAATTTTCCACTGTGTTGTCTTTTTTTCCCTTTTCTTCCATCTCCCCCTGCCACTGACAAGCTGTGGCACTGGCTTAATAAGAAGGTAAATAAACAGAAAAATTGTGATTCCGACTAATGGATTCTGTGGTTTTGGGGAGTTTGATTTTTTTTTATTATTATTATTATTTTATTTTGCAGCATGAACACTCCTTAACATGCCTTGCTTTGTAGATTTCTCTCTCAAATGCCTCTTTTCCAGCTCTTGATATAAGCTACTGAAGGTCATATAATTCTACCTGATCTCCTGTCTTCTACTCCAGTGAATGCACATAGTTAAATGTTTTGTACAGCAGAGTATTGCATTAGTGTTTCAAGCAGTAGTTTGACTTAGTGGCACTTTTATTTAAGAACAGCTGATCTCCAGCTGGTCCCTACTTCTGTGCATAACAAAACCAGTTCTCCCCCAGTCTGGAGAGCTGTTCTCCACTCAGAGAAAGCATCAGTTAACTGAATTAATATGGGAATGGCGAAGGTGTGAGGCACAGTTGTAAGGCTATGAGTGTAAGCGTTTGCACATAGTGCATGGACTGGTTTCAGTCAGTACTGTAAATCTTTTACTTTTGAAGTGTCAAACTTGCCTGTGTACACAGGCATAGTGTGTAGTGTACCAGCAGCGAATACATACCTATTGATGTGGAGTGTACCAGGAGTGAAATGAGACTTCACATGCCCTCAGAACTGCTGAATGAACAGTCTGAAGGGAAGTGAGGATTAGTAAAAATAAAAGAAATTAAAAAATTATAATTAAAGTAGTTGGTATAGCTAATCTTTTTTTCCTTGTATGTGTTATGTTTTATAAGAATTGTTATTCCCAGTTCCCATGGTTCGTCTTAGCTAACTATGTTTAACTATTTTTCTTTGGGGAATTGTCATTCCAAGTGAAGTTAAAACTGATTTGGCTTCATGTTGTGACTGGAATCTATACAACTCCTCAGTGCAGTGATGTCTCTCTGGGACTTGGGCAGTGGCATTGCTTCAGACAAACGTAGATCTGGGGAGGGATGCCTGTAGCATGTGCATGGCTGCAGGACCTCAGAGTTTTGTAGGTGACTAGTATGTGATAAAATATATATATAAAACATTCTTGTGAACAATGAAATGAGGCTGCACAGCTGGTATCTGCTTTGGGTGGCAGATGAGGAATAATGCTACTTTTAGTGTCTGGGCTAAGCAGCTATAATGAATTTAGGAAATTTGATCTTCACTATTTAATGAGTGAACCCAGGGTTGTATATTGGGGGACTTTCTGTGTTTCTGAACAAGAGGGTGGAGTTGCTTCCTTCATGATTCAGTTATAATTGTATACTAAGAGAGGAATTTTTGAATGTTCTTTTGGCCTTGAGTATAGTTTTCCTGGTTTAAAATTACATTTTTATTTCCTGATTTTGAAATGTTTGTCTATGTGAGTGACTTGCAGTTAGTAAATATGTGCAAGCGTAAACTTTCATAATTATGGTTTTTGTTAGCTATTAATTTATTAGCACAATTCAGGTGAAGAGCTGAGTTTGGTGAGCCACGGATGAAAGTTTAGTCTCAACTACCTTTTTTCTGTCTCTGAATTTGTCATTTGCTGTTTGAAAATATTGATAGGTTGCAAAAACAATTTCACTGTAATTGCTTTAAACTATAAAATGCCTGGATTTTATTTTTCGTTTAGAGATTTGCATTATTTGGCAAAACCCTGTGGATATAGTTACTTAACAGGGTGGGTTTTTATAGTCCTAGGAGTTATTTTTGAAAGCTATTGGTTTACTTTAAAGTTTCATAGGTAGAAATCCCAAAAATCCTATAGTGTTACATGCAGTGTTGACTCTTTTGCATGAATGTATAATAATAATAATATTTAAGATAAAAACAAAACAAGTGAAAAAATGTGCAAATGGCATCAAGATCTTTTGGGTTAATTTTGTTGGGGGTGGGATTTGGTTTTGTTTGTTTTTAAATGATAATAAAAAAAAAGTCATACTCTACCAGAGGCAAAGTAAGGAGGGGATTTGTAATACAGAACACTGGATGCAGGTAAAAGGTTGATTCCTTTTGTGCCTTTCTCCTTTTTATGTGTCTTTGAAGGGGAATATTTCAGAGGAGACCAAAATAAATTTCTGATAATCCAGCAGGACATTAAACATATATCATCTGGTTACGGCAGAGTTTGAAATGATGGCTGATTGTGACTGCTAGTGAGAAACCTTGCTTTTTAAATTTCTGTTCATGGTATATGTAGCCCAAAATATAGAATAGGTTCAGTTGAGCTAACACGATTTGTTCTTTATAACATTGTCCATGTCAGGACTCTTTAGAAGGAATTGCCAAATTCTGCTGTTGTTGGAGGGACACTGGTGTAAATAGACTTGAGACCTCATGTAGACTGTTCTCTACCTTTTGGAGCTTACCTACTCAACTGACTCATTTCAGCACAGCTCTTGAATGTGTTCTGGTTACAGGCTTCCCCTTATTCTCATGAGATGATATGAGTGAGATGATATCCTGAAATATTAACTGAAGGGAAATAACAAGTCTAAGAAATGTGTTGGAAAAATTCTTCATGAATAGTGGAGCTGTTTAGAGGAAAAAAAAAAAGTCTTTGTTAGTAATTTTATATAGATTTAGTTGAAAATTAAGTAGATGCCCAGGTCTTCTTCACTGTATGGGTAATGCAGTATATCAAACATGCTAGGAAAACTAGTTCTGATGACTATGCAGTGTGAAGCATGAAAATATTAATTCATAGATAATGTATCATACTTCACAACATGCAGAACCTGTCTAGATAGTAGGATTTCTGATTATTAAGCATAGGCTGTAGTTCTATTGCAGCTTAGTGTAATATGGTTTGTATCATCACCTAAAATTTGAAAGAGGGAGTACTTGCAAATTGAGAAGCTTTCTAATAGAATTCAACTAATCTTAAAAAAACCTTTTTTTTGAAAGTGAGCTAAATTTAAAAAAAAAAGAAGTTGATAACCTTTCCCTTCAAAACTGTGACAATTAAGGATAGTTTTTTGTAGACTATTACAAATCAGTAACATTTCAGTTTGGTTTTACAAGTGTGACCTTCTGTAGCTTAGGAGCCTGGCTTTCCTTTACCTTTGCATAATTTTGGATGTTGTGGCAGCATCGGCTTCTGCTGTTACTAACCTTTAGATTAGAAGCTTGGAACTGAGTAAAAAACTTCATGATCTCTGCCTAATGACTAATGTTCAGTTAGTACCTGTTTGTGTGCATGCCCATGGTTTACAGGAAGGATGTAAGGGGAGGTCTGACAGGGCTCGGGTAAAAGTGAAATCTGGACCTAATTCAGTGGTAAGTACAAGCACAAAGGGATTTACCAGAGCAGCTTACCTGCAGTGACATAGCACCTATGCATTACTTCGCATGAGTGTGTAGAGGTGAATGCCTACTAAGGAAGTATTGTGGATTAGTGTAGAGGAAGGGAGTTTTAATAGCAAAAAAACCAAACAAACAAAAAAACCCACAGAGTAAATACAGCCGTAAGCAAATGCTGTGCATTTGCTCTTACTTCTACAATACTCAGTCTAATTCAATCTCCTCCTGTGATAGGTCTGTACCAGTTATGTAACTTGGATGTCTTTAAGACTGTGTTGAGAGATATAATTGCAGTACCTCACCAAAGCTGGCTTTCATCTACCTTGCTTGGGCTACCTGCCCAAGTAAATAAAGACAATGGGCTTGCATGGCTGAGGCTGCTGCCTGTACTAGTACATCATCGGTGCTGCCATAATTTCACTAACGAAATTAAAGGTAATTCAGGCTTTACAGCTGCACCTTAATGTCAGTCTAGGCATATTTGAACCCACAGTACGGAATGTCAAGAAAAGATACCTTGTTTGTCATATGCTGTCTCACACAGAGTCCTCATCCTGATCTTTTGGAGCTTGATCTTCCAGTAGTTGCTACATGGTGAACATCTAAAGCATTCAAACTCAGCTCTGCTGAGTTTACCCCTCATACAATCATTGAGGCTATCATTTTTTTGGAAGCCTCTTTGAAAGTTCTTCTAATTGCATGGATTCAGTGAATCTGATTACGGTGCTATATGTAAGACTGGTGGATTTCTTTTATCCCTAACTTAGAAAGTATATAGCTATTAAGTTTGAACTTTGTCTAAAATAACAAGGATGGCTTTAATTTTTAATAGCTTCATTTTGAAGCCCATGTTGTAAAATTTCCATTCTCTGCCCATCCAGTGCTTTTTCAGTGATATTTTTGATTTCTGTCCTTTAAAGCAGGGACTTTTATTTCTTGCTTCTTTTGCATAATCTTGCGCAATCATAGATATGTGTGAGGCTTGAAAGGGCGCAGCACATCCTGTTTCACTCGTGTTTCCAAAGAGGTAACAGCCCTATGTAGAGGTTACTCAGAGTTTCTCAGAGAGCTGCAATAGCACTGGCAAGGTATTTCTGATGGCTGAAGTATTTCAGCAATGCTGAAAAGTGTTAAAAATATCAAAGACAAAAGATTTTACACATTCTCTAATGTTCTCTGAATTTCTTTCTGCAGTTTTTACTATAGTGCAGATTTGGTTACAAAAGCTTGCTGGCTCCAACACCTTGTTACTTTTAAAAGGATTTTGCATTCTTTTAGTTTTTGTCATCATTTTGAACAACAGTCTAAAATGCTGAATATAATCCTTGTGTTAATTGAGGTCAAACAAGGAGCTGGTTGTAAAAACTCGAAGTTTAAAATTAATTGTTTGATGTACATGAACTGCTCAGATACGACAGGATGAACACACACACACAAAATTCTTATTTTTTTCAAATAGGGGATCTAACTTGAGTATTAACCAATTCAATCATCACATCAGTCTGTAGAAGTTAGTTGTTCTAGGGCCAATTTCATGTGTAGGGATAGGGTAAGTAATGAAGAAAGAACTAATGTAAACCATCAACATGCATATTAGTAGTCTTTTAAGATCTCTAAAAAGTTATCAGCTTAATTGTTGAGTATATAACTTGTACTTGAAAGTACTTTAACCTACTACATGTTGACTTTGACCTCAGTTCTCCTAAAACACAAATTTTGCAGTTATGTTGCTGCTGCTGCTTTTTCCTGTAGTAATGCCAGGTGGAGTAGAAATAGCCTTGGTATGTGAACCATAGGAGCTAGAAAAATGTATTTGGTCATACCTGCATGGGCTTTCACACCTTTTAAGTAAACAGTCAATTTGTGTATGAGATGAAGCTCAGCTTACACTGTTCTAGAGCACTCTGCAAAGTTGTGTGACTGAGCAGTTTTATTGTTTTGATTAACATAATCAGAGTTTCTCTGGTCTTAAGTGGTATCACTGTTTGTTTATGGGCATGTATGGAATGGGCCTTTTCAGAAACTGGCAGAACAAGATACACACCTGTTTCCTGTATCAAATAGTTTTAGCTAATGCATGCTTAATGCTGAGCATCCTTTTGAGATTGAAAGCGGATAGAAATAGTTGGTGCTGAATAATTGGCCCGATATTCAATAATATGTCCCATTTCAGTTCAGAAGGTGATGAGCAGCTCTAAAAATTTTATTGCTTGCAAAAATACCTCATTTGTCATTTAAATGGCTTTTAGCTATCCAAATCTGAAAGTTATGGTTGTGCTTTACAGTATACCTTGATAACTTTGAAGTCCTGTGCAGACAGTATCTGTTAAGTTTCCAAGCTTCCAAGAGCAAGAAACAAAGACAAATTTCTGTGTTCTAGCTGACATGAATGCTAGCTCCCTTAGGTCTAGTAAGTAACTGTTGAATTATTGCTTGCTTTGCAGAGAGCTTGCCATGTCGTGTGGTAATGTGTAAATGTTTTTTTGCAAAATCACATGCCATACCATGACCTTAATCATGCTAACATCGCTTGTTAATTGTTCATCTCCAAGCTTGGGCATAAATGCTGTTTGATTAGAGCCTGATTTTGTACTGTGATTGTAAATAAAAATAATAATGCTGTCATATAGCATTGCTTTCATTAAAAATTGATTTATATGCCATAATTTGTTTTTTCTTTTTTTGTCTGCACAGATCATCGTGTGGTTGGAGAAAATGCTAGATAAAATAATCAGCATTTTTATAATATTTTTGCTAGTCATAGGAACCCTGCTGCTAGCCCTGCTCCTTACTGCAAAGGTACAGTGTGCTAAAGAATGTAATCTCGTTTTCAATGCTTTTGAAGATTACTGATATTTATACTCAATTGTATAACTTAAAGAATTTTTCTACATATTTAGTAACTAATTTTTCTGTGTTTGAACTTGTCACCATTCAAGGACTACAAAGCATACAAAATTATACCAAAATCTCAGTCTTCATATTTCTTTGGATTTCTGTGTTTATTTACCTATATGACAAACCTAATATATAGACATTTGGAACTACAAAATTTATTTTAGTAAAAAAATTACTAGCTTATCTGTTACAGGAATGAATTTGTTTTGCATCCTGTTATACTTTCCTTGTCAACAGCAGAGCCACTTAGAATTTTTTCTTTTTAATTTACCTTGCATCAGAAACATATTTGCAAAATGCTTAGGGTGTATTTGTCAATTTTTTTGTGTAATTGCCTGTAATAGCCTCACGGTATCCTGTTCTCAGTTAAATGTGCTGACATTCATGATCAGATGTTCTCTGAAATTGATTTTTGGTTTGTGGTTGGGGCTTTGGTTTTTTTCTCACCAGAAGAGGTCACTCATGTACTTTCTTTTCTCCTTTATTTTTCCTTAATGGAGCTATGTTCATATTTGAAACAGTCAATGGAGACTGAATGTTTGACTTGAATACAGTTACGGAATAAAAATCAAAGGGTTCTGATGTCAATATCCCTTTTCCAAAATGTAGGCTTATATAATGTTGAGTACATAAAATTGAAAGCTTTAAAAGTTGTTCAAACATTCCTGCCAAAAGCTTCCTTATATTGATAAAAGGACTATTAAGATATTTATAGAAGGTGTCTTTTATCATTCCTATTGAAGAATTAATTTGATGAGACACTTCATAGCATGGCTGGTTATGTTAGAGCTAAGCATTCATTAATTTTTACACTTCTTTGATTTGTGGCTTAAAAAGGCATATCTGAAACTGCGCTTTGTATTTTAGTACTTCCCTTGACAGCACTGCTGTATTGTTAAATTTTTTTTTCCACCGATTTGATAAGGTTTATATTTCCATTTGCTATTACTAGTGACAAAAATTGTTAGACTGATTATTGTATTGTTTGGGGGTTTTTGGGTTAATGGCACTTCATTCTTCTTAGTGGGTCACTTGAATTGGAGGAATTATTCTTCAAATGTACAAAGTGGTCACTGCCCCCCACCTGCCATCCTCTTCCCCACCCCCACACCCCTCCAAAAAAATGAAGGGGGGGCTGGAAAGAAGTCTTTCTGAATGTAGGAAGAGTTCTAGTCTGCATTACTTAACATTTCTCCTCTCTGTATTTAATTTAGGTACATCAAGAGAGTGTTCACATGATTCAAGTCACAAGCAGCTTGATCAATGAGACAGTAGCCAGTCACCCAGAATGGGCAAAGTAAGAATGCTGAAGTTAAGCCAATAGTATAGGGTGGATAACCAAACTTCCAGGTGCACTTATGCATAGTTTTTAACTTAAAAACTCTCCTAGGTGAACAGAAATGGAGGTGACTTATGCAGGCAGATGTAAAAGTTAAACTCTCAGGCAACAGGAATGTTTATGCATTACTCTGGAGGACTGTCACTGTGGTATCTCATTTGAGGATTTTGGTGGTGAAGGACAGCTATATGAACAACTACAGTTGTGGAGAAGAAACTTATGTAGTGCAGAGAATAGAGAGGGCAGTATTTTTTCCCTTTTGCCTGTGAAAAAAAATACTGGCAAAGAATGTTCTCTCTAGAAAGTTGCAAGAGGAGAGCTGAATTATTTTTCCAGCATGGAGAGCTGGCTGCAGAATGACTTTGAGGGATTAGGAGTTGAAGACAATGTTTTTGGAGTGAATTGAAGAAGAGTTCAAGGGTGGAAAGAATGGTGGATGTGGAGAGTTTAGTATGAATCAGTTGGGAAGGGCTGTTCCTAATAAGCGTAAATGTGTATAGTGTATGGAGTGGGAAGTTTGTAAGGTTTAATCTATGTAATGATTAAAGTAAACACCAAGGAAAATATGTAAGGGAGAGAGAAGATTTCGAGAGAAATGCATCTAGAAAAAAACAATGGCATACTGGCAACCAAAGAAGTGATTGCATGAACACCAGAAGGGGAATAAGTGAAACTGATGAGTGTGATTTTGAGGAGGCCATGTTTCAGATGGCTTTCATTCTGCTTCAGCTAAACAGACTTTGGGTAAAGGTGAGATACCAATGTAATACCAGAAGAAAAAGTTGTCTCCCAAAGAAGAGTAAGTTGACTTTTTCAAGGGCATATTCTAAACAAAAGTGATTGTGGTTTAACACTATGGAAAGAAATCACATGCTGTGTTATAAGAGCAAAATGATTGTTCAAAAACAGAACTAAAAGGATATCGTTAATAACCACTGTAGTACTGTGTGTTTTAGCATTACTTAAGTAATCACAATCGAGACAATGGAAAGCACTCAAAAAAGCATTTTATTCCTTCATGGCATTTCTTTTTTTTGCCTTTCCATTTTGCCATAGGATGAAAATAAGAGGGACTAATGAAAATGGAAATTTGACTGTCAGAAGTTTATTCACATAATGAAAACACTAAAGTAATAGTTGAGTAATTAGCAGAATTTTAGCTTAAATTTTTACTTCCAGTGTTTGCATCCAAATTTGAAGCACTCAAACCACTGTATTTTAATTCATTGAGAGTAAATATACCTCTTGCCAAATTCACCAAGCTTCACTGGCTTTCAGAGCTTGATGATCACACTATATTTAAAATTGAGTGACTGAAATATCTTGGAATTCCAATGCAGAACATTTCCAAAGGATTATACGGACAGAAGAGCTTCCATGTTGATCTTTAGTCAGGTGAACAAATGTCCTGACTGGTGGGGTTTTTTGTTTTGGAAAGGCTCCAAGAAGTGCCACTGAATCAAGATGTAAAAAGAAAGTCAGAGCAGAGATTGTGTGCCCTGTATTCACAAGCATTGAAAGGCAGACAGCTCAGTGGGGTCCATTGCTTGGTCCTTGACAGTGATGTGAATCCCTGAAAACATTCGTGAGCAGGTAGCTTGGTGAGGACTTAGAAATAACTGGTGTCCAAACCTGTTTTCAACTGGTTGCTTTTTCAGGGAAACTATGTTAACAATTTATGTTTGCAGCTAGATGAGACTGCTTCATATAGTCTTTTCAGACAACTAGAAAACCAGGAAAATTGCTAAGAATATAGTGTGAACAGCACACATACAGACTGAAGAGCAGATCTCTCTTGAAAAACTTGAGATACCAATTTAATTAAGGTTTCAGGAACCTTGGAGAATTTCAAATGCAAGGACTTGCCCTAGATTTAATTGCGCTTTGCTTATGAGAAAATCTGTTCCTTGATATGCTAGTTGCAATAAGTTTATATGTATTCAACCATAATAATTTGTTGTTTCGAAATTTTGATTTGCAATGTGTTTTGGGTATAATGAAGTGGGTAAAATACATAGCAGTTAACTCTGTTTTCCTTCTTTGAAAAAAACCCCAGCTGGCTCCCAGAAGCCCAGGTAATTCAGAAGGCACTCAATTCTGCAGCGAATAATGTATACCAATATGGTCGAGAATGGATTACACATAAGGTAAGAATCAGCTCTTAAAACACATTTTAAATTTTTTTATTATTTCTTGTTTTTCGTAAAAGTAAAAAGAAATAAAAATATATTTGTCAGTAGTTCTTTTCTGTGTGGTTAACTGTCTCGTTGACAGATCTATTCTTTCTGCTCTCTGGTTTGTGAGTTGAAGGAAGAGTGGGAGTGATTTCAATGGTCTTTTCTGTTCAGAGGATTATTTATTTTTAAGAGCTGAAGAATCTGTCATCATTTTAGTGATTCCCAATGAAAATGCATCAAATAAAACTGAGTAATACTGTTTTACCTGGCTTTAGCTGTCCTGTTATAGACCATGTAGACTTTTTTTACTGCCATCACCAGTCTTCCCCCTCTACCTGTATTCTAATTTGTATGTGTGCTGGGTGTGGTAGATTGGATTTTTTTTTTATCATAATTTATTTCGTTAAGCTAACTTTCTTTGGAAGAATTTGTCAAGACTTATTTATATATTTTGATATCAAGCACACTTCTCAAATTATTTGAAATATTTAAATATATGATCAAGAATTTTGGGTTAAGCATTTTAAAGATGGCATTGTTTTTTCAGTGCAGAAAGAAGTCCTCAGCTTAGTGCAGCAGAATGGTTTTTAACAAAGTCATCATATTGTGAACTGTGTTGTCTGAAGTGTGTATTTTTATATCTTTACTGCTACTCTTAACGTGATTTATCGAGCTTTGAGTTCATCAGTAGATATATTTTATTCTGTCCTGTATAATAAAAGATTTCTATATGTTTTAGCTCCATAAGATTTTAGGAGAAAAAGTGAATAACACCGCTGTGATTGAAAAACAAGTACTAGAGCTCTGGGACAGGCTTTATCACTCTTGGTTTGTGAAGGTGGGTAACTTATTTAAATTGTATTCATAAAAGCTATCACTTAGTACTCTGAGATAATCTCTTACTCAGAAATGAATACTTGGCACAATTACCAGAAAGTTGGATGCTGAGTAAAGGTCATAATAATAAAATGTTGTTAAAAATTTCAAGTGTGTAAGACAGATCATTCTACAGTCACAATCTGTGTACAGCCAGAGCTATGTCCTTCACTTAGGGAGTAAAGTGTGTTTTTATGTATGTCATTTGATTTGGCCCTTTCTCACTTTATATCTTTAGTATTTGGTAGTTTAGAGGTTTCTGTTGAAATTTTTTGTTGTTGAGGTATTAGGAAAAGAAAAGTGCATTCTGCATGATTTGTGTAACTTATTAATTTGAAATTGTGAGAAAGAAATTGTTACTTCATTAAGTTTCTTCCAATACATTTTCATAGCCATCTTTTAATGGGTTTTGTACACTGAATCTTCAAAAGTTCATAAGAGTTAAATAATTTTTATGCTGCCAATGCTGTTTACCTTTTAAAGGAAAAAGCAATTCATTAATCAAGGTGCCATGGAAATATCAAAATCCAAAAGTCATACGCTTGAAATACTTTTGTATATTTAAATAATTACAATTACAACATAGTAACACTTTTCTTTATACAGTCACTTTTCAAGTACGTAAAGTTCCAAGATGATTTCTGTATTAAAAGAAGTCACAGTTTCAGTATAGTAGTCAAAACTGAAGGGGAAAGAATCAGTTTCTGACAAGTCATAACACTGTTGAGGATTATGGAACTACTGAGGAAAAAGTAAAACTATCTACGGTAGATTTTTCTGGCCTGAAGCACTTGAGAGTATTCAGTGTTAAATGACTGACCAATAAAAAGACCTACTTCTGATGCAGTTATCAGTTATACTGATGAACCTGTTGCCTTTACTAATCTAACCTGTATGTCAGGTGGTCTGTGGCACTTCACTCTTTGGTAGGGCTCTGTCACTACCTGTGCTGTAGGAGTGTTTGTGTTGCTGCAGTACAGCACAGGTTGTGCCTGTGTTTGGTGTGTTGTGGGATTTCTTACCTGCAGCTCTTACTTGAGGGAATACTGTCTTGCAGATTCTTCTCTGGTAGGGTAAGAAACATCTTTCCTACCAACCAAAATGATAGAAAGAGCTTCAGGAATGCACTGACACTTGCTGCCTACCATCTTGAGTTGTGTTCCTCCTCTGGCTGCAGTTTACAAACTAGACACCCTGTGTTACTATTGACGTGCTGGCAGGCAGCTGATTATCTGCAGGCTGCAGGTAACTGCTTCAGAGTCGGCTCCTAATATTGCCCCTTCTATCATAGCCCAGATCTGTGTAAATGTCTCACACGAGTGCTTTCCACCTGGCTATTTCCTTCTGTAACGTTGTAATAGTCTTGCGTGTTTTTTAAATGTATTTGAGAACTGATAAACTAGGTGATGGTGCAGCATGTAGGACATCTATGCCTCAGTACAGCTTTCAAGCTCCTCACTGTTTCAGTTGTGTGAGCATAATAATTACACTTCATTTTGAGGTCTGCATAGTGTTGCTCTAGTCTGTAGGTGACTGAAAGACTCAGGGGATAGTATTCCATGAAAGCTGTAGAATTGAGGAAGAAATGATGATGAAATGTAGAGTCAACCATTAACTGCTGCTTCCTAAGAAGATAAGTAGGTAGGAAGTGGTGTATATTTTAAAGGTTCTAGAGATGTTGTGATAGATCAGTTTTTGTCACATCTGTGTACCAAATGAAGTAAAGGAGTAACAGAATAGTAAACCATTTGGACAATTATGGCATAACTCTGCAATCAAGGTGTATTTTTCAAGGACAAGCATCTCCTCTTTCTAGACCATTCAGGTGTGGAGTTTTGTTTTGTTTTTGAGATCTAGTGCATTTGTTGAGAAGGAATGTCTCTAAATCCTTTATCCGCATCTGAGGCCTTAGGTGCTGCAGCAGTATAGTTGCTGAATAACATTGAATTTGAAATATGCATGAATAATAATGCTACAGAATTTGAAAATGATATATAAATCTGCTAGTTAATGGTGAGAACTATCTTTAAAATAGAATTTGATGCATAGATAGTAGGCCCTATTGGAGGGAGATTTTTGACTGCTTGTATGTTTCTGCTCTAAACAAATTGCCAGCTCTGAAGAAAGATCTCTGTGTTGCTGTGGATTGTAAAGAACATTGCTAATTGTGCATCACAAAGTGCAACAGTGCATCTAGAGAGAATTGGTACTAAGCAGAAAATGTAATGCTCTTAGATAAATCAGTGCCAGAACCTCACTTGGAATATTACTTGCTATATAGCAAAAAAAGATACTGTCATTTTGAATGCAGCCTGGTAAGGCTAAAAGTTTGGAAAATTTTAACAGACGTAGTGGGATGCTTATTATAAGAATTAGAGTTGAGAATTTGAGAAGTCTCTTGCTATTAAAGGTTAGGGTGAGATCTGTTGGTGTCAGTGGGTTTGCTTAAACTTGCTTACATAGAATTTTGACATCCTTCTCTGGAACACCTATCACAGTCCCAGATTGAGTCAAAGAGTCTCATTCTAGATGGTAATCAGGTGTAATTCATCAGACAGTAGGCAGCTTCATAATTAAGGTGGAGCCACTTAAGGAATTAGCTGTTGTGGTTATGGCCATGTCCTGTTGTCCTCTTATGTTGAGGTTAAAAAGGTGTGTAGTCAGAAGAAATCCTCCATGCATTCAGTTTAGGTTTTGTGTTACTGAACATTGCCTGCGGAGTAGACACTATAGTTAGAAAACCATCTGTTTTCTTTTGCATGCATTTTCCTTTATAGGGTGTCCTGGTAAAACTTGTATGTTGCAAACAGTAAGTTATGTAGTCAGTAACTGAAATGATGATCTCTTTCTTGTGAGCCTTCATTAAGAGCGATATAGATACCTTTGTATCAGTCAAGCAGTAAAGTTAATTTGTAACAGAAGTGAATGAGTACAAATACATGAAGGTAATGATATGGGATAATTAACTGCAGTTTTCTGTCAGATTTTAATTTTTTCAGTGTACAGAGTACTTCCAGGTATTTTTGGGGATGGGAATTAAAGCAGCTCTAAGTATTTAGATGTATGTTGGAACTGTTCCTCATTAAGCAAACATTAGTCTAAAACATAATCCTTTGGGTTTATAATATCTGTAAGTTATTTGAATGTCTTTTCTTCACGTCTTTGCCTCTCTTTTTAAGAATGTAACACATTCTGGAAGACACAAAGGACACAAGTGGCACATAAACCGTCAAAACAGCTGGCTTGGAGATATTCTGGACTGGCAAGATGTTGCATCATTTGTTCATGATAACATTGAAACATTTCTCTCGGTATGTATTCTTTACACTTACTACAAAGTTGGTCTCATTTTTAACTGATAGCAACTTCTCCTTAGGGTACCAGTAAAGTTATGGATTTGAGTACATGGAAAATTAGGGAAACACTCTTAGTGTTACAATTACCTAAGCAATTATTGTAAGCCTATTTAAGGTATAACCATCAACCAAACAGAACTGTTTGTGATGAAGAAGCTCTAATTATTTCAGCATCCTTACTGATACCAGCTTCCCAGACATCTTCCTGCAGCAGGTTCTTACTGTAGGATTCCCCATGTCACCTGCAAACCAGTTTTCAATGCTTTATATTATGTGGTCTTTTCTCTTTCAAAGAAAACCCCAGTTGATCTAGGTTATAATTGAAGAATTACTGACTAAGAGGCTGTGAAAACAAAACGAAGCAAAAAAACCCTGTTACTTTTTTTGTCTCAAATTATTCCTGAAATTGAAAGCAGCATATTCCTCTTTTTTTAACGAAAATTCCATGGAGAGTGAAATTAATACCTTACACAGTGTGAATTCCTGAATTAATGCACTGGACCTTTCACCTTAAAAGGAGAAAAAGTATTGAAAACAATTCAAACTGAAGTGTTTTACTAAAAATTATTTTAAGTCCAAAATACTTAATATATGGAGTCAATCCCCAATATCTTTGACTTGAGCTGTTGTCATAAACTAAAAGTATCTTCAATTTTGGAAGGCTGTTATTTATACCTAACTGGCAGCATAACGGTTCTGGGGATGCAATTAAAGTGAGTAGTTGCCTTGAGACAGTTGTTGGTTTAGACTGGTGGACATGTGTGATTTTTGTCCTCGTTCAACTACTGCTTAAATTGCTACAGTTTCTGTCATAGAAGATGTGAGACAAGAAAAAAAATCAAGAAGTTTTTTTATTGTAGTAAACCTTTTTTTTAGTTAATAGTGAAATTAGCTTAATACTTTCTCGATGTTGGCCATGCTTGGAGTTATGAAAATGCACAGCACATCATGATTTAAAATCAATATGGAGTTTCCTTCTAGCCAAGACGGCAAGGGAGACAGAGGAGGAGAAACAACATGATAAGGACTAGCTTTGTAATTTGGAGCACTGCTGTGCAGTGCCCAGAAACCATAATGAAAAGTGTACTTCAGTAATCTAAATAGGCTAGAGAAATGTAAAAAAAAGTATTAAGAGAATAAATATTTAAGAATGAGTGTGTTAATACTAAAATATTCATCTAGCTAACATACTTGCTTTACTTCTAAAATCTGTTTTCAAAGTTCACAAAAAAAAGTGACAGCAATTGACTTGCTTTCCTGTTTGTTTCCACAAACTCATTACTCATCAGCTGTGGGGAAACACCTGTCTTTTTTTCTCCATACACTCATGTCCTTAATGATAGACTGTAAACAAGTCAGCATAGCATATAGCTCTAAATCCTCATTTCGCATCCTTACTGGGCAGCATTTTCTTTGCTTGCTTGCCCATCTACAGTGCATTGCATAAATATTTCAAGTTAAAATTGATGAGAATCTGATTTCTGTGCTTGTTCAGGTCTTTAAAACTTGGAGATGATGAAAATAAGAATAGTTTTTACTGAAGTCTAGTTTCTAAGCAAGTTTCTTACCAACCCTAGGATACAATGGAACCTTGCCACATTCAGGATTTGTTTTTATCAGAGCATGAAAATATTTCTCTTGCTATTCTGAAGAGGACCAATGGGTTATTAGAGTGGCATACTGGGAAGGGCCAATATTTTAAATTGTGTGATTGCTTTTGAGGGGGGTTGTTTTGAGGGATTTGTGGGGGTTTTGGGGTAGATTTTTTTGTGTTTGGTTTGGGGGTTTTGTTTGTTTGTTTGCTTTTTTTTCATATGTTGTGGGACTTTGGGTGGGATTTAGATGAGGCTGGATGGGGCTTCAAGCAGCCTGGTCTAATGGAAGGTGTCCCTGGCCATGGCAGGGTAATTGGAACTGAATGATCTTTAAGGTCCCTTCCAAGCCAAACTGTTCTATCATTCTGTCTTCTTTTTTTGGGACTGTTTTTGTTGGTTATTTTTTTTGTTTGTTTGTTTTTTTCTGTAAGCTTGGGCTTTTTGTTTTATTTTTGGTTTTTTTTTTTTGTTTGTTTGTGGGGTTGTTTTTTTCTTGAGTGTGTTGTCTTTGGGGGCTGTGAGCTGTCTTTAATGGTGGTATTTAAACAGGTTAGCTATAATTCAAGCTGTAGGGTGTTTCTGCATTTGAACACTTGAAATCAGTGCTAACCTGGAATTCTCAAGACCGGTACAGTCCCAAAACTGCTTTGACAATTTTTTAACATACAGATAGTTTAAAGACAATGAGATACTGTAAAGATGTGTGTAAAGAAGTGAGTATGCAGCTATGCTGAGATTTTTCTCCAGCTTTGGAAAAAAATAAATGAGTATGATTATACTACTTGATTGTAATAGATACTTGTGTATATATTGAGTTTACCAAAAAATAACCATCTTGCTAGTCCCTTGGCTTTCTGAAATATTTCAGAATAGTACAGATGACAGTATTCTCTGAAAATGCAGCTATTTGATGGTGTCATATTACAACCACAAGCAGATAAGCTCTTTTCCATTGATGGACACATGGAAGTTCTCTTTAATAAGAGAAGAAACATTTGCTGTAAGGAAAACCTTAAAAGAAGACATATACAAGTGTTTCACTTCATGCTTATCCTGCGGTGGAAAAAACTTTCATTTTAGAGTAGAAAGCATGTAATTAAACTGATGTAGCAGTGCTGGGGAATTACTAGTGTTCCTTTAATTTGTAACAACATGAATCGATTCAGAACTTTAACTATGAGTATCAGGTAAAGCTCAGACTTCTGTACCCCCCTCAAAAGTGTGCTGTTCGTTATAGCAGTCACGCTTAGCTCTAGTTTGATATAGGCAGACCCTAATTATTTTAAATTAATTTACTATATAAATATGTAAATTGACTGAATTCTTCATTTGATATGAAGATAAGCTTTTCTGTGTCATCAGTTTGCTTTTTTTTCCCCTTAAAGCTTTGGTGTTAGCAGCACTGCTGCCTTTTTTTCCAATATTATTAGAAACAGTAGTGTTAAAAACCAGTATATTCAGTGATGTGTTTCTGGAGTGGGGTTTATTTCATCTTATTCTTTAGAAATAGAGCAAGAGTGGATCCTCACTTGTGCCTTGTATTTTGCACCCCATGCTGTACTCTAAGGTACTTTATCAGGTGAATGAAATATGCAGTACATAGCTGGACTATTAAGATCTAATTTCTTAAAAAAGCCTCATTCTTTCCCCACTCACCTGCGTTTCCATTCATACCCTTTTCCTCCATTTCTTGAATGCTTGTACCATTGAAGAAGTAAATCACTGCTTGCTAAATCTGTGAATAATGACTCAGAGCTCCCTTGATGGTTTATGAGACATTGCTAATGTCTCCTTAAATTGATCCTTTAGCTTCTTGCACAAGAATATTCATCATTCCACCAGCAGGCGGTATCTCATTCAGAGATTTTCCAGACAGGAAGACAGAAGACCTTCTATTATGATGTACACAGCGAGGTTCAACTGAGTTAGGTTTCCTTTTCCATGCCTTTAGCATGACTGATCTGTGTGTTCTAAATCAAGTCAGTTTCTCAAATGTTTCACTGAGCTGCTACATATCCTAGTATTTTCCTTCAAGTATTGTCCTAAGTGTATGGCTAACTCAGTCCCTTTTTCAATAATGTATTAACTAGCATGCTTTTTCTTTTTTTTTTTTTTCCTAGTAAGGTAAGCATTTAGAGGATTGGTCTTTTCTTCCTCACAGAGGGTGTTGGTTTTTTCTGGGTAGGTAAAATTCAGCCTGATGTTTATTTTTAGATTTCTTTACAATCGGAAAGTCAAAGAAATTATACTGAAGGATAGTCCTTTTCCTGTCACTGTTTTGTCTCTGTTTCATGTAAAGGTCAAGCAAAGATGTTTATTCAAAAATCGGCTGTTGAGCCCTAAAGGGTTAATCCAGAACTTTATGGATAAACTTTTATTTAGAAATCAGCTTTTAATTGGAGCAGGAAGCTTTTGGTCTTGTGCATGCTGTGTTTTTCTTCACAATGTTGATTGCTTTTCTTTTACCTTAAAGTTTTATGGACTTGTCTTGCTGTCATTTTTGAGTTGTCAGGATGGTACATCCAGATTTCTGAACAGAAAAAAAAAAAGTATACAGAAGGACAAGACAAGCTTTTTCCTAATACCTCTTTGTGTCCAGTTTTATTCCCTTTATACATCTGTTAGGGATCTCTATAATCAAGTTAGGTACATAGTTTTACCTGACTTCCAGAGGTTTCTTAACTTGAATATCTCAGCAAAGTACTTTTTTGATCAAGTGCATTTTATACCTCACTTTCAGGTGTTGACCTGTTTAAAAGTTGCCAGTAGGACACCTTAGATGTCTAAGAACATCAAGTGCAATTTTGATTTCTTGCCTGTTACAGATTGGAAAGGCACAGTAACTAATACTGATGGTGACACAGCATGGTGTGATGCATAAGAAGTTCTGAATTCTGTGTAGTTTCATAGATCTTTAAACACTGATCTGTTAAGGCTACAAACAAAGCGGTGTTTTGGGGAAGAACGTGAGGAAAGAGGTGTGCTTTTCAGTTATTTAGTAATAGTAATATTAGTGTCATTAAAATAGTCACACTTAGTTGTGTTTTGGAGAACTTGTCTCAGTTGGCAAGGTGTTAAAAATTGTTTATGCGTAGTAAGTGAGCTCATGAACTCAGCTGCAGTATGCTCTGGGAATCAAACAGCATAATGAACTCTTAGGTGCAGGTACATATGTTTGATATTTTGAGTGTTACTGAAATATTTGAGTGCATTCTGATACTGTATTCAGTAATGATTAATGTCTGCTATGTCTTCTCATCCTAGCTATAAGAAGTGTATATCTTTAAATTTTAATGATACATATGCTTAAAGAGGAATTACTCCGGAGATGGAATGAGTCCTAAAAGATGCACTTGCTTTCATAAGGTATACCAAAGCTGTACAAATGCATGGTCTGCACTTACTCCAAAGCACATGCTGGTGGTAACTAGTTCAACAGGTCCAATCAATGACTCCACCAAACAAGGATCTTCGCCTAGGAGAACCATTGCCAATGGTGATTGAACCACCTGATAGCTGCATTCAAACTACCTCCTATTGTATACTCTTAGTTATCACCTCCTCAGGCTAAAGCTTCTAGGGAAAGTGTTAAACAAATGCAGCCTATACTGGAGGAGCATCCTATTTTGAAGGAAACTTTCCCAGTCCCCACAAGGAGTGTGCTCTCTTCTAGCAGATGGAACAAGCACCTCTCCTTGTGAACCCTCACCAGTGTAAGCTCAGCTTATGTCTTACAAGTGCTAACAATTGCTGTGATTAGTATTTGGAAGGCTGGTAAATCAGGCTAGTTTTACTCTTTAAAACAAAACTTTACTAGACCAATTTTCATTAACAACATGCTTCATGTTAATGGTTTGCTCTACAGTCTCCTAATTGTTATGTATTCAAAGTTGTCAGTCCATGACAGTCCTCATGTCCTACATGAGCTGTGAGGACAGAATACTACTGTGATGATGCTGTGTTAGTTGACATCAGTATAGGCTGTCCTTATGGTTGGATTCACAGAAGTCAAAATGAGCTGGCTCAAGAACTCTTAGATATGGAAAGCTGGAACTGAAATGGACATATTCTTTCCTCAAAATAAGAAGCTTGTCCTTTCATAAGTTAGTTTTGTTCCAGACAACTCCCACCCCTTGACCTCTGCTGTGGTCTGTATACTGAGATACTTGGGAGAGGCATTACTTTTCCAGGTCATGGCAAGTGCCTTGTCCTGTTGTTTGCCTGTTTGGGTTTTTTTCAACTTTCTTAGTTGCTACCTCTTTATTTTTTTTTTTTTGAAGCGAAAACAGTCTTCATAGCTCTTAAAGTTGTGCATCTTCAATGCCTTCTTCTTCAGCTAACTGATAGTGCCTCAGGGGCCTTTGTTTTCAAGGGGTGTCTATTTTCAAGGCCTTTGCTGCTGCTCCTCTGTGATTAAACTCCACATCGTAACAGAAGACCTGTAGCACCAAGCTCCTGTTCACATGCCAGCTTCTAGTGAGAGGCTTAAACATCTGGGTCTGGAGCCTTGCACAGTTGGCATAAAACTCAAGGCCTGCTGTTAGCAATAACTATTATTTTTACTGAATACCAACTGGAAGGCCTCTGCTTTAGCTACAATCAGCTCCCTAAAAATCACTGTCCTCTCTGTTTACAGTCCTCATAGTATAATGTATGTTTAATAATGTTACCTCTCCTGCATGAACTTGTACTGCTGCTGCACCCCCAGAATGAATTCTTTGTCCAGAGAAGAAGGAAAGAGACAGGTACCAGTGGGAGAACATTTTTCAGCAGAATGTCTTCTTCACTTTTAGAGAAAGTAATAAAATCTGTACAGAAGATGAGTTTTAACATTCATAATTCCCATTAAATAGTAATAAGCATGAACTAAGTAGATCTTTCTGTGTTGTAATTCCTTGTCATTGCCCCCAGCATTTATTCCTTCCCAAGTTCATGCTTAATAAATTATCTTTGATATGTTTCACTGAGTTCTAAAGGAGAGGTGATCGTGTGGCTCACACTCCTTTGTCTGCTCTACAAATCTAGCTACTGGGGTTTTTTTAATTTGGTTTTTGGTTTTTTGTTTGTTTGTTTTTTGATTTAACTCAGTCTAGTTACTATTTGTTAAATCAAGAGTAACTGTTGCTAGTTTTGAAGTCCACTTACAGCTTTGAACCTGGAGAAGGGCTTTTGTGTCGGAGCTTTTACAGTTTTTCCAGTTATAATAGTTTGAAAAAAGCTACGGCTTTTTGTTTATGACCTTAGTTTTATATATTCAAATCACTTTGGTTAATACATTCTTACTTCTTTTGGATTAAATATTTGTTATGAAACTACTGCGCATTGCATTTAGGTTGCCTCCTTTTTTGCCTCAAAACTAGTCTTTACTATCTGTAATAAGCAATCAGTTCCCCAAGCCAGTACAAAGTGTAGAAGATTGTCTAATACTGTTTGATTTATTTTCCATAATTGACTAACTGATGCGTCCCTAATCAAAACCACAACTTGTGCATTTGGCTGCAGTTACTATAAAAATTATGCATTTCATTGCTGTGAAACTTTTTTAAAACAAATTTATTAAAGTAGTAATTTTATTATTTGATTTAAAGCTTCAGATTTATTTCCACCTTGTGATGTTACTCCTTGTTCTTTGTGTTTTAGCATTTTTGCCTTTGAAAAGATGGATTTTTACTCCCAAGACAAGATCTGCTTGACAGCAGTGTTAATCCCAACTAACAGATGTCACCGCATCTAAACTTTTTGCAATTTTGCATAATGAAATGATTTTGAATATTGGGAGAAAAATTCTGAAACCCTGTAACCAACTCATAGAAACTTGTCTTTGGTAGACGTTTTCATTTGGTACTACTTGCTGTATTACAGGAGTGAAGTAAGATGATTTTTCAGAAAAATGTCATCTTTGTATGACTTGATGGAGCTGAGTCACTCTGTAAGCAATTCTCTGGCCTTGCTAATACCATCCAATGCTTGATTTTCTCTTTGCTTCTCCCTCCTTTTCCAGATCCTGGAGTCTCTGTGGATAGTGATGAGTCGCAATGTGAGCCTCTTGTTCACTACAGTTACAACATTAGTGACAATCCTCTTCCACAGTGGGACAGCTCTTCTCAATTTTGTGCTTTCTGTGGTAAGTAGCATGTCATTGGTTTATGTGGTCCATTTTACTGAAAGAACCTAATTACACGTGTTGTGACAATAAAAAGTCAAACCTAAAGCACTGAAAACATCTTCTAAATTTATCTAATACCAAAATTCTTTAAGATTTTGCAAATTCTGTATCTGTTTGGGGATAGTCTAGAAAGAGGTCATGATCTGTATAACTCCCACATTAGGGACATGGTAGTCTTCCTGTCATTCTTTTAATGGAAAACTCTTGTTTCATCCCTTGAAGATACTAAGCTGTAACTTGTGATAACCTCTGTGACTACTGAAATCTTATGGCATGTCCTCATAAGCATATCCCTATATAAGCCATTGCTTTCAGAAGATGGAAAGAATTATTACAGGGAAATCAGCAAATTGTTCTCTAGTTGTCTTTTGGTTAAGTAAAGATTACATGAGAACATTTAGTTTCTTCCTTAGTCCACACCTTCATCTGTGATGACACATTCAAAACAATGTCTGACACATAAGCATACTTAAAAATTACAAGTTTGGATATTAATTGCACATGATTTCCAGGCACTCATGCTCAGACACAACATTTGGCTTTAGATGCCTAATGATTTAGCATAATTTCATTGTATGCTGTTGCTTTTTTGCATGATCCTGACTTTTTGTCTGTCAGCAAAGTCCTGCCTCTTGCTGCATCACTGTGCAGTCAGCTGGTTTAGCAAAGCTAGTTGGAATCTTGATGTGTTGGGATTATTTTAAAGACAGATGCTTTAACTGCACTCTTTATTTTTTCATTTTGCAGGATTCTCAGTTGCTACAGAAAAGCTTTTACTATTTTGAAGTGGCTGAAGTGGTAAAAACTAACATAAATTTTCCAGCAAGATTATGCCTGAAGTGGTTAGCTCTTCAGCTGACTACATTTTAGTCATGTTTTAGTCAACTAGAATAAAAATTAAAATAGTGAATTTTATTTCAATAAATGGTTCAAAAAATTGTGTTTTAAAACACAGTAATATTGGACACTTTGTTCAGAACCTCCACTTTGAAAAATATATCTTCCATCAAAGTGTTCAGTAGCAATGTCAGTCTGTGTAACACATCCATCCATGATCCAGTAAGGTTGTATTCAGACCCTCAACAGATGTTTGAAGACTGATCATTAGTTACAAGAGTGCCACTTCTTTTTTGCTTTTGAATACAAGTACCAATCTGCACACAGTTGCACATGGATGTGTATATATATACCTTTGTGTAGGTATATATATATATGTATATATATACACACACATGTATACTTGCACATACACACATACTGCTCATGCTCTCTTACAAGGATTGGAAGAGTAATTTGACTGATGGGCGTCTATAGTCCGGGAGGGAATATGCAGACTGTTGATGCTGTAAAACAAAATAACAGAACAACCAAACAAAAAACCCAAACCAACCAAACAAAAAAGAACCCAAAGGCTTTTCAGCAGAAAATTGAGTATGAAAGGCAGATAGAAAAATATTTAGTGAGTCAGTGGACCTGATGCACTAGCAATTAGATCATGTTTCTTGATATGTGTGGAAATACTGAATTATCATTTTGATATATAGTGTTTACCCACAGCTTTCTCCTTGAATTCATTCTAACCCTGCTCAAATTAGAGCGTTTAATGTTTTTGGCTACAGAACAATTTCTACAGCAAGAAATAGTAACCCACCAGTTGTTTATGGAAAGTTCCTACTGTTTTATCTTTGGTAAATTCCTCCTCATAGTCATCAGCAGGATCTTGAATTGTTGCTTAGGAAACAATTTAGATATCTCAGATATCCTGTAAAAGAGGTCTGAAAAATTTCATGCTCCAGTTGATATAAGATAGCATATATCTTTTGGTTGCTGAATGTACTAATGAGGCTATTTTACGTGTTCGAACAATCAGCTACAGATTTTTTTGCATTTCTGTACCTATAGTGCTGAAAGGAAATATACTAATTTCTCAAAATGCAAATGTTCTAAAATCGAGTTAATTTTGTATAGCACTGTGGTTACATCCATCTTCTCTAGCAGAAATTGAGTTTCTACTTTTTCCTAGCATGTAGTTCAGTTTAACACCATTTGATTCTATTGCTGTTCATTCCCAGCCATCACTTTAGCTTTTGCAGTTCAGGTGGGTATGTGTGTGTTGTGTTGTTACTCCTTAAGAAATCGAGTTTCTTATGTAAACACTGGGAAAGAACAGTCATGATGAGCAGATATTGTACTTAGAGCAATATGCTGCTTTCACTGTTGAAAACTGCACTTATAGGAAGGATCTGTAGGCAGAGCTCAGTGAAAGGAAGACACAATACCATCTGGGTGCCTGCTTCAGTGTAGAGTTTTCTAGTGAAATCAGGAAATATTACCATAGCTTAGGAGAAATAGCAGAGCCCATCAAGGAGAAAATAACCATAATTGCAGCATTACAGAGGATGGTAAAATCTAAGGCAAGTTTTAAGATTTACTTACTTGAAACTGTAAAAAACCATAGCCAATACTGCTACTGGCAGTAGAATATTTCCCATTAAAGCAAGGCCTAATTTTTTTTTTTTTTTAATCTCAAAATGAATGTTAATAGCATGCTGTTGAAATGTGCTAATGGAATGCCTTCTTTTATTAGATAGATTAGTTTATCACCCAGGTCAGAAGTTACACACTTGCGAAGATGAAATACAGCCTAAACCAATACATGACATTTTCTAAATGGGTCATAGTAGGTGAATAGTTAAATGTGACTTTCAACTTAAAGGCTGAAAGCATCAGGTAGAGGGAAATAGAAGTTCATTTCTCATTTCACTGAGTAGAAAGGAATTAGGAACAGAGGCAGATACATGGCATTCTTGAGATTGGTAATCAAATATTGCATGTTGTGCTGTCTGCATTTTGTTTTCTGAGCATCTTCAGAGAGAATGAAGGATAAGGGTATGAGGTGTCTGCAGATGGGATAAAACACTTGAAAGTAATAGACTTATGGAGGTCAGGCCATTTGGTTCTTGAAAAGATTAAGATGTGGTTTATTCTAGCATATAAGTAGATTGGAAATAAGGAAAGTGAAAGAATCCTTTCTAATCTTGGGAAGAAAGAAAAAATATCTGAGTCTTGTAGATAAAGCAAATATAAGCCGTAGTTTGCATTTGGAGCATAGAGAATGGATTTTTCTTGTCTGAGGTATTCTGTTTCAGTTCTGTGATTTATGCTTAGCCCAAGAAATTACTGAGGAAAATAAAAGAAACATAGTTGACTTCAACATACATAAAACTAATCCCATCTGATTGTAATTTTTTTGTCTTTAAACTGAAACAATGGTACTGCTATCACTTCTGCTGAGACTCATCATCAAATTCACAGAAGGAGCATTCACTTAGGATAGCCAGCTTGATGTAAAATACGTTTGTGAGTTTTTGTGTAATTCATGTCTGATACCTGACTGCATAATGACTCTTGAGACAGCTCAAATTTATTTGGCAGTTTTGTTTGTTTTCATAATAGATGTTACTACTCAGAAGTTTTTTTATTTATTAAACATGCTGAAAAACAATGAAAAAATCCCACAGCTAGAATGTTGAACAAAATCCTAGATCTAGATCAACATTCTAGTTGTTTGATCTCAATGTGACTTTGGGAAGAGGCTGAATAGGGATAGAAGTTTTATGCTGTTTCCTGCTAAGTGTTAAGGCCTTTGTGAAGCAGTGAAGAAAATTATTCTTTTAACTCTCTGTGTTTCTTTAAATCCAGACTTGTAGAAGAGTGTTTTCTTCCTTTCCGGTAAATTTCAATATCTGAAGCGTAGCTGCACCTTTTAATGCTGGGAAGTATTTACTGTCTTTTAATTTTAAACTCCAATTTGTTTTGCAGGTGATTTTTCTGACCACACTGTTCTACCTATTGAGCTCCAGTGACGAGTACTACAAACCAGTAAAATGGGTGATAAGCCTGACACCTTTATCTCAGCCAGGTCCCTCCTCAAATATAGTTGGCCAATCTGTGGAGGAAGCAATAAGGTATATTGCTGATTTCTTTCACTTCCTTGAAAATTCTTCTTTAAATTTTATGTTCAACTTCAAATAATTAACAATTGCAATAGCTTGTGTTTCAGAGATGAGTTACAATTCTCAAAGATTTTCAAGAACCTAGCATTGATGATTTTCCTACCGTGATTGTTAATAGAGCAATTCGATTGGACTTGCCTTACAAATTTTTCAGAAGTCTGTGCTGTCATGAATACTAGTGTTTTATAAAACTGATACACACATGACATCCCTAACTCATCAGGAAGCAGTGTGTTTGCAGTTGTATTGGCAGTAACAGCCAGAGTAGCTCAGTAGGAGCAGATTCACACTGCAAACAGTTGAATTGGAGAACCTGACATCTGTATGGTACACATTCCAGAATTACTTGCTTTGGACTATTTTTAGTCTGTTCTTGGAGAATAAGTGCCCACTTGCACCTGGAATGTACTAGATATGCTCCTGAAATGTATTTTCCAGATCACTTTCATCTGAAAAAATCTAGTTCTTGATCTCCATAAACCAAATTACATCAGAGGGAACAACAGTGGAACACTCTCCTTATCCCACTTAAAGTACTACTGTACTGCACCTCCAGAGTATATCCACAGTGTTTCATGCTTAGTTGTCATTCTTATGTTTTACCTCTCGACTACTACAGTAAATGAAGGAGGATTTTTTGTGGTTTTAAATATGGTTCACTGAGATTTCATGATACAGCAATTTTTGGGGTGATACAGTAATGTTCATTCATCACAGATGAATGAAACCATCAGCTTTCACCTGTTAGCAGCTTGGAATGCTAACATGTTGGTAATGTAATACAATAGATTTTAACTAAGGTGTTCAAATCACAGCTTACTTTTTGAAAAAAGTTGATGGTTTGGGGAAAGTGAGCAGATTATATGCTAAATTTTGTACAGTCATTGCCTCTTACACCACTGCTTTGTATCATCTTGTGCATATATACAAAACATGAATAGACTTCAAACCAGTGATGTATTAAATCTACATTCCAAACTCTTTGCCAAATATTTGCTGTTTCAGCAATGGGAAGGTTATATTATGCTGTGTAAGATCTTGAACAACAGTGCTAACTACTATAGTCTTTAAAATGAAGGGGCAATTCAAGTAGAAAGCAACAAATTTGGAATTCTGCCAAAAAGCTAATAGCCCTTCCCTTGAGTGACTGCTATTGAGTTTTCATTGATCACATGGTTAGTATCTCAGTTCTATCTTTTCAGAAGAATGTGAGCAGATTTAAAAACTGAAACTTGTCTCACAAATTGTTCTCTTTAGCCCATGGTAGAGGGGAACAGTGTCAAAAAAATAGGAGATACAGTTTATCTGGATACTCTGCAAGGAGGATTGTATTAAATGCACTTACAAGTTTGTAAGTATGCGGTACAGGTGACCCTAGATATTTCTGAGTTTAGAATGGAGGAAAGAAAGAAAATAATGTTAGAGAACCTGCAGAAAAATGAGTAGGAAACAGCCAGCATACATTGGTAACTGCAGATATGATGAGAAAAAGCCAGAGTCTGGAGAATGTGAAATGAGAAGCTGCTTGTCATACACACAGGAATTCGGTCTGTGTGCTCACTAAGGTACTCTGAATCAGTCATTCATATTTGTTTGGAGCAGCCTGTACTCAGTGCCTTATTTAAATTCTTTGGAATGATACTTGTGAGATTTTTCAGAAATTCCTCTCTCTTGGTTGGTTGTACCTAAGGATTTATCACGGTGCTTCTAAGGTTAGCTTGCATTCCACTCAAAACTTATTGTGATTTTCAGCATATAAGTATGGAGAGTATGCTAACAATTTTTGCATGAGTTTATCCTTGCCCAGTTTGCCATATACAAAACATTTGCCACTGCAAGCCATTTCTTTTGTCACAAAGTAGCAGCTATTCTTTTTCTTGAACATGAATTGTTGCTACAGGGTAGAAACCTAAAATGGCTTGTTCATCTCATCTATAAAAGGCATGCAAAATGAATATTAATACTAGGTGTTAAGTTGGGAAGAAGAGGCTCTTTTTGTGTTATGAATTACCAAATAACAAAACTTCTGTTGTCACTTTCATCATTAGACTATGACAGTATTATACAGTATGAATTTACCCTCAAAATACTCATGCTTTCAAGTTGACCAAAAGCAGAGAAAGATTATGTTAATAAATCTTAAAAGTCACCAGCTGTGTTCCAGCTTGTACCACTCTTCAGCAGGATATAGCACGTGCACAAAGCATCTAACTAATCCTTGTCTGGAGTGCAGGGATTCTCCTGGCAAGAGATGCAGTTAATCTTTCTGTTGCTCATAGACCAAATGACATAAAAATAATCATCTTCCATGTTGTTGCTCTTTTACTTAAAATGTGTTTGTGAAAAGCACTAGGGAACTTGGATATAAGCAAGGAAATCTGTTCCTTTGTGTCCTTTGTCATTTATTTAAGAGGAAAAGAGCAAGGGGAAAGAAGAGGAGGGCAATCAGCGAGTGGTTTCTGTAGCTCACAGATTCCTTAACTTGAAGATGTTAGCACTTAATCAAACAAAGACCTTTTCTCATTGCAGTTTCTCTCATTGGAGCTGTGTCATGTTTTTTATTTTATGGGCTATAAGTAGCTATAAATTTTGTAAATATTTTTCTAACTCCCTTGATCATGAGTTTACAAAGACAGTGTCAGTTCTCTGTTCAAGCAAGTAGATTTATTTGTTCTTTAGGGGCAAGAGCAGCTTTCCAGCCTACTTTGAGCCAAGTGCTGAATCTGTTTCTGTCACAATACCTCAGATTATAAATTTGCACTTGAGTAGTGGAAGAAAATAGATGCAGCTGTGGTGACACTACAGGAGTTTTGAGGAACTTGGATGGAATCCAGGAGTTACCTGCTGCAAACCATGACATGAAATGCCCTCCTGGCCTTTGTTTGGAAATTCATTCACCCAGGACAGCAGGGAGACTAAATGCCAGCACCATGTATCAAGTGGTGGGATCAAGCAGGGATAAGACAGGAGCATCATGCCATGCCTGAGCCAAGAGTGCGTTTGGCAGGCCTAGTGGTACAAGGGCCAAACAGTGAAAGACAGAAGATGGCTTGGAAGCACCAGCCAGCAGAGTTTCACTGAAGACAAGTTGTGCTGGGAAAAACATTAGCCTTGCTTTGAGGAGGTGACTGTCCCAGTGGTACAAGGGGAGAGCAGTGACTGCCATTCACTCTGACTTCACCAAGGCTTGTGGCAGCCTGCTGCGGTAACCAGAGCATGGTCGAGGCTGGGTAGGAGAAGGGAACTGCTGTACTAGGGGAGGAGAACTGCCGTGTGCTCATCAGGACAAATTCCAGCTGTGGGGACACTGCTAGTGGTGGTGTGACTCAGGGCAGTGGTGGGGCTGATACTGGTGATGGTTTGGAGTAAGGGCTTGGGTGGTGGTGGGGAAGGTCATCTTCTGCAAGGTTGTGGGTGTTCCCATCTGGGGAAGGCAGGACAGCTGATGAGGGTGTCCCTTGCTGCCTGGGGAAGGCAGCAGCTTGATGGAAGGTAGGCCCTCTCCTCTGCANGACTGTCCCAGTGGTACAAGGGGAGAGCAGTGACTGCCATTCACTCTGACTTCACCAAGGCTTGTGGCAGCCTGCTGCGGTAACCAGAGCATGGTCGAGGCTGGGTAGGAGAAGGGAACTGCTGTACTAGGGGAGGAGAACTGCCGTGTGCTCATCAGGACAAATTCCAGCTGTGGGGACACTGCTAGTGGTGGTGTGACTCAGGGCAGTGGTGGGGCTGATACTGGTGATGGTTTGGAGTAAGGGCTTGGGTGGTGGTGGGGAAGGTCATCTTCTGCAAGGTTGTGGGTGTTCCCATCTGGGGAAGGCAGGACAGCTGATGAGGGTGTCCCTTGCTGCCTGGGGAAGGCAGCAGCTTGATGGAAGGTAGGCCCTCTCCTCTGCAATCCCTCAGGCCTCAGTGCTGAAGAGATGGTACCTCTTCATGGTGGTGGAGTGTGGGAAAGAAGGGCCCACACAGTCCTTGACAGTCAGCAAAAGAACTGTTTTCTAGACCTCTCTTGGGACAAGGAGGCAAAGGGCAAGGGATGGCCTATTGCTAGTTAGGTCTTTTCCCATGTTGTACATGTGATTGAAAGCTGGGCATTTGCCTTTGCCCCAGATACCTGCCTTTGATTGAGTTGTCACAGTTCTCACAGGTAAGTCCTGCCTGCCTCCAAGCAGACCTCCAGAAAGGAACTGACAGTGTTTGGACTATAGAAGGAATGCAGTTTTACAAATGGATCATGAATCAGTTTTCCTAATTTTGAGTAACTTTCATCATGAAAATGCTCCTATCTTTTAGAGTAAACACTTGTGTGTTTGTATATACTGCCTTTGCTCTTCCTCATTGCTTGCATCTTATGGAAGGCAGCATTTAATCTGCAGGGAAGAAGAAAGGTCAATAGTTGTGTGATGATTCCCTAAAGCACAGTAAAAAGCCAGGGAGGAAAATCACTACCAATGGTGTATGTGACCACAAGTATTTCTGACTGAGTATAAAGTACTGATTCTATTTCAAATCAACCAACTAATTCAAAATTCCATGTTTTAAGTTCATGTGCCATTGCCTGGAAAATGAGGTGGGAAATAAAAATTTGGGAAAATTATAGTAATCCTGAATACTGCTAATGCCTCAGTAGCAAAAGAGCTTTGCTTCTCTATGAATTTTGGTCTTTGGTGCCCAGTTGGTTTATCTGTCTCTCTTTTTTTTTGGTTTACTCTCTTGGGTCTTTCTCCACTCCAGTTTTAACTTTCTTGATTAATTCTTCGTTTTCCCTTTGCCTTTCACACCCCCCTCCACCCAGTTTTGTTGTCTTTGTTTGTGTTTTTGCTTTTTTATTTATTTAGTTGTATTTTCTTGCTGTTTTCCATATTATATAAGTGGGCATCAGCACAAAAATGTGATGAATTGCAAAGGTAATATTGCATCTTCAGCATGTGCAAGAGTCTCCCTTGACTCACAGTAGTAGTTGGTTGCCTGTGAATATAATAAATATGATTTGCTTTTACTGAAATTATGAAAATCAGCCATAGGAAGCAGTGGAGAAAGGGGAACAGACTGGCATCTGTGGCAGGAGGGTTATGCCAGCATAGGTTGAGCTGCAGAAATTCTTTTGGCAGCACTCTGTCAGGTTTAGGAGAATGACTTGCTTTAGAAATGCGAGGATCACTTGAACCAGTTTCTTGTATTTAGATAATTTTATTTCTCAATTGTAGTTAGTGAATTTTTTCATTGTAGTATAATTTATAATGTCATATTTTCAAGGTTGAGGGAAAACATAATCTGCCCAGTGTGAGAGATGCTTTCAGAAAGGTTCTGTAAAGTCAGGTTCATGAGTCACCTGCCTCACTGCATAAGTAGGAAAACTATGTCCTTTTCCCCTAAAATAGGGAGGGGGTAGTCTTGTCTGGATTTTTTTTTTTTTTTTGTCCTGAATGGATGAAGCAATAATTCTCCAATTTACAGGTTTCCAAAGTAGTAGCATGCACACCTTTGCCTGAACCATTTTCCTTTCCCTAAGCAGCATGTCGTTCTCTTCCTGAATGCACCATACCCTTCTTCCCTGAAGCTCCCATTCTGCTTGCTCTGGTGGAGATATTGCACATTACTAAGTTGCATGTTCTCACGGCCTCAGTGCAATTTAGTGTGTGCGATACTTTCACATGAGTGCATGCACACGGGTATGGCTGTGGCTTAAAGTTACTGCAGCTTTCAATTTTGGTGGGGCCTAATTACATTGTGAAATGGTCTTAAACCCAGATCAGTATTTTGAGTGATGCCTTGAAACATGTGTTAGTGGAAGTTTGTCCTGTAATGTCAGGAAGATGAGCACTGTCTGTTTTCAGTTTGAGAAGGGTTATCATTATTTGCTTCATTTTCTTCATTTGCCATATACACCTCAAATTTGATCAGGCTTTTCATTGGTTATAGAAAATTGGTTACTTAAAATATTGTGTGTTTCTAAAAAGGAAGTAGTTTTCCTTAGTTGAAATTGGCGGAAAGTCAAAAGAAAGATCTGATATAAAAAAAAAAAAACTATAGTGCCTTGATGGCTGAAATGAGTTCTTAATGAATTCTCAACTTTTATTTATTAGCATCAACAGAAATCTGAAATAAATTAACATACAAACAAACAAATAAACAACAACAAAAAAATCTCAGCTGCTTAAGCATCTAATTGGTTTGCTGTGGCATCCTGGCAGTAATGATGGAGAAAATGAGACAGTGATACAATTCCCATGGAAAACATTAGTCTTCCAGCATGTTAAGCTAATGCTTAGAAAAAGCAAAATGTGTGATCTTGTTTATTTTACTGCAACATTAATAATGTCTTTCAGATTGATTTTTCAAAGACAACTGTTCACTGATTCAGTTTTGACTGAATTTTTTGCATGCAATGTATGTTCCTTAGTAGCAGAAGTATCTCTTGTGGAAATCTCTTTTGTCACAGGAATGCATTTAACAGCACCTTACTGAAATTTCTCAAGCTTTACTTATGGTGTCTGTTATGAGATGGGAATAGAACTGAAAATTAATCAAGCCCATGGCATCCTGGCCTGTATCAAAACTAGCATGGCAAGTAGGACCAGGGCAGTGATTGTCCCCCTGTACTCAGCATTCACTGGTGAGGCCATACTTCGAGTCCTGTGTCCAGTTCTGGGCTCCTCAGTTCAGTAAAGGCATTGAGGTGCTGGAGCATGTCCAAAGAAAGGCAGTGGAGCTGATGAAAGGTCTAAGGTGTAAAGTCACATGAGGAGAGACTGAGGGAACTGGGGCTGTTTAGCCTGGAGAAGAGAAAACTTGGGTGACCATGTTGCTCTCTACAACTACCTGAAAGGAAGTTGTAGCCAGGTGGAGATCGGCTTCTTCTCCCAGGTAACAAGCAATAGGACAAGAGAAAATGGCCTCGAGCTTCACCACAGGAGATTCAGGTTGGGCATCAGGAAGAATTTCTTCATGGAGAGGGTTGCCAAGCATTGGAATGGGCTCCCCAGGGAGCTAGTGGTCTCACCATTCCTGGTGGTGTTCAAGAAATGACTGGATGCGGCACTTAGTGCCATGATCTAATTGTTATGGTGGTAATTGGTCAAAGGCTGTACTCCAAAATCTTTTCCAGCCTATATGATTCTGTAATGAAATAATTGCCTAGTCTAAAACTGGGAGTAACATACTTAAATTTTGTTTCTAGTTATATGGAAGAAAGGAAAGTTACAGTTGAGTTATTGAAAAAAAGGTGGTCTATAAATCTAGAGTAGATGCCACATTGTTTTTTTACATTTTCAGAACCAACCTGTAACCTGATTATTCTAGTGGGTTAGATAGTAATATTTTTAAGATGATTGTTGTAGTACCAATAAACACATGACTTGCTCATACTACTTTTATAGTGTTTAATATCTCTTATATGAAAAAAACCCCTTCAGAGTTTTTCTTTTATTTCCTTTTATATTGAAAATGCTTCTTCTTGTTAAACACAGTTGTCTGTATATTGCTTTATGTACATACGATTTTAAACAATAATTCAAAGAAAAATGGATCTTCAAAGAAAATTTCAGGAAATATTTTATTTGCTCATGCTTAATCTTTACTCCAAAGTTTACCTGAAACTATGAAAAAATATTCATTATTATACACACATAATTTGAGTGAAGCACATCACAAAGTTCATAAATTGAATCTGAATGTCACAGTTTACTATCTCTAATTCCCAAGATTATCCGAGTGCATAATCTGATGCTGAAACAGGCAGTTGTATTCTCTCTGCCGTGCAGATTGGTACCATGTCTTTTCAAACACATTGAGGGGTTACTGAGGACTCATTGCTTTATATCAGGCAGTGCTGATATTCTGCTATTTGTGTCTTTCATATTCCAGATGGTGCATTCTGTGTGTTCTAGCAGCAGTTTCT
This sequence comes from Sclerurus mexicanus, assembly GCA_013396755.1. Lineage (NCBI taxonomy): Eukaryota > Metazoa > Chordata > Aves > Passeriformes > Furnariidae > Sclerurus > Sclerurus mexicanus. Next base: position 1,503,190 of record VWZF01002269.1, on the reverse strand, counting down.
TAGTACATATTTGTAGTTTGTAATTCTGTGGCTGTCCAGGTCTTTTTTAAGACTGAGGTTGTCTGTAGACATGTAGAGGATATGGGGGTGTGTGTGCGTACACACATTTAAATGCATAAGCAGATTTTCATGCAATCTTTAAGAATAATGTAACTACATTGCATCTTAGATACAGTCCTTTAATTATGTATTGTACTAAGGCTTTTGTGTGTGTATATATATATATACACACACACTTTTTTCTTCAGCACCAACTTTTTGAAAGCTAATTATATGTCAGAACCTACAGTCTCTAACTGAATGAAAGTTTAGTTAGTACGTGACATAAACTCTATCAGTAAAAAGAGTGACATAACTTGCATCTGGAATTCAGCTCAGCCAGTTTTTCTCTTTACTTCTAAGGCAGGCCTAGTAGCTAACAGGAAGGATGGAAAGACAAGGGTTACTGAAACACTTATTAAGTATATGGGTAAGGGTTTTTCTATCAGGCATTTCTAAGAATAAAAGTATACTATGAAGATTATTTTTAGTATAATGTTGCAGGATTCTATGCTTGGATTTCTAATAATTCTCTGTGTGTGTATTTAAGATTGCAGTATATATTATTATAACCTTAGATTTCTGCTATTTAAAATACAGATTTATTATAATGTAAGAAGACAGCAAGAAGTCTGATGTGAAACTTCAGGATTTCCTGATATTTTAAAGATTAACGTTACAGCTTTAGCTTTTTGCTTTTTTTTTTAGTTATAAGATCAATCCGTTATTTATTCTCTCCACCAACATAAGCAATGAAACTACCCCCTTCTTTATGCTTGTGATTCATAATTTTATAACAGTAATAATCTGAACAGTCTGGGAGTTTCTTAATATAAGACTGCAATGGATTTTGAGCTGTATTGACTCCAGCTAGCTCTGCTCTTATTTATGAACTTTTCGAGCTAAAATGGGATCTACTTTACAAGTAGTGTGGAGAATAATAAATGTTCAGTGCATGCTAACAGCTAAGAAGCGCTTGAGTAAGGCTAAAGGAAAGACAGACTGCATTGCTGAACAGCAAAATAACAAAGCCCATGGAAATGAGAAGCTATCCTTTAAAAAGCTGAAGCTTTTGCTAAATAAACAAAAGGATCATAAACTTCAACAGATAGAAGTGAGCCTAAAGCTGTGAGGGTAGTGGTGGTGCTGAGTTTGATTAATTTGCTCAAAGCTCCACAGAATGCTGTTAAACCAGAATACAATTTTTCATATGCAACAGGAGCAACAACAAGCAGTCAGGGGGGCTGAGGGATGACAAGGCGTACTCAACAACAACAAGGCAGCTGCAGGATGTTGCAGAGGGAAGCTAAATTGGTGAAGTTTTGTTTGTTTGTTGCTGTGAAAGTAAGTGAAGGGACTCGGTAAAACCCTTCTTACGGGTCAGCTACAGAGAATCTCTCAGAAATTACAGTGACTTCAGAAGACCTTTTAGAAAAAAAGCAGATAAAATGAGCAATAGCAAATTTCTGAGAGTGGATGATGCAAACTCACTAAAGAAAACTCAAGGCAAAATTAAAGAAAATGTTCCAGGGAACCCAGGAAGTACAGACATGTAAGCTGGTATTGGTACTGTGCAGCTTAGTGGGAACTAAAGTTAAGGACATACTAGCAGCTGGAGAATGTGATTTAGTTGGAAAGAATCAGTAGAGTTTTTATAGAGAGAAGTTCCGCCTTACTCTTCATGTTTTTTGAAGTGTGGTAAGCAAGACCATTCATAAGTTGATTTGTCTGCTATGTTCTGCTGAAATTTCATAAAGGTTTCTTACAGCATCTCTCTCCAGAGGCTTTCAAGGACAAGGGGTATTGGCTTTAAACAGAAAGAGGATAGGTTTAGATTAGATATTAATAAGAAGTTCTTTACTGTGAGAGTGGTGGGATACTGGAACAGGTTGCCCAGAGAAATTGTGGATGCAGCAGGATTGTAGACAAACTCAGTTAGAAGACAGCAGTGTCTGGGCAATAAAATGACTGATGAAATGTACTGTAGATGAAAGTGATGCATGGGAGTGAAAACCAGTCCTACCTTCACACATAAACTGATTATCACTGTGCTGACTGTTACCATTTGGGAGCTATATTTTCTGGTAGACTGGCTAGTTCAGCGCTTGGTAATACTTAAAAACATCTGACAGGCATATCAAATGTGAAGGTTTGTTGTAACAAACCTAGACAACAGAAACACAGAACACTACTCCCATTGTATGAATCTGTGGTTTGCCTGTAGCCTGAATTACTGTGTACCCTTCTGGTTCCTCCATCTCAAAAACCTGAGCGCAATAAGACAGATTAGAGGAATGGAGGTATGCATCAGTTTCTGTGTGAGGCATGACTGAGCTGGTTAGGACTCTTCAGCCTGGGAAAAAGGATGTTATGCAAATTGAGGTTTGCAAAATTGGAACCAGTGGGAAAAGAATGACTGGGTTGGACTGCTTATGTCTCCTTTGGGGTCATCAAAAAGCAAAAAGGCAGTTTCAAAAAATAAATTTCAAAAAAATGTGTTGATTCATGCTGCAGGCAGTAGACATAGCTAAGGCCTTGCCAAAGAATGTCAGAGTTGCAGCAGCTTAGAAGACAGCAGTGTCTGACTACGAAGAGAGATTAATTGAACATTACTAAATAGTTTACAAGGTACCTGTGACTAAACCAGACCAAAATAGTAATTAAAAAGTTATTACAAATAGAAAAGTATTTCAAAGAAATAACCAGAGGTAGAGTTTCTTACAGGTTGCGCTACATGTTAATTGTTCTTTTTCATGGAATGTAGATGTTTCTGTTAGAGAAGGAAATCTGTGTGCTCCTGTGTCCTTCCAGACTAGTTACTCTTTAGTGAAGCTTTGATACAGTCACTGGATCCCTGTCCTGCCCTGAGGGGTGTATGTGATATTTGCACGTTACACCATCTCAAGGACCTATGCTTTCTTCAAGACTGTATCACTTTATCTGATTTGTGTCATTATTAGCCTGCATATGTTGGAGTTCTTGCCTCTTTGTTCAGTTTTATCTTTGGAAATAATGAGGATAAATAAATTTCAGCAGCAAAACCGTTGAAATCTTGTCATACAGTCATCTCTAAAACTCACTTGCATATTTATATTGCTCCTAAATGATCTTACTCTGTCAAGAAACACTGCCACTTCTGCTTTATTCATAGCTGGAATATATCTTAGTGCACTTTGCTTACTTTCATGCGTAATTTGAAACTGAAAAATAATGACTTTTTATTGCTAAAAGAACAGAGCTCTTAAAGAGAGTCAAAGAACAGCTTAAGTGTTTTGGGTTTTTTCTGGCAAAAGGACTTCTTTGAATTGTTTAATTCTTCAGTGTTCTCCTGATTGTCACTTGAAATGTGGGGAATCATTACAGAAGAAGGATACCTTAGTTCTTTTTAGATAATGGCTGTCCTTTGATTGTCACTGGCAGCTTGCCCTTTGCAACAGATCTTAGTAGTCTCTGAAGGAAGAAGTTATTTGGTTTAGAAGTTATGGCAACAGTGACTGTTGGTTTCAGCTGGGAAAAGATAGTGCTGTTGTGCAAAGAAGAGTTCTTGCTCTCCAGGCATGAGTGTGTCTGCTTCTTTCCTGGTGGGAATGCAGCTATTTATGCCACTACTTAAGAGCTGAGTGGGGAGTAGAGACAAGACCTGAACTAGTTAGTTAAAATTAACCCAGCAAAAAATTGTTATTGAGTGAATTCATTGTAAAAAGTGTCATGGTCCGTAATGGAGACTGTGCTGACAGGTAGACAAAAGAAAGGGTCATCCAGGGCAGAAATGAATGCTTGAGAACAGGGGAATGGGAGAGGTCTTTTCCTGGGACAATTCCAAGTTAACCTGAGCTGAAATAAATTGTGAAACTCTGCTGTGAACTTTGGAATATGTTTCATTTATACCTTGAACTCTTCACTTTTAAGATGTAAAGGTTGTAATCTCAAAAGAAACTGAAGATCTGAAGTTTCCTAAAGCATCATTTTGAACTAGTCATCTCTTTATACAGAAGGATTTTGCAACAAAGTACAGTACAATCCTTTTAATGTCTACTTAGAGAATACAGGAAAATATCAAACATCAGTGGTGTAAAGAACATGACAGAAAAGTGAAATGTGTCTTTTTCTAACAGTATTTTTGGCTGAGGGTGTTCCTGGTAACAAACTTGCATTTTAGTTGGATTGTAAACTGCTGTATGGCTTGTAAAGTGTTTTGTAAGGAATTTGGAAAAATGCTAATTCTTGTAACCTTTTCCAGAGACAAACATCACTTTTGTCTAGTTTGTACTCTTATGCTCATTCACAAGCCAGGGTTAACATGCCTTCATTATAATTTAGTATAATAACCAGTAAATCTCTCTTCTGAATTTACAATGTGCTTACTCTAATATTTTTGGTAACTCCAAGTCTCATTATTTCAGCCCATATGCTCTTCTTTTCTCCAGTGCTCTGGGAAAAGATAGATGAAGAAAATCAAATTAACTCCAAGGTCAAAAAATGAATACTCAGAGCTGAAAGCTCCTTTCAGCTGGGGTTGTTGCAGCATTAGGTTGAATTTTTTGAAGTTTCACTGTGTTGCTAATGGTGAAGAGACTTTATCTGCAGGCTCTGCAAAGTGAACCTGACTCCAGGTACATTTAATGTAAACTACAGTAGAAACAAAGGGGAAGCTCTGGATGTTTTATGGTCAATCAGTAAAAGAGAAAAAAAAACAAAAACAACACAAAAACCATAAAATGGAAAGGTGGCACTTTCCCATGTGGAATGTACAAGCCAATTCCCTAGCTTTTTTTCAGTGGAAAGAACTTTCATAACAATAACAACAAAAAGAATTAGGTCAGCTATGCAGAAACATTTCTCAAGTTTCTTCATTTTTAATCTGAGTAATGTGAAGCGTGACCCATGTCCTGTGATTTTTTTTTTTTTTTTAATTTTACATGCTTCTCAAAGCTCAGTGAAATGGAATATGTATGTCTAAGTATGCCTTAAACCAAATTGCCATGAAATGCTCATCAATTACACTTTTGCAGATGACAGCTCTTGCAGGTAAAGTGGCTCATCCTGCTACAGGGCCAAAATGAGATGTGAGCAGCAATTGGATTTTCTGATTTCTGAAGCACACAATCACTCTTGTATATTAAAGGAAGCTCTATGTGTGCCAATAACGTATTAAGAGATGAAATTTATTTACTGTCATAATTACACCAGGAAGGTCTGCATTTTACAGATGGTAATAAATTCATTCAGCTTTTGCACCTACCATACCACATCGTCTTTAAGATCTGGTATTGTAGATGCAGAGTAGCTGAAGCAAACTGCTGATGAAGATTCTGGATAGTGTTTCCAAAACTGTCTTTCTGCTTCCTTAACCATGAAGCCATATGGATGTGAATTTCCAAAGACTTTTAGGTATGATTTTTAGTTTTTGTGATGGAACTAACAAACATGAGTTTTCAGAGACTTTGAAGTTCTCCTGGACCATGCTTGCCACAGAGTAGGATCCCTGTGCTTTTTTTGTGACTAGCTGAGGCAGGCACAAACCACAGTGAAGGAGAGGAGGAGTATGAAACCAAGTATAGCCTGCTCTTGGTTCTCGGCACTGTCTGATGCCTTCTCCTTTCAGCTTATTAGTTGTGTGTGCTAAATCCAAGATGAGATATGCTAGAGAGATGTCGTACTGTTGTACAGTCTAATTGTAAAGGTATGTGCTATTTTGCCATTGAAATATATTACATATCAACTTGCAGAACAACATCAGACCAAGACATACCTGTTAGTCCATGACTCACTTTTCTGTTATTCTACTAGTACATCTGGAACAAGTACTGGACTTAGCAGGCAAAATTATCTTAAAAGCTGCATGACTACATCAGCAAAAGACATGGCAGAACTTTAATTCAATTAATCTGAGGAAAAAAATTACACTTATCTGAACTGAAATGTGAAAACTGTGTAAATTAGAATAGGAGTTTTGGATGCTTTCTTGTGAATGAGAAGCAGTTCAGCAGTTACACCCTGCCGTAGTTAAATTCACAGCAGTTAATTCTGACTGTTAAGTCCTTGAGCTGAGACTATGAAAGCAACTTGTTATAGATACCTTCAATGGATTTTTTCCCTGACTTGTCTTTCTTTTGGTTGCCATAAGACTGTCTTTCCTTCTTTTCTTTCTCTCTGGGAAAATCTAAAATGACTGCTCGTTTACAAAGTAAGTCTTTCCCATAGTTGCAGATGGATATTTTAATTTCAAGTGAAGTTGCTACTTTTGATACCTGTCTCAAACTAGAAGACTGCCTCACCTCCTGTATACTGAAAGGTGGTTTAGGGACATACACATAGAAGTTGTTAAGATCTTGTTAATTTTATTACAGTACAGAAAACATCTTTGTGGAAAAAATAAGGAGATAGCGAAGGACAGTTTTAAAATATTTTTTTGCTACTGTATGTGATGTATTTGTGCCACAATTCCTGTTTGATAGGAAAAATATTTACTTGGACATTTAATTATAACATGTTGAAATCGAGGCTCTTATAGATGCTGTTAGAAGGCAACATTAAATATTTAACAAATTGCTCTGAACATATTGGGCTGTTTTTGTATTTCTGATTTTGTTCTGGAAGGACCTGGGAAGTGGCATTTAAAAAACTGGAAACTTTGTGTCCTCAGTTAAGAATGTCAGAATTGGTGAGATGCCTTCTTTATGGTGCAAAGGGTTTCTATAGGACAATTCTAAGATTCAAGAGACCAACAAGGCTGAGGCAGTTGGCGTCACAAAAACAGAATGGGTTTAGTGGGAACAAATGTATCTTTACTGCAACCAGGAGAAGTGATGGGGTTTTTTTGTTGCACTCTCATGACCATTGCAATACAGATAGCATATCACCACTCCAGCCTCCTGGAGGCTTCCATTGCCAAAGATCCAGATATATTTTGTAGTATTCTAAATTCTTAAGAGTCAACCACAGATAAGTTGATCATATGGATTTAAGTGGTTTTCTGCCCTATGTTTTGGTAAGGTGTTCTTAAAATGTTGATAGATGGGTTATTTTTCACCCCTTTTTGTATTATGTTTATACTTGATGATTGACAGAATCAGTTTCAATTCATAAACAGGTTTTCCTTACAAAAATACTATCCTCCTTTGATATCCTCAGAAGGAGTAGACATGAACTAAATGTCACAGAATATGCAGAAAATAAAGACTTTTGAGCAGCTAAAGTATGAAAACATCTTAAGTTTTAAATGCAAACTCACATTTAGCAGTCTTATTGTGGCTTTGGGTTTTGGGGTCTTCTCTCCTCCTTGCAAATTTTTTTTTTATGCCAGAAGCTTACTTTTCTTATAACTAAGATACAGATGAGTATGCCTCACTTCAAAATCTAGATTTTATGTATTTTCGTCTGACTTTCTGTTCTAATATGGAAGTTTACCTAAACTGAGAAGTATTCTGGCTTTTTTTATTGAGGCCACCACATATTTGTAAATATTCCCTCCCTTTCTTTATATACCACATAATACTTGTCTGTCAAAGGTTAGATTTGTTATTTCATGTCATTCTTTAAAGTTTGCTTTTTTTCTGTATTTTCTCTTTCCCTCTTTTGAAGTAAAAGATGGCTGGCAACAGTTGTTCCTCCTTTAACCTGTTGAGAGAGTCTTGAACAATAGTGTTGATCTCTGAGGTTTATTATGCACTCATAGCTTCCAGATCCAGAAGTCATTTGGAAATCTATGTGAACCTTTAGGTAGGAAAGGAGAGCAAAAATATGCGCGCTGCCCTCAGAAATAATAATGAGGATAGTGGCCCAAGAAGCAAAAACTGGGAGTCTTGGAATTCTTGCTAGTAGTTCAGAAAAGATTCTATTTAGTAATTTAATAATTTAATGTTTCTTTCCTTGAATGGACTCAGTGGAGGAAAGAAACTGGTTTTAGAGACTTCAGATCCAGAAAGGGCTGTTGTTCTGGGCAGACTGTGTTGCCCTTCAAAATGCAATGATAATCTTCCCAGTTATCATCTGGCTCTATGATTTCTGTTGTCTTTGTCCTCCTACCAGAGTTCCCAAAACTGCAGACACAATCGGTGTCACTAAAAGCATGAATTATAAACTGGGAACTTAACATCAGCAAACTTCACATTTATCTCTGTGAAGAGAGTGCATGTGCTACCACTTTTGCAATGACATAACTCAGGAGGTGAGGAGCTCCGGGATAGTTCTGTTACTTGGATTCAATCTAAAATAGTAATTTTGGGAAACTTCATGCCTTTCTCAAATATGGATGAAAAACCAATGCAATACAGTGATGAGATATACCAGTCTGATATTATGATTTTTGTGACTGTAGACTTAAGGCATGCGTTTTTAGTTCAGTTATGGGATACTCCACATGTGTATGTACCCTAGTGCTGTAAACATGATACAGCACTTAGCTGCCTGTTTGCTGTCTCATGAAGCTGTGGTCACACAAGAGTAGAACTTTGTTTTGTATCCGGCATGTTGGATGTAGATTCAGCAGGATTGAATTAGATTATCAGACTTTCTATTTGGTTTCTATTAATGTAACTTAAGTAAGCAGCCTAAAAGCTAGGAATGTCAAGATTGAGGCTAAAATCCAGTAATGGATAGGAGATGCTCAATTGCTTTCATCCAGAAAGACGTATAAACGAGTAGAAAAGTATTAAGAGTTTAAATAGCCTATTTCACTTCACATAGTAGTAGTTTTCATCCAATGAAAATGAGGAGGTATAGAAATGTAAGCAGATAAAGAAAATGAATGAACCTGTGGAAGTGGAAAAATACCAAGTAGTAAGTAGTTTGTATGTATAACGGTACTGCTCCTCATAGAAAGATTATTTTTGATAGAGAATATGGTCTGATGCTTGAGCAGTTTCTTTCAAGGAATTTATCCCTGTAACCTATTGTACAGTTAAGAAGAGTATGAGGGGTTTGTGTGTCTAAATGCCTTGAATGACATTTGTGAAGGATGTTTATTCTTCTCAGAGTGAGCAAATGCATAAAGGTTTTCAATGTTACATTTTGAGTTGTGTTATTTGTGGCACTAATGGCTTTTCAGTTTTTCAAAGCAGCTTGTGTGTATATCTTTATAGTTACCAGAATCCTATTGCCAGTAAGAACTAACAGAGTTTCTTTGATTGTTTTAGAGGTGTATTTGATGCTTCCCTCAAAATGGCTGGGTTCTATGGACTCTACACTTGGCTGACTCACACTATATTTGGGATTAACATAGTCTTCATACCATCTGGTAAGAATCTGAACAATTAAAACATATTTTATAAATAGTATTACATAATTATTTATTTTAAAAAATCAGAAGGATTAAATGTTGCTGAAAAGCTTAATTTAATCTTAGAGAATATGGCCGTAGGTAGGGTGGAGAGAAAATCCTAATTGCTGTCTTATCTCAGAGCCTTGTCTTTTCCTGTTTTCACAACACATTCCCTGCCAGCTATTTTACTTCTTCTGTTTCTTTTGCTGGATATAATTCTTTCTCCCTTATATTCAGTCCAGGTCTTTTCAGGTTTGGCCTTCATTCTGCCAGTCTTGGCTTCTGTTTCTTTCATAGTTGACAGGTGCTGGTTTTTTGAGATGCCTAAATGCAGGAAGATGTAGTATCATGAAAATGCATGATAGAGGCATGCTCCTTATTCTCGGTACTATTGCCTCACTATTATCAGCCTCTGGTTTTCTTTTATTCTTTAATCTTTGCTTTGAAAATGGCTCAACTGTTTTTCAATGAAAAATCTTCTCCCCTGTTCTTTTTCCTCTCTTCCTCCAAAAAGAATAATAATAATAATAATGCTAGTAATTTAAAAATGTTCATGTACAAGGAAACATAAGGGGAGCATAAAGCAGGAAACCCCACTATAACAGGAAATGGCTGTATTATAAAGTGCAACTACCTTAAAGGTATTGGTTGTCATTAGACCTATGTAGAAGGTAATCGGTCTTTTTCTTTCAGCTACATGCAAAATCTTAATTTTTGCTCTCTGGTTAATGAGACAAAAAAAAAAAAAAAGGAGGGGTAAAAGATGCACTTAATTGTCTTCCGTACTATGTTCGTTCCTGGAACATTAAAATAGAATGACAGCAGTATTGTATCACTTTAGATTGCTACAGGTATTTGGTATTTCTGTAATCAGAAGGGTGTACGCATGTGTGTACAGATAGGCATACAGAAATACATAAGTCATAAATCTTATGTTTGCCTGGTTTCTCATTATTGTGGTTGACTGCAGGAGATATGAGTCTTGGGCTTATATACTTTCTTACACACACTTGCTAATTTGAAGCCATGTAAAAGTTTGAAATGTGCATGATCGGTATAACTTCAAATTTTTCTGAACTGGTGCCTCTTTTGGAAGTAACTCCTTATGACTGTCAGTTGGTGAAGCTCTTCTGTGTGGGGAATAGTATAATTTTCTTTTTTTCCTAAACCACAGCTATAAAATACCAAGAGCCTCATGTGGCACTTCTTCAATGTCTCATTTATGGCAGTTGATAGAAGTAGGACTTACTGGTATGGCAAAAGAGTCAGAATTTAACTGTAAATATATTTCTGAAATATGTTTCTCTGGTCTTTTTCTCACTTTTGTTTCTCTGTCCTCTAGCATTAGCAGCAATCCTTGGAGCAGTGCCATTTCTGGGGACGTACTGGGCAGCGGTCCCTGCAGTCCTAGATTTGTGGCTTGTGCAAGGACAGGGATGCAAAGCCATCTTGCTTTTGGTTTTTCACCTCTTGCCAACTTATTTTGTAGATACAGCAATTTATTCAGATATATCAGGGTAAGTACATTGAAGGCTTTTTAAAGTTAGCATTGTAAAATTTATTGACAATCAGTGATGCTTTTAATTAAACTGATTTTTCTGAAGCATGCAAAACAGTATCTTCAAGCGTAGGAATAGTAAGAAGTCTTACTGGCCTTTATTTTCCCAGGCCTCTTTTCTGTGAACTTTGACATGTCAGAGGTCTTGAACTCAGCATCAGCAAAATTAACTGTTTTGGTTGGGATTCTTAGAATTAGTTTACCTTTTTTATTTGTTTAGCCATTGACTAAAGGTGTGTGTAGCGTTCTCCTTTACATACCCTAATGCCAGATGATGCTGCAGAACAAACAAAACCATGAGATAGTTAGGGACCTGAAAAAATACTTTAATTAATTAATTAAAATATGGATTGTGAGAATTTTGAGGATTTTTTTGAATTCAGCCTTTGTGTTGCGTTACCATAGTCCAGTGCAAAAGTCTATTGAAATTGCAAAACTGGAGATAGGCTTCTACTGAGACAGTAGCCCATGCTGTTTTCCTATTGTGGGAGGTAGGCACAGATTTCTTGAAAGAACTTAGTAGATGTTTGGCTGCCTCGTTTGACTTGAAATGTCTTCTGGTTTCAGCTTTGAGTTTGTATACGGACAAACAAATTACAAATGAAGGAGACAAAGTCAACATTTGCAGTTGTACGTGGAGTGCAACTGAAATGTTCACTGACATTTTCTGCGGCTGAATTATCTGTGAATCCCTTTATGCAACACAGACTAGAAGATAAGGCAGGACAGTTAAACAGAGCTGGCAAAGATATGAACTGTTAAGTTTCCCATGTGCAAGATGTGTTCACAATCATGTACAATATAGATGTAAAGGTGTATTTCTCTAGTTACTGCTTCAGTCTTGATCATCAGAAACAATCTGAGTAAACTGAATCAAGGACTTCATGGTCCAGACTTAGTTACACACTAGTGCCTCATTTGTGCCGATTTTTATTACAGGAGAGTTAATGTAGAATAAGCACATAGTGTTTAAGTTCTCTGTTGTTAGAAATTAATTGAACAGAGAGTACCTAATGATAATATGCCCAATATTAATACTAATTTTCAAGGGCTGTGACTCTAGTTATTTTGCATTAATTAAAGCTAACAGGTGAAGTATAATCAAATTACTTTTTTTTTTCCTAACAATAAATCATGTACAAATTTAAGGCTGGTGGGTATTTAAATAGACAATAATTCTTCCACTTACTAGAATACACTTTTTTGACTGTAGGGCATGCAGACTCTGTTTACTCTCCAGAAAATGCATGGGACAGGAATAGATTTTCTGACAGTGGAGCAAAATTGTGTTCTTCCCATGAAATAGAACAGTAAGCATCATGCCGTCTTGCAGATTAAATTAAACCTATTTGAAATAGCTGTAATTAGGTTATGTAGGGGTTTCTAAATGGATTAACTTTATATGATAGTCCTATTTTATCAGATGATCTGTTGTTTAATTTAGCAAACTAGCCAGAAGAACATTTAAACTGATACAAATGCTGGTAAAAAATATTTGAAGTTTTTAAAGGTTTAGAAATGAATCATGTGTCTAGTGTTGGAGAAACATAAAACTTTAAGGTCAAGTTTGTCCCTTCAGAAAAACAATCTGGCCCTGCCATTGCATTAAGTTTGATCTAGGTAAGACATGATTGAGGTGTGTATGATGTAATAGGTCATGTTTCATGGTCTAATTTTGCACACAGTTGAGATGAAGGCAGACTTGAAATGTGGGAGTTGAGTAGAAGTGAAGACCAATAGCAGAAACCTCAGAAACTGCTGGAGCTCTGAATTGACTAGCTGGTATTTTCAATGCATTACAATCAAAATTTAGCGGGACTTCCTGAAAATCGTGCGCTAAGTATCAACTGTAGTTTTTCTTATGCTGTTCCATATTGCCAGTATTGTTTGAACTATAAAGAATGAAGGATGATGAGCAGGTTCTGTGTAAATTCTGTTGGTAGGATTTGCATTTTGGACCTGAACTGGGACATGGAAAATAAAAATGGCATGGTTTACTTGCTGCTGTAATAGCTCTTATCAAGAGTTCCACTCGACCCAATTTTCCAGTGAAGATTGATACATTCATTAAAATCTGGTTGTTTTTCATCTGAAAACATTGGAAGCTAATGATTACAAACACTCAAAGTGAAAAGGTTTTTATAACAAAACAAGAAGACATGGCTATTTATTTAAAGACTATAATCTAACCATTCTTGGAAAGATGCAATGCAAGTTGCTCTCACTATGTAAATTAATGGCTTTGCTCAGGGGTGCTCATAGTACATGTTGCTAATTGTGTTAAAATTTAACGGTTCTAGACCCTAAAGCATGAACAGTCTTTGTAACCAACCATCTTTTCATTCCCAAAATGGAAATGTTTTTGCTGTTAACTCCTTCGGACATTCTTCAGCAAATGTCTGCAAAGTAACTCCTCCATTGTGGATGTCACTAGCATTACAAGCTACTGTAGTGTTTGATCTGTTTTGCAAATACAGAGCAGAATACAGACTGGAACATTTGTGCAGTGATTCAAACAGCAGTTTATTGTGTAAATATTGGTATCTGTAACTAGCTATGCTATTTCTAAGCTTGATAAAACATTAATTCACATTTCATAATTGATAACACTGTTTGCTATTCCTAATTTAATTGTATTCTTCTTGTGGCAGAGGTGGTCATCCTTACCTGACAGGTCTTGCAGTAGCTGGTGGAGCATATTACCTGGGACTGGAAGGAGCCATCATAGGACCAATTCTACTCTGTATACTTGTGGTTGCTTCCAACATATATAGTGCCATGTTGGTGAGTCCAACAAATTCAGTGCCCACTCCATCACAAGCAGCGTGGCCATTACAGATTTACCGGTGAGCTATAAATGTCTGTCTTGTATGCATTATGTTTTACCAGATCAGTGCATGTCTACCCAGCTATAGAGAATCAGTGCATGAATTTTATCTAAGAGTGTGCATTCACATCTATGTGAGTATTGGGGTATTTGGAGAGCATTCAGCTGTTCTATATTCTAGAAAAAAATTATGGTGAAGTAAAACAGTCGCTGGGGCTTGTATACTTGAAGTGTTTGTTTAATGTCTCTTGATATCTTACAGAAGGCTCTATTAGAAAACTCACTGATAATGCCTTTGTGTCTTATAATTTATACACTTCTGTTGTGCTAGGAGATGATTGAACAACCTTTTTTCTGTGTAAAACTATTATTTATGGATATCTAATAGAGTTCATTGTTCTTAATAAAGGGCCTGCCTGAAAATACTGCATTTTTATGTGTTAATATATAATACTGCAAAATATAAATAAACATACCTAAATTTAAAAAAAAAAGCCATTATTCCATTAAAAGTATGATCCTGATTAATGTCATTATTCAAGTTACTGAATGTGGAATATAGAAATGTATCTTTAAACTGTGCAGTTAAGGAATGGGATGAATAAACTCTGAACTAAATAATTAATTACAGTTGGGAACCACATTGTGATGGTGTTAATGACAGTAGGTATTTAAATGTCTCTCCTGTCTTACTAAATTATATAGGTTAGCCTATTTTATATATATATATATATTTAAATCCCAAATCTTTGTTTGTGAAGCCTAGCCATGATGTTATATCTTTAAAAGGATTCTCTGCCTGTCAGAAATAAACCTTTGCTTTATTCGCATAAATAATGTTGTCATCCTTCATCTAGGCAACTTAGGAGAAAAAATGTTTATTGGACCTGTGTGTACTTTTAGAAGTGTGACTTTTAGAAGTTACATTCCACGACTTACCCTATATGCCACTGTACGCACAAAAATCTGCGTGTGTGTTTCCAGTTTACATTGTAGGAAGCTAATTATTCGTAATCACTGGACAGATTTGAGTCTTACTTTTCACTTTTCTTTTCCTTCTCTCTCCCCTGCCCCCCAGGTCTTCGAGGGAGAGTCCAGAGGAGATGAAAATGTCTACAGAGTGATGAAGGTGCTGCACCTATTCAACATGAGGGAACCTCCGTCTTCTATCTTGAGTTCACAGCAGCCATGGCCTTCTGTCGCTTTCCAGCTGTGCCTGGGGGCAGCTCACAGGGAAGCGTAGCTTGGGTTTTAGGAGAAAGCACTTCTGGAGCATCTGCTGGCCTTACATTATTGTGCACTTTGCCTCTTCAAGAGAGAATGTCTACTTCCCATGGCTTTGCATACCAACACACAGTTCAACTGCCTTTTTGAAGACTTTGAAGACTTGTCTTCATAAACAGAATAGTTAAAAGGACAGGTACATCCACTGGAGTCATTATCTTATCTGCTGAAATTACTAAGTTGGCTTTTATTTATTGGGTTGTCTTATTAAACTGTAGTAGCTTTAAAGAAAGCTGTAATTCCAAAATATTTATTTTCAGTTAATCTGGCAGCAAAAGAAGGGTAAACCACTCATTGTGAAATGAAAGGATAATATAAATATTTGCTGCTCCTCAGAGTATTTCTTTATAGGCTTCAACCATCACCTGTAACTCATAATAACACTTAAATGTTAGCCTCTTATAGGCACTGAAATTTAATGTTGTTGGAGACTGGTGTTTCTAATATCTTCCTGAAATTAGTAGAAATGCAAACTGTTAAATGTGAGTTTTCCTCTTACTGAAGTAGGAGGACTTGTTTAAGTAGTTTAAACCTTGCCCTCATTTGCAGTGAAATCTGATAGTATTTTGCTGCTTACCCACCCTCCCAGTGGAGTCATCTTGTCAACTAAATTTAATCCAAGGCCTTAAGTGTTTTCAGGCAGCAGTAATGTACAATAGTCACGTCTACTTCCCATAATAGGAAGAAGTTGGATGGGGATTGTTTAATGCTGTTTTTCAAATGCTGTGGCTGAGTTCAGTTAACTTCTCAAACAAATTCTATTTCCAGAGAGAATGGGAGGAGAACATGGATTTCGGTTTAGTTTGGGGTTTTTTAACCCTGTAAGCCTTTGGCCAAATATCTTTCTAAGATATATCTTAATATATCAAGGTACATCTTATTAATAAACAAAGTTCTTAAATTTCTGAAATGATGTCTTGCCTAGGTCACAGCATCAAATGCTCTAGTGTTTTTCTTCCATATGTAATTTTGCTTAATTTGCAGTTTTGGTGACATTTAAGGCCTTTTGTATTGATTGTTGAAACATTTTGACACAATGGATCTTTATAAATAGATCCTTTTTGTAAATGAGAAGTGGGTTTTTTGGTAGATATTTTTCATACTTGCACAGCTTTTCAACAAGTACAATGGGGCCCTGGGTACTAAGTAGCGGATTCACTTGCTTAACCAAAGAACAACCTTTCAGTTTCTAGTAACTTCTCTTGAATTTATTTCAGTTTGATTGATAATGAGTTGCACAAAATACAGGCATGTCTTGTATTTATTTTTGACAGTAATGCAATGGATGAAACAAAAATCCATTCATATCCAGGGATAAGGATATCTAAGATGTGTGTGCAAATAGCTCTCAGTAACTAAGATGTTTGTTTTGCTTGAGTTGCAGCGGTGCTGATAGATTTGGAAGGTTCTTATTTTCATGACATTGTATGTATTTTTACATTGTTTCTGAATATGCATTTCCATGGAAAGCAGTTGGAAAGTACTCTGGTACTTAGTAAGCAAGAAAGTCCTGCAATAGTTTTGCAATAAACAGGCTGCCTGTTAAGACACAAATAGCCTTGTTCCTCAGATTCTCAAAATTTGCGGCTGCAATTTTACTGATGAAATTTTGTATTTAAGTGAGGGGGACTGAGTGTGCTGTTTTGCACACTTGCAGGCATGTGTTTGAAGGACAGACTTGGGCTTAACTGAGTAGATGGACTCCAGTTTGTCAAAATGTGGAAATATCCCATTTAATATTTTAAATTCTGAAAGATCTACACAACAATTCCAACTAGAATGTATTGCTTGAATCAAGCATCTGTCCTGTGGTTTTATTTCCTTGGCTTTTTGGCTCATGAAAAGTGTTTAATGAAACACGTTTTTGTAATTGCTTCTGGCTAGCTTGGAGGATGATGAAGCTGTCACTAGGTATTCCTGTGACGTTGTAGCAGCTTGAATGAGAACACCATGTTACTTAGGAAACTTCTTTATTACTTTCTATTTAGGTCACAGTTTTGCACTGAGTTGTTGTGTTCTTCTTGTAGCTTGTTGTAGCTTATTTTAGACAGCATTTAAAGATTGGTAGCAAGAAAAAAAATGTGTCTTTAATGTATTTCCATTTTTCCATTGCACTTCTTTTCTCACTGTTCAAGACGTTTCTTGTCCACATTTGCTGTCCCATTTTCTGAGACAATCTTTCGTATTCATATGGTATCAACACAGTCATTTTAAAGAGTCATTCTAAAGCATTATTTAGTTTGGTTTTAAGTTTTCTTCTTCCATTGCCTGACCACCTTAGATCAAAAAAGGGTCTCTGTTAAGAAGTTTAAAATCATGTTTCAGACACAGTCATCTTCCACAATGGCAAATGAGTAAAATCATCTGAGAAGATGCCTTGCTTTTCCTTTCCTAATGTGAAGAGAAGTAATTTTGTATGGAGATTTCATATCTGATGCAGTCTTGTTAGTTTGCCCTCCTTTAAAGTGAGGCTTTATATTGATGCTTCCTGTTTCAAATTCAGCTAAGACTTGCTGTGAAGAACCATCCATAGTACAGTCTTACTCAGTAAATGTAGCTTAAGGAGCTCATGCTGCATGCTGTGCCTGCTTGAGGAACCAATTATATGGTTCAGTAGTGGTGCAGTAACAGTATACTGCCAAAAAAAAAAAAAAAAGAAAAATAAGAGACAAACCTTCCAATAGCACTTTCTTAGGATAGGAAATATTCACTGAATGTCACCATGTTTAGGAAAAAACCACAGAACACCACCTTATGAAAGAGTGTACTTTGATTATTTGGGTTGTGTGTTTAGTAAGCATCTAATTACCTGTAGAAATAGAAGACCTTGTCCTTGCATATTTAGCAATCTAGATTATTTTCTGAGAGGACTCAGAATCTTTAAGAGCATTTTAATTTGGATCAGTCTCATATTAATGTGAAAATAATCAAACTGGTCACTTTGACTTTTGATTGTTGTAAAGAGCCAGTTCATGGTTATATTTCCTTGTCTGCAAAAACAACAAGCACCTTGGTGGGATAAGCTTTTAGTAGATGTCTTGTGGGTTGGATAAGGAAAAAAACCAACAAAAAAACCACAAAAAGCAACAAATCAAACCAAAAGTACCCTTTTCTGCAGTTTTCTACAGTTTTCTTAGGAGCAACCATCTTTTCCATAATGCTTATAGGCAAGAAGCTGTAAACAGTCATTCCAGAAGCAACTATTCACTAAATGTATTTACTACATATACAGTTCAATTTGAACAAAAAATTCAGAGTTCAGAAGGGAATGCTCATAGTAATCCAAGGCAATGTGGTCTCAAGGTATTGTGAAATTCAGCTGTGCTGGTTTTTATCATTCTCTTCTAACAAATCAGGCTTGTGACAATTAAGTGTAGTGCCAAAAGACTGATGCTAACTGTTTCTGGCACTTAAGTCAGAGTTAGCCCTTCCACCCCTTCCTGTACCTTAGCTGTGCTGCGACAGAGCTAGCAGAAGTGACTGTGCCACTTTACAGCCCAGCAGGTTAACTTCAGGTCACTGTAAATCCAGCTTAATTGGATGCATGAAGCAACAAGCTGCAATGGTCAAAGATCTGGCACACATTCATTTTGCCAGCCTTACTACAGGAGTGTGGATTTCAGCACACATGCACCATGACCAGTTGGGAGCAGAAAATACTTATTTTGAAAAACTGCTTAAAATAAAAAAGAAAGACAAAAAAGTTCAACATTATAGTAATACATACAATGCACATTTTTCAGAAATTAATTTGGTAACCACATATCTAATAATGGAGCCAGCAGTCAGATATTTCCATGCACAGTGGTGTGTTATGTGCAGCTTATCTAGGTCACACTTAGGTTTGTCTGTTTTCAAGGAATACGTGGCTTCTCTTAAAGACTTTGGGGAGGAGGATATACTGGATGTGTATTTTGTCAGTGATTATTGGAATAGGAAATCCATAATCTGTTTAATTAAACAAAATAAGAAAAAAGCATTGTTCAGGGAAAATTGGATTCTTTCTCCATTATTATACATTGTGCATATCAGTGCAGTGTTAAAGATTGTTTTTCAGAAAGCCTGAAAATACAAAACTAGATGAAATTGTTCCTCGCTAAAAGCAGAAGCTGAATTGCTATGTTGCTGATCTCTATTTCTGGTGACAGAATACTGCAAGTGGTGCCACCCTTCCTATGGACCTGATACACTACACTGAGGATGGAAAAATACCGTTATTCTGCTGAGACTCCATAGCTTTGCATCACTGGCAGAAGATGCCTCCACAACTGCCTTTGTTCAAACACTGTGTTTGTATTATATTGACTTGTATTTGTTACTGCAGATAGTGCCACCTTTGTTGAATACTACCTCTGGAAATGGCTACAGTTTCCTTCAGAAAGTGCTGAAAGGTGTTTGGATTTGAGTTAGTATTCATTATGTTTAATAATGGAGGTAGCATTCTTCTAGAGATGCAGTTGTTTGCCTTTAGGTTTGCAATTTTACAAGAGAAAATTGATTTCCTAGATAATCTTTATTGAGTTACAACTGACATCTCTTAAATCCATGGATGCATCAACTTTTAAACTCTATATGGACTTGTATTTCAAAGGATTTCTTCTTACTGTTATTTCTTTTTGCTGAAACACACTTTGGCAATTCCCATCTTATTTCTATAAAACTAGTATTGCCTAAAACTCTTAACAAATGTTAGGGAGGCTTGATCTTTAACCTGCTACCATTTATCTGTCACTTTTACTAAAGTACCTTAATACTCTATTGTAAAATTTTCCAAATCTGCTTTTAAGTGATCGGGGTGGGAAGAAAAGAAAAAAAAAGGCAACGCGGAAAGTGAATTTGGTGTTTTGAAACCAGAAACAATGCCAACAGTGATGAGCATATTCAGGGATTCGATAATGGGTTTGTAAATATATATATTAATATGCAGCATTATATAAATATGAGCAGTCTCTGTCCTGTTCAGTCTTTAACTGAAATTTTGTCCTATCTTTTTTTAAAATTATATCTGAGAACAAACTTTTGCCTGTAGATAGTGAAAACAGGCAACATTGTCTAGAATTTATGTTTACTTGATATGGATTGAGGAAGAGCCAAGCAAATACTGGCAGGGTGACTACAACTGTTTTGTTGTAGTTCATGTAAAGTAGGGAAAAGCTGCTAGGAATGCATTGCTGAGACATTACTGTTCCTGAAAGTATTTGCACACATCCTCTAAAGAGCTGCCAAAATTAATAGGTCATGAAATATGCCTCTAGTTCCCGAGACTCTTAATCTCTTCCACACCTCATCTGGTATCTTGTTTTGAATATGGTTTAGTACATGAGAGTATTGCTTCATCCCCTTTAGGGAATCAATTCCAGGGCCTGAAGGGCATGCTTTGAATGTCCGTACTGAAATAGTATATCCAATTCAGGACGGAATTGCTAATTGGAAGTAAATGCATCCTTGATCTGCTCTGCATATGGATGGATTTGGACAAATCTAATGCATGTTGCATTGAATTAGAGATTATTTTTTGAATATAAGTGCTATGCGGTGACACCAAAGCCACGTTTGAGTGAGAAGCAAGGCGTATTTGCTCGTAGCAGGATGCATCTGCAACCTAATAAAGCAGAGTGAGTGCTCTAGCATTCATATATACACATGAAGAATTTTCAGCATGGTGGTTTTAAAGCAAAAAGCTGATTTCTGCTCCTGGCCTCATTTTTTACCATTAGACTGTCATATGCAATGATTCAGTGAGGATTCAAGATCAAAGAAGCTTTTCATGGTATTGGTATAGATTAAATGTAAGAAGTATCATAAAGCTAAAAAATTGCCACAGAACAAAAGTTCATTAGGCTTAAGAGCTGAAATTCAGGCCATAAAGCTGGAAAACCAAAATCCAAATATTTCACTGTCTTCCTGCCAGTCTTACCCTAAAATGGGACCTTTTTCAACAAGTGTCAATAAAAACTATTTTTGTGTTGTTTGTAACTTACTGGCTCTGTAGATCAATGTTTTTAGTTTCTGTCATCTGTCATCACTACTGTATTCTGCAAGCATACAATTTGTTCAGATTGTTACCTTTAAAACAGGTTTTCTATGCTTCAGTGATGGTTGGAAACCAACTTTTTATACCAATAGTTGGGTCCTTACCTATATATATATATATATGCGCTAACTAGTGTTTGATGTTTTGGTCATAACACTAAGGGAAGATTGGTTGGGAAGGTTGTTGTTTTTTCCCCTTTGGGAAATTGCACCAAACCAAATCCAAAGCAACTTTTGACATTGCATCCTAAGACTGGCTACACCCTACTCAAACCTAACAGCAGATCTTTCATGTTACAGAGCGTGGGTTGTTCTAAAATGTGTGTTCCTACCCAGACCCTATGGGGATTTGGAGCAATAACTTCTACTGTCTGTTGACACAAATTTTGTCTGTAAATGTACATGTGATACATCTTCAGAATGAAACTAATTTTATCATAATTTGATTTTAGTACAGTACATGGTTTTGCATGTATAATATTGAAAATAAAACACCTATGTCCATCTGTGGCAGAATAAAATGTGTAAGTTAAGATTGAGAAGTACTTGTGTAGACTGCAGAGGTATTTAAGCTAAATAATTTTGATTGTATGCACCAGTGCTCACCCTGATAAAAAGTTTTTTTAGCAGGTTTAAGATGCTTTTAACTTAATATTGTATTCACACCACAGTCCTTTGTAAGCACAGAATGGTTAATATATTTTGAAATAAAATGCTGTTAATGTAAAGAAAACTGTGTTTGATTTGAATGATGGGCTCTTTGGAATCAGTCACAAAGGCAGCAGTTAATCTGGTGAGATAACAGGTTTGCTGGAATTGGATCTGCTGTCCCTATAACTTATGTCACTGAGAGAAGCCGTACTTCCCCTTCTTCACTTTTTCCATGAGGTAAGGAAGGGCATGTGCCTCAAGAGTAGCTGTGGTTCAGCTGGCACCTGACAATTTGCTACACTGCCTGCAGTAACACAACCACACATCCAGACCCTACAAAAGCTTACGTTTGGCAGCTCTAGGTAATTTGAGTTACTTCCATTATGGCTTACTCTCTGGACTGGAAATGGTTGTTTAGTGTCTAAGCAGAATTTTAGATCATTCTATTGACTATAAAGCAAAAGTGATCAAATCCTCCCTGCATGACTGCTCATACCTTCTAAAATGAGATATGACTGATGTTACAGTTTTCATCCCTCACACTGTTCTGTGACCAGACTCATTACCTTGAAATAATTCATATAGGACAGTTAGTTTTAGCTAGTATCTCTTTAGTTCTCTGAAGGGATCAAACTTTTTTTAGTTTAGCGCATACAAGGTGGGGGTTTTAACAATTTATGCTAGAACCTAATTATGATTTGAGATTTGATTTTTTTTAATTGGGACAAGTCTTCCAAGATGTTCAGAAATCCTTTTAAGTTAGAATTGAGATAAATGCATCTGTAATCAGGCAGCCCAAAGCACATATACTTCTGTGAGAACTCCTTAGTTTTTTAGTGCTTTTATTGTGCAGATAATAGTGCTTTTATTAAGAGAAAACAAGAAGTTCTGTACACTCATTACAGATAAAGCTTTATAATGGTGTAGCACCAACTTTAGTCAGTCTCAACTGTTTCTTCAAAATAGTTCGGGAGGTGCCTGTCCAATATAGTTCATTAATATTTTGTGTGTGGGAGGGTAAAGAATATGAAACAGTTATCAGGCAGATACATAGGCAAAAAAATGTGTATTTTTGAGTTTGACCAGAGATACAATTTAAAAGATTGCAGTCTTTTGGCTTTACCACTTATAAAACAGCAATTGGTGTTTTGAGAAAAAATAAACCCTAGACTTTCAAATACATCTAGTTGTCATAAATCCCAACAGTGAATGATAACAACGAAAATTGAAAGCTATTCAGAAAAGCACTGTGATGATATCTCATGGTGTGTATAAAATTTTGTGCTGCAACTGATTTATAGTTTTCTGTGCTGTGATGAGCCCTGACAACTTCTTTGAGGATTCAGTTCTCTAAATTTCTGAGCATGCAGGCTTGCAAGCATTTTGGTCAATTTGGTACATGCAGGGTGGTTTAAGGAGGAGGGAAGAAAAGCATTTAGGAGGTGCGCAATGGTAGGAAATGGTTAATTCATGGCTCCACTCAGCTAAAGATAGGGGTGTTCCTAGAAATTATAACCTATGTAATTGTGTAAGGATGAAACTGTCTGCCTTAAGCAAACAAAGCCCCAACTGTTCTAGGTCCTCTAGAGCACTTTCCAGCAATATGTCGCATGGGTAACTGCTGTCCTGGAGCAGAGAAAATGGATGGGAGCTATGAAGCAAAGGAATAATATTTGTATTTGTTTCTCAAGCTCCCTTGCTGGTCTCTTAGACCCTTTATTTTATGTTCTTAATTTTTGCCATGTTCCCCAGTGCGAAGACTAGAATAAGCTTGAGCGTAGGTGTGTAGGATAAGAGCACAGCATCAAAGTGCAGTGGGCTGCTGGGAATACATGAGTAGCACTGAGACCAGGCTGCATATCAAGTACCTGGGAGCAGCAACAGCTACTGAAAGCTGCTCATGTAGACATTGTCCTCACTGTCACCCCATCCAAAACTGTGTTTGTGGCCAAATGTCACAGAGCTGGTGTTCTGCCTAGTGGGAATACTGCATCGGTCCCCTGTGCAATGGCCAACCAAAATTAAGCATATTAGACTCTTGCCCTGTTTCTACACCATTCTTTGTGTTGTAGTAATAACTGCAAAAATCTCTACTCCCTCAGCCAGTTCCTCCTCCCTTCAGTGTAATTTGGATTTAAACACTGAAGATACTTGCAATGCATGCAGATGAAAGCTGAGGTACAAATATGTAGCAACAGCTGTATGGGGTGGTTTTTGTGGGTTTTGTTCGTTTGTTTTTTTGCTTTGCAGACTTACAGCTGTGCACATACTTGCATTCCTGATTCACAGGTGGAACCAAATCCTTGTGCCTTAGATAACTAAAACAGGCTGCTTGCTTTGATTTTACCTTTCTTACCAGAATCTAATATTTTTTTGTTAATAAACAGTAAAAAAACCAAGATTATCTTGGGCAAACACATGCTTTTGTTTACTTTAGAAGACAAACAGCAGAGAGAAGACCATTGTGATAGAACTTTGAGAACCTTTGGTGCTTTCATAATTTGTTGATAAGTATCTTTCAGCTGAAGGTTTCTGATAGGGAAAATCATGCATTATCTTGCCTGGCCTGACTTAAGCCCCTTATGGGAGAGAAAAAGTTTAATTTAGAAGTTTTGCATTACTTTACTCAGCATATCCTTTTCAAAGCACCACTGTTGCTGACTACACACTTTGATTGCTCAGAGAACTGGGGGAAAGTCAGGTTGCAAGCTTTGCACTTCATATTTCTCACTTTTCGAAAGAAAAAAATTCATTTACAGGGCAATGAATGTAATTGGGCTTGTTTAGAAAAGATATACTTTGGTAATTTTGGCTTGTTTGAACTTATCATAGAATCATAGAATATCTTAATTTGGAAGAGGCCCCCAAGAATCATCACAGTCCTACTCCTGGCCCTGCATGGGACAACCCAAGAGTCACACCAAGTTCCTGAAAGCGTTGTCCAAACACTTCTTGAACTCTGTCAAGCTTGGTGCTGGGACCACTTCCCTGGGGAGCCTGTTCCAGCACTCAAGCACCCTTTGGGTGAAGAACCTTTTCCTGATATCCAGCCTAAACCTCCCATGACACAGTTTCATGCTCTTTCCTCATGTCCTGTCACTGCTCACCAGAGTGAAGAGATTAGTGCCTGCCCCTGCTCTTCCACTCACAAGGAAGTTGTAACTGCAATGAGGTCTCCCCTCAGTCTCCTCTTCTCCAGGCTGAACAGACCAAGTTACCATCAGCTGCTCCTCACATGGCTTCCCCTTCAGACCCTTCACCAGTTCAGCAGTTTGTTGGGACATTCACCCCTATGCTGGTGAGTTAAATTTACTGCCCCCAGTCTGGGATTATGGATTGAAAGGCTGAAAGCATTTAACACAGAGATTTAGACATTAATCAGTAACCAATGGTACAAATAGTTTAATTATCACCAGATTAACAAGAAGCTCTGTGGTAGAGAAGCATTTCCGCATAATTCTCTTTTACATCTGTTTTGCCAACAAAGGTAACTGCCCTGTCACAGTTTAAATAATATTTTTTTCTAAAATGCTGAAGTCAATGAGTTGTGATGATTAATGTATTTATAGTGACTAGTTAAGGGAGTATATTCAGGTAGATTTATCAAGCCAGCGGGATTTTCGAAAAAAAAAAAACCCCAAACCCTACCCTTTAGAACTCAAATTAATTACGGCAAACTTAGGAAATGGCAGTCCCACCAGCTAGAAACATCCCAGGGATTTTGGCATTGGACTGGTGATTTGAAGGTTTTTATACTAAATGTCAAGATGACACATGTCCAGTAAGTGTCAAGGCATAGCTGTTACCAAACAGAGTCCACATACAGGTTACAAGCCTGTGGATGTCCAAAAACAGAAAAGGTGAATAATACTGATTGACAGTTAAAGGATAACTTGATTGTTTCATGTTTGCTGGTTGGAAGTCGGCTGCAGGGTTTTCTGTGACAATGGCTATATTGGTCTTGCGGTGAGAACAATATGAGATTACAAAAGGGCTATGTAATGTGGACTTCTGTTATAAGATTTTGCTTAAATGTGATGTGTTAAAAAAATCAGTCTGTACAATTCAGAAAGGGAATCTAGATTTGGTTTTTATCAAAGCAAATAGTTGTTTAGATCCATGTCAAAGAAAGGTTGTAAAAAAAACATCTTTCCCTGAGACATTCCAGAACCTTTTCTTGGTCAAGACAGTTTAGTTCTGCTCATTTCAATTCAACCAGGTAAAAGTCACAGCTTCCCCTTCAGATGCCTGATGGAAAGCCTAAACCCAGTATATATTCCCCTCAGGAGGCAGCAATGTCAGGTTTTCTTTAGTTTTTTGGTTTTTTTTTAAGTTAATCATCTCTAGACTTTTTCAAACAATTCCTGTTCTGTGAAGAGCAAAGGCTACTGGCTTTTGTCAAATGCTGTTTTTGCTGAAGACTTTCAAGAACAGAGTCAGTGACAAGGGAATTCAGAAGCTTACACACTTGGAAGGTCAAGAATTTTCTTGTGCTTCTTGGTGGTTTGTAGCTGACATGTATTTAGCTGACATAAAACTATTTCTTTGCTTTATGAAATACAGTTAGTAGGTAAGTTAGGCTGTCATTGCTGACACTATTGCAATGGTGGCTTTTCTCCTCCCATTTTTTGATGCATCCTAACAAACCATAAGCTAGCTGTACATTGTAAAGCCTATTTCTTCATGGAGATTTAAACTAAATACTTTTTTTGCCTCAAAGACAAAATAAATTTGGTTTTCTCTTTGGAGTATTGCCAGCTATTGCAAACTGATGGAGTCCCATATGTTTTCCTAGCGATATTTATCTGGAAAAGTGTTAGGTAATTTGAACTCTGCTTACCATCATCACTGGTTTACAAGCATTAAAAACCTTGCCTTCAAAGCACTTCTGCTCTCTCATGAGAACAAATGAATGTCTTGAGGTGATAAAAACTTCTGATATATTTAATTTTCTACTCAGAATGAACTATCTTGCACTAGTAATTATTAAGTGACTAAACAGAAATTTCTCAGTATCTGTATGAGAACATCAGATTTGCCAGTGCCTTTTCAAATATTGCCATTATCTTTATCTCTCAGGAATAAATATTTCAAGAAAATGATTCTGAGCTTAAGTTCTCCCAGCTGGAAGAAATTCATCATGGCCATAGACCAAAGACTCCTGCTTCTTCCTAGATACTGCAGCTTGTTTTCCACATTCCTGTCTTTCAAAATAGAAGTGCTCTGTATGTTCATATGAATTAAATAAAATATGAAAAACTATTCTTTGACCAAAATTTAATGATGAAGGGATTTTTGTCTTCTGGGCAGCCATTCACATGGCAAGTCTTGCCCAAGGAAATACTTTCATTTTGATTGACTGTGAACAATTATGTTCACAAACTATCAGACTTCTGTGAGACCTGACAAACACCATGTCAAAGAACATAGAGATTAAAAAATTGGTAACACACATGAAAACTAAATGGATTATAAAATAGTCAAGTGACTGTAGAAATAATTAATGAGAATACTTGGTTAGCAAGTATTGCAGCAGGTGTTCTTGGTCTATCACCATATTATTAATGTATTTCAAGATAGGAAGAAACATTGTAACTCTTTGAAGGTTTAATGTAATAACTCTCAGCACTTGCAATGACGGTAAAAATTCTTCCTGAGAAATCCTGGTTACATATCAAACTGGTCTCATTCTAACAATGTATGCATTAATAGAGCCTGATGCAAGGTGATGCATTCACAATTATGCATCTGTTACGAGGATTATATTTTGGAAGCCAACCTGCCTGAAAACTTCTAGGGTTCAGTTTAGACATCTAACAGGATGAGAATTAGTGGTGTTGGATGATGGCTTAAACAAATCATCCCATATTAAAACAAATCATTCCATAAGTGACTGGCTGACGATTCACAGTCACCTGCCCTTGTTCTTGTGAGAGACTTTAATCTATCAGATGTCTGCTGGAAACACAGCAGAGTGGAGGCAGTCTAGGAGGTTCCTGAAGTGTGTGTAGGATAACTTCCTGACACAGCTGGTAAATGGGCTTCCCAGGGGTGAGGCCCCACTAGACCTGCAGTTTACGGAGAAGGGCTGGTGGGAGACGTTGTGGTCTGAGGCTGCCATGGGCACAGCAGCCATGGAATTATAGTTTTCAATGCTAGCTGAAGTAAGGAGAGGCATCAACAAAACCTCTACCCTCAACTTCTGTGGTGGTTTAGTTTTCTTGATTTTAGTCTGGGCCTTCTTTGGTAACCAGGTCATAATTAAGGAAGTATTCCACACCATTCCTTCACATAATTGGGAGTATATAAGATAGGGAGAAAGGTTCTCTCTCTCTCTCTCTTCCTTTTGTGTGCTTGGAGTACATCAGGTCTCTGTGTCAGCTTAGCTCTTATCTATATGACCTGAGGCCTATCTGAGAAACTGTTGTCCCAGCTGCATGGAGGGGAAAGACCTGTTTCTCTTAAGTAGACTTTTGGTGAGAATTTATTGTATTAGTTACTTATTGAGCTTTTCCCCGAGTTTACGAGTGTTGTTGATTTTACCCATTTTTTGTCCCATTTCCCTTTCCCTCTTTTCCCTTTTGGAGTTGTTTGTGGTTCTTATTCTGTAGATTCATAGTGTTTGATTGCATATAACTGTAATATATGTGAATATATATATACTTTAACTACAATTCTCTTTTGGTACATTTTTTTCTTTTCTCTCTGTGGAGGAGGGGGGAATCTGTGTGGCCAGCCATTGGGTTTGGCAGGGAGCCAACCCAAACCTCCACAATTTCCAAAAGGTGGACTTTGGCTTGTTCAGGACACTGATTTGAAAAGTTCCTTGGGAAGCAGCCCTTAAAAACAAAAGGGCCCACGAAGGCTGGACATACTGTAAGAAAGAAATCTTCAAGGTGCAGAAGCATGCTGTCTCTATGTGCCTTAAGATGACCTAGCAGGGAAGAAGACTGGCCTGGCTGAGCAGGGAGCTTTTGCAGGAACTCAGGCCAAAAAAGAGGGTGGATCCCCTTAGGAAAAGGGGAAGGCAACTGAGGAAATATTTAAGGATGTTGTTAGGTCCTGAAGAAAAAAAAAATTAGAGTTAAAAGCTCAGTTAGAACTTAACCTGGCCACTTCTGTAAAGGATAATAAAAAATATTTTTATAAATACATTAGTAACAAAATGAGGGCCAAGGAAAACCTCTATTCTTTATTGAACAGGGTGGGGAATATAAGAAAAAACAAAGATGAGAAAAAGGCTGATGTAGTGAGCACTTTCTTTGCCTCAGTTTTCAAGAGTAAAACAGGTCATCCCCAGGACAACTGGCCTCCTGATAAGGTAGACAGAGACAGGGAGCAGATTAGACCCCCTGTAATCCAGGAGGAAGTGGTTAGTGACCTGCAGAGCCACTTGGATCCTCACAAATCTATGGGACCAGGTGGGATTCATCCAAGCACACTGAGGGAGCTGGCGGAAGAGCTCACCAAGCTGTTGTCCATCACTTATCATCAATTCTGGTTAATCAGAGAGGTCCCAGATAACTGGAGGTTGGCCAATGTGACACCCATCCACTAAAAGGGCTGGAAGAAGGATCCAGGGAATTACAGGCTTATCAGCCTGATCTCAGTGCCCAGCAAGGTGATGGAGCAGATCATCCTGAGTGCCATCACATGGCACATACAGGACAACCAAGGGATCAGACCCAGCCAGCACAGATTTAGGAAAGGCTGGTCTTGCCTGACCAAACTTATCTCCTTTTATGATCAGGTGCCCCATCTAGTGGATGAGAAGAAGGCTGTGGATGTGGTCTATCTGGACTTCAGCAAAGCCTTTGATATCATCTCCCATAATATAATCCTGGAAAAGCTGGCAGCCCATGGTTTGGACAGGTGCACTCTCTGCTTCATTAAGAACTGGCTGGATGGCTGGGCCCAGAGCATGCTGGTGAACAGTCTGCATCCAGTTGGCAGCTGGTCACTAGTGGTCGTGCAGGGATCAGTGTCAGACCCAGTCCTGTTTAACATCTTTCTTGATGATCTGGGTGAGGGGATCAAGTCTACCTTCAGCAAATTTGCACATATTGGGTGGGACTGTTGATCTGCTGGAAAGTAGGAGGGCTCTTCAGAGGGACCTGGACAGGCTGGATAGATGGGCTGAATCCAATGGTATGGGATTCAACAAGACCAAGTGCCGTGTCCTGCACTTTGGCCACAACAACTCCCTGCAGCACTACAGGCTGGAGACAGAGTGGCTGGAGAGCAGCCAGGCAGAAAGGGACCTGGGAATTCTGACTGACAGGAGGCTGAACATGAGCCAGCGGTGTGTCCAGGTGGCCAAGGAGGCCATCCTGGCCTGTGTCAGGAATAGTGTGGCCCGCAGGACGACGGAAGTGATTCTTCTCCTGTGTTTGGCACTGGTGATGCCACACCTCGAGTGTTGTGTCCAGTTCTGGGCCCCTCAATTCAGGAAGGATATTGAGATGCTGGAGTCCAGAGAAGGGCAACAGAGCTGGTGAAGGGGCTGGAGTGCATCTCCTATGAGAAGCAGGTGACTGTGGTGGTGCACACTGATGGAGCTGGGGATATTTAGCCTGGAAGAGGCTCAGGGGTAACCTCATCACTCTCTGCAATTACATGAAAGGAGGTTTTAGCCCGATGGGGGGTCAGCTTCTTCTCCCAGGCAGTCAGTAACAGGACATAGTCTTAAGCTGCACCAAGGGAGGTTTAGGTTGGACATTAGAAAGAATTTCTTTGCAGAAAAGTTGATTAGATAGTGGAATGGCCTGGCCAGGAAGGTGGTGGTGTCACCATACGTGGAGGCTTTTAAGAAAGGACTGAATGTGGCACTCAGTGCCATGGTCTAGTTGACATGGTGGTGCTCAGTCATAGGTTAGACTCAATGATCTCAGAGATCTTTTCCAATGTAATTGTTCTATGATTCTGAGAAGTATGATCTTTGGATCCTTAAAAAAAAGATAGCATGAGGTATGTCCATGGCATTAATAGAACTGAGAAAATATCCAGGCTAGTCATAGAACTGAGAAAATATTAGGGCTAGTCCTGAGGCTTTTGCATTGAAAAGGATGTTGGGTAGTAAAAAAAAAAAAAAATTCAGTCCTGACAGATTTTCCTTCTAATGTGAGATTAAAGAAACTTCATCTTTGGAGTTTAGCCAAGAAAGAAGTTATTGACATTGGATTGATCAAACTCTATGGAAAGGCAAATTGAAAAATCAAAGGGACCTCCTTTCAAGTAGGGAAAAATATCAATATCAAATGGCTGGAAGTTGATTCCAAACAAATTTGGACTAGAGTTAAGGCACAGGTTTTAACACTAATAATAAATCTCACTGATGAAGGTATTAATCATCATTCAGAAACACTCTTTACACTGCCTAGGACAACTGAGATTCTGAATGAAAAAAATCCCATGGCCTCTGTTTTGTAGGCTGGAAAATAAGGCCTAGAAGAATTGCTTTATCACAAAATTCTGTGAACACTCAGAATAAGAAATGTTTCATTCATCCAAATTCCCTCTTGTATTTAAAGCAGCCCTAGTTGTCTGAAAAGATAAGCAAGGCCTGCTGTCTTGCCAGCCGCGAGATCAGCATCTGAAATTTCAAGATAATTTGTTGCATGCTACTGATCTCTGTCCTTTAATGTATTTTTTTATTATAAGACAAAAATGGTAGCTCCAAGAGTGCATTTTTGCTGGGGATTTAGGAATGGAAATAGGTTCATGAGTCACGCTGACGCCAGACAAATTTTTCAGCTCTGCATGTTTTAACTTTGATGTTAGCTTGTTGACTTTTATGTTTTCCAAATAAATACCTGTGATGTTGAATGAAAAAAACATTCTGGGTTTTTTGTCTTGTTTTCAAAAAAAATGATGCTTTGCCTTCATCTCTCTTAACAGTAACATTTGCTGCTTGAGGTACTTCAAAATGCTGTCAAGTATTCTGGTTTGCTTAGGTGCTGCTTCATTTTATTCCAGAGCCAGTACTTTATCTGGAATGGCATGTGGTTACTATCTATCCTCCAAGTATTAATTGACCTTCAGTGAAGAAACAATCTAATCCATAGTGCTCTAGGTTACATAGGAATGACCTTGTAGTTTTGCTGAGCTGGTAAAAGTATAGGAAAATCCCACGGGCACCAAGTGGGGTTTTTTTGTTGGCTTTGTTTTTTAAGCCCTATGAAATCCAGTTCAGAAGATGAACTGGGTAAACTGTTGCTGGCTGCAGTCTCTTTGTCACAGTTATGTGATACTGAGGCATTGGTGCTATTTTTGTAAAGAGACAAACACTTTTCAAGCATTGTTTGCTCATGAGTAATTTTTATCTTTAAAACTTTTTTCCCCCTCATAATAAAAAAAACAAAAACAAAAACCCCACAAACCAAAAAAAAACAAAAACCAAAAAAAACCAACCAAAACACAAAGCTGGTTGAACATTTTTGCTGACAGATGGATTGTATATATTGCAGAAAAAGATGGATATTCCTACTGCCAGACAGTTCTTTTTCTTGTGCTTCTTTCCAGATTATGATACAGGATAATTTGTTAAGAGCAGATCTCAGCCTACTCAGAAGCAGGAGACTGTTGTTAAGTGTTTATTATTCACAGATGAAATGAGGTAGTGAGAAATTCTTGGTGGGATAAACAGCATTGATGTAACTGCTTTCATTACAAACAGTGGGAGTTTAATCAGATACTTCAGAGGCATTGGAGTCAAACCCATGTACTAAGTGATTTTGAAAAATCCCACTCTGCATAGTTTACTTTGAAGACAGAGGCAGCCAGTGGCACAGCAGTAGAATGGATCAGGGATTTTGTATTCCTGTGTGCTCAACCTATCCACAGAATAGATCATGTATCTGCTATATCTATGTATACCTGTCATCATCAAAGCTGCTTGATCTGAATTGTTTGCCGTGAACTTCTGAGAGAAGGATTACTTATGGAAAAGTTTTGGTTGTCCCAGGTTCAGAGGATATGTGAGAACAACCAATGAAGTCCAGCAGAGACAAATTTACTGCTGGCAAGTTGTGGGGCACACCAGATTAAAATTTAAATTTCATCTTATCTTCAACAACAGACAAAAGATGCAGAAGAATGTTTCTTAGCAGACATCTTTTTTCACATTTCATCAAGCAGTAAAGCCAAAACTCTCATTGATTCTGCTCTGTAAAGTCCTGCTTGATAAAGAAGATCTTAGGGATTATGCTGGGTCTGTTGACTTTCAGAGTACTTTGTTCTTATGATGACTCCATTAGGGGAATGTTCCTGTAAACCCAATGCCAGCCCCAAGCAGCTTTACTTACGGATTTATTGCTATAGTGGGTGATGACCGTGGGAGAGATGCTCTGCATGCAGTTACATACTTAAATGACAGTCTAAATCAGACTCTGAAGAAAGAAATTTCTAGACTGTTTTACTCCACCTTGATAATTTTGACCCAGACTGAGACTGTGGTCCAGTAAAGAGAGAGGTGTTGGTCTGGAATGTGGTGAGCAGTAGGGAGGAATACCTACCTATTATGAACGCAAAAATGCATTCAAGACTGCCTTTCTTTTCAGACCAGCCAGGAACAACAGCTTAAGTATTTAGGCAAACTGTTTTAAAAACAAAAAAAAATTAATAGTTATGTGTGTTACATAGAGTTACTTGTAAGCAAAATTGTAGGCACAGCACATGATGAGTACAATGGTTGATACGAGTGTAATATGATCGATTATAGAAATGTGTATTTGAGAATAGGCACAGACTTCGGTAAGTAAAAGCAAATACATGTGATATCAGAGGAATTCTCTTAAGGTTTGTGTTTAACAAGCAGAGTCCTTACTGCCAGTCAATTTTATCACTTTCTGATAATCTTAAGCAAAGGCTCCATTAGGTTGCAATTGTGGTATATTTTTCTTCTTAAAAGAACAGTACTGCTAGAGAGAACAACATCATCTTGGAAGGGAAAACATACTAGATCAACAAAGCAACAAATAGGCTTTGAATTTTATAAATGGAAGTACTTTTTCATAAAGACTGTGCTACTGATCCTGTCCTTAGCTTAGAAATAGATCATTTGGGAAAAAAAAATAAAATTAGAATATACTGTTTTCTGTAGTAGTTAGCCAAACTAGCATTTTCCAAGTCTACTATATATCTTATATACTTCTTTAATCCAAAAGCTTTTGTAAAACAGGGACTCGGTTGTGGCAGGGGACCTGCAGTTTCAGAAATGGAAAAAATCCTGTAAGAAATGGGCCTGTGAAGAAAATGAAGAAGCTAGCCAAAATGCCTTAAAACCTGAAGCTTTTACTGTGCTATAAAATGGAGTTCCTGTCTTTTTTCACTGAATCACCCTTCTTCTTCCCAAAACCCCCTGAGAATTCCCTTATCACTCTAGCTAAGCCTCCAGGAATGTGTCCTTGAAGGTCTCTGTTTAAGTTCCCCTATTGGACCTTAGTTAACCCTTTCCCGTTGGTTGTTATCCCTAGATTCTCATTGGTAGTAACTAGAATCCCTCTGAAACCTATAAATACCTCTGTCTGTGTTAATAAAGTCTCTCTCTGCTTCTCCTCCTGTGGTCTCCGTGTGGCTCTTTCTCAGGCATCTCGGGAATCGCGTGTGGGAGGGTGAAAGGGGGAGCATCTCCCACCAGCTGTCACACTTGGTAGCGATCTTAGAACATAAAAGTAGTTCCTTTGGTTCAGGAGAAGAGTGGTTTGCAAAACTGGTCTATTTGCATCATTAAAAACCACAGTGACTCCCAGGAAAAAGATCCTGATTTGCAGTGAGTTTATCTAATTACTTGCTGTGGTGTGATAAATTGTAGTATCTTTCTAATGTGTACTGTAAATACCTCGGGAGGGATGTGTTGTATTTGCATATATTACAGTTTTATCTCATTGACACTTGATAAATAATAATAATCTCATGATCTTCGAAGTCAGCAAATAGTTTCACCCTGGGAATAGCTTAGTATCAAGTGCAATTACTGGGTAACTCTTAAGCCAACAGTACTGGAGAAACAGCTACTTCCAGTGGATTATTCCAGAATTTAGTATGCAGTGCTGTCAACAGACTTACACTGTTGTAAAGTAAGGCTGTTATTTCTTGGGGAAAATATCTATTGATTGGCTTTCTCTTCACAGGAGCTTGAAAGGCTTTGTTGTCTGACACATAATTTACACGTGAAAGCAAAGGTAATTTAAAGGCTTTAGTATGAAACAGATAATGCTAGCATGTATTTGAATATTTTTTTATTTCTTGTCTCAATAAAAATATTTTTAAAATTGAAACTATGGCTTTAACACTCATAATGGAGCTGGCAGATATTCAGCCTACTCTTATACAACTTTCCATAAATATTCCCTTGACAGCTGAACATTTCTAGCTCAAGTGCACATTTTTTCATAGAAAATGTGACACTGCTGCCAGTTTCATTCTGAAGTCTATCAAAGAAAGGGTACTTAGCTGTTGAAGATTTCATCGGATTTTCTGATGTTGCTGTAACTTTTTACTGCTTTGTTTTACAGTTTGTCTTGTCTTCAGCCAAAGGAAAGGAATAGTTGCAAAGGAGAGCAGACACAAACTGCTTGGTAGACATTTTTGAAGTGGTACAGGAAAGTTTCATTTTGAGTAGTGTGCTACTTGGTTACTTTGGAGAGCTTAGCTCCATCCCAAGGAAGCCAAGTGAGGAATCCATAGGCTATAGAAGAGACAGAGTATGACTGTACATGTCTAAGCATGATACAGTTGGATTTATAAAATGAGAATATAAAAGACAATATTGACTGTATGTCTATAGGTATCCCTGACGAAAGATACACTTGAGACATCAGTGGTCTTCAACCATTGCACTTCCTAGCCCTGAACAGAGGTCTGGCCTGTGCTTGAGCCAACCAGTAAAGGAGAAGTTCTTGTGCAGGTGAGTAGTGCAGCTCTTTGCCTTAGACACAGGCTACAGGTTTCCATTTTTGTCTCTAACAATTGCTTTAAGCTGCAGAGAAATGATGTGGCTGCAGCCTGTTTGATTGCAGGGGTTTATGTAGAGTGTGCAGGGATACAGTTATTTGCCTTTTTCCTCAATCTCTCACTCCAGTTAACTTGGAGCTGTGTGATGGTCACACTGTCAAGACCAAGCATTCAGTCTTGGCACTGAGTTGCAACAGTTCTACTTGTCTCCCTGTGTGCTCTTAGCCCAGGGCAAATACAAGGGAAGTAGACTTAATAAAGCGTGTCTTAGCAGAGTTGCCTTACCTTGCCTTTTCCCTGGTATAAAAACATGCCCATCAGCTATTTTTAGTGCTCATAGGACCCACGGTAACTTGGTTGCATGTTTAAGCCCTAAGGTGTCACCTCTGGAAAAAATAGGGGGAAAAATAAATTTTGCATGTGTAGCAAAGCACAGAAATATAAATATTTTATGCTAAAATAAGACATTTTAATTTCTATTTTAACAGCAATAAAGATGAAAAGTTAAGAAACCACTGGATTTACTTTGTAATAGTTAGATTTTAAGTGTACAAGTTTCAAAAGTCTGACTTGTCTAAATACTGTTTGCAATGTACCTCATGAAGATTAAAAGCTGTTATTTAGAAACTGTGTGGTATGCCCTATGAGAGCTGACTTGGAGCTGTAACATACATCCTTTGTGTATGATAATCCTGAGGTCTCAGTAATACTTTCAGAAAAGATGGAATTCAGCCTGTACTTCAGCAAAGGGATGTTCTGAGGTGCAGGAGAAAGGGGAGCCCTTTTGAATTACAGGTTAATTTTTCTTGGTTTCCCCTTGTCTATCCTACTGCAAGAAATCTAAGGACAACAGTGATGAGATGATTTTTCTTTGCAATATGAAAACATTTTATAAATATCAAATGTGTTTATACAAAATAATGATTAAAGCAATTTTTTTTACTGGATGAGCAAGCAGCTGGAGGGCAGCGTCCAAGGAATATTGTAGCTGTTGTGTATTTGTGCCTGCATTGCAGAAAGAATAAAGAATTTATTCAGCTTTAGCTGGAAAATCTGAAGTCAAAATTACATCTGTGTGTTTATCAAACATCTGCAAAATTTTTCCAATTTGGTTGAACGCAGCTAGTGCCTCCCACTGGTTATTCACAATCATCCCTCTGAGTCAGTGTTGTGAAGAGCTGGGATTTTTAGAGCATAAGAATGCAGTTTGCTACTATGGAACTAACCCAGTCACATGCTGCCTGATGAAATGTCAACCAGAAGGTACTTCAGTCTGAAAAATCATGCAAAAGCAGTACTGCTGTAAAAAAACTAAAACCAAACCAAGCAAAGAAACCAACAAAAGTAGCCCAAAACATTTCATGCCACACCTCTGTGAATAGATTGAATGGATTTTTTACAAGGTGGTGTGAAAGAAAACCAAATTACTGTTCAACATCTCTTTCATTAAGAGAAATGCTTTAGAAATTGCTTTAGAAATTGTTTTTCATACAAGTGCAAAGTGTAGTTAAGGCTAAGTAAATACACTGGTTTCTTATTTAAAGACATTTTTTTCTCTTAGTGTAAAAGAAGTTGGTGCATTTTTCCCTAATTAGATACAATGCAATTACTATTTCATATTTGATTTTAAAACATTCAGTGAAATTTAAATAAGGAAACATTCAATAAGAGTTTGAGAGATTTAAGTAATGTAAGTAATAATGACAAAATAATTTAAAACCCCTAAAGAAACAAAAAGCTACCAAAACTCCCTCCATAAAACATAAGGATGTGAAATTCTACAAATTTTATCCAAGTTAGAAACTCTGTTATGGTAGCATCTGTGATACACGATGAACACGTTCCACAACTGGAATGTTTCATATCAGATGGATAATCAGATTCCTTAACTTTAAAACTTCACTGTCTTCTGTACGTCTACTTGTCAGACAGGAATTTGTATAGAGATTGAAGTAAATGATTCATCTACCATTGAAGAACAATTTAGTTATTTTAAAGGATTAAACCCAGAGAGGAGTCCATCAATTTAAATATGTTCAGCTCCACAGACCACTTTAGTTTCCCAGAATAAATATGTGAAGTGAGGTTAATTGCATTTATAATGTCTTACCACCTTGATTTCCTATACATTGGGAAGGAGGAGTTATGTATGAGTGTGGAAATAAGATTTGATTTTAATAATATTTTCCTTGGAATCAATCCAATCTGATAGAGTTAGGATTTCAGTTCTGGAAAATGTCGCACACCTGCAACTGTGAGCAATTTGCAGCAGCCAGGAGTGTCTACCTTTCAGCAGGTCAAGCCCTCTGTGGCTGGATCTTCTCACCGATGAAGATGCATGAATGGGTCCGAAGAGCATGCATACAGTGCAAAGCTATTTATGAGCTGGATATGAGTCATATTGGGTATTATTAACATAAATATGTGCAGTTAACAGACATTCCAATTTTGGGAGCAGAGGTACTATAACTTTTTATGAAACTTGGTTTAGTTTTTGAGAAAATACAGGCACAAATCCAGTTTACTGGGTGAAGAGAAGCTTGCAAAGAAAATAACTATAGATTTTCATAAAACTATGAGGTATTCACTTGAAATGTGAAGAAATGTGATATTTACCTTATGTAAAGCATTTGTGACTTTCTTTTCTGTTCTGAATACTTCATGTTGATCCAATAAGCACTGCAGATGATTTGCTTATGCCAACATCTCAAAAGTAGATAGGAGTCTCAGGGTGATGGTATAGGATAGGTGGAAGAAGCCTAATGTTTTCAGGCAAACACTTGAGTTTCTAATAAAACAATCTCTGCCAGAAGCATGACAATCCAGTGATGCCTTCTAGAAGCTGCTACAGAATATTCTGATGAAAAATAAATTCACTCCCCATGGCACACAGACTCTTGCAAATGACTCACCACTGAAAGCATATGTTTAACAGAGTAGCTATCCAAGTTGATGTTAATAGAAAGCATCAAGATGTTTAAGGTTCTTAAATCCACTTTAGTGGATATTGATTTGGGTAATTAGAAATATTTCCTTAGGGAAACACTTGATAAAAGATCTTAAGGCAAGGGGAAGTGATTTTACATTGCAGTGTATGTGGAGAAAGAGAATATTTAACCAAACAACAATCTCTGTGCTCAGTTGTGTTTCTGATATTTTGTGCTGCAGCATCTGGAGTGTTTGAGTTCCTCCCTTGGAGTCTGCAAGCACTGCTGCTCTGAGGGTGATTCCGCCCTTGGCAGGAGAAAGGCTGCTGCTGTTCATGTGTGAACACAAACTCAGCTTCGTGAGCTCATCTGGGAGAACAAGCAGGGCATGACAGTCCATGTATAAACTCAGGGCTATAAAGGCTGTTCTTCAGAAGGGTTCTGCCTCTGTCAGTGGGGACTGTGAGGGCATAGAGTCAGAGAGCATCTCTGCAAGAGAGTAACATGCCCAGTGGCAGGAGCTCTGTGTCAGGTTCTTCCAGCATCCCCAGACCTTCAAGTCTGAAGGTCCACTCTGTCACT
This sequence comes from Sclerurus mexicanus, assembly GCA_013396755.1. Taxonomy (NCBI): domain Eukaryota; kingdom Metazoa; phylum Chordata; class Aves; order Passeriformes; family Furnariidae; genus Sclerurus; species Sclerurus mexicanus. Next base: position 1,464,074 of record VWZF01002269.1, on the reverse strand, counting down.
GCTTTGACGATGTGTGGCAAAAAGTAGGAATCATTATGGGCAGAGGTTGCCTCAAGTTTAGACTGCCTTGTTCAGCAGCCCAGCTTCTGCTGCATCAACGATCACGATCAGGTTCTTTGCATGCTGCATTTATGCTTAGATACTGGAATAACAAGCATGTTTGAAATGTGTGCTGAGTAGAGGTATTAGCAAGTGTAAGGGAAGACACGTGATCAGTGACAGACATTCTTATGAAGAAGAGTGAATTCTCAGGTTGTCATGCATGTTTATTTGGACTTGTGTGCTAGTTTCGCCTTAAGATACTTAAATTAGAACCAAACAAAAGTACATATTTTTTTTCCTGTTCCGTCTCACGTTCTATTGCAGTCCAGATCTGCTTGACATTTTTCAGATGCAAGATGAGCACTGCCCCTGAGGCCTCTGCAGTCTGCCTTGTGCAGCTGGAACAGAGATGACGTGTTTGAGGAGAGTAAGGACAGTGTGATTGAAAGCAGAGATGGAGCTAAACTCAGGTGGAAGCATTCCTTTAGTTCACCCCCTTTCAATACTCATTTACTATTACTCAGTCACCTGAACATGGGCTCTTTTGTTTAATTCCACACCCCTCCCTTTTGCTTTGCGTTCCAAACCTATTGATGTGCCAGGTGCTGTGAGGGCCCCTATTCAGATAAAGATGACTTAAAAGAATCTGAGTGTATAGGATCTGAGAAAACCAGAGCTTGGTGGGAGCACTGTCCAAGGGCCCAGCAGGTGAGACCCCACGGAACTGTGACTGAAAGGGGTAAGTAAAATGTGAATGCAGTGGAGTGTAAGACTTCTGAAAGATGAGTTTTGGTACATTGCTGGTGTAACCAGAGAGCCTTGAATGAGTAGTTAAAGCCTGACATATTGCAAAGGTCCTTGATAATAGAGTTAAGGGATAAAGTGATGTTGCAGCAGTGGTAGGGGACAATATGTGACTATTTTCAGCATGTCGGCCAGATGATAGAGAAATGGAACAGGTGTGGAGACTGTAAAAGGAGGAAACAGATACAGAGCAAGAGACAAATAAAGAATTTAGGTGTAGAAAAATGGAAAATGTGTGGATTTTCTAATTCCAGACTGCTTCTGAGTTATCCTTAGAACTGAAGAACAGAGGCAAAGTTCGTGAGATATTTTATATCCTTCAGCATATATTCTTTCATTTTTAAAATATATATGTGACATGCAGATTTTTTTGAGTAAAATGAAATCCAGATCTTGTATACAGCAATTTTCACTATGGTGAATGTCTCAGCTTCCAAGTTCCTGAATTTTTTAGGAGGAGTGTGGAGAAGAGTGGAAGACTTTTTCAAATCAGTTAACTTTGATATGTTTTGAAGAGGGAGAGAAAGAAGAAATGTCAACCTTCAAACAGGAGTTAAACAAGAATAGTTTACAGGCTGCACCTGGCATAGAGGTATATGCCAATCTTATTAGGGAAGCAGCTGTCTCTTATCTTTGTCAGCAGCACAACCTGACCATTAGTAGAAAGCACCCAGCTAAAAAGAACCTTTGTCTCTCTGTTTTATATGGCAAAACTTCTCATCAGTTGTAGTACCTCTTTGTCTTGTAGTACCAAATACACTATTTAAATGCATTTCAGTAAGCATAGAGGTCTGGATGCAGCTATGTCACTGTGGGAAAAAGAAAAGAGAGCAGGTATTGCAGGCCTATTAACAACTAGTCTATCCAACTTGGAATATACAGAAGATGCTAATGGGACAGGGAAAAAGAGAGGAGTATGAGTTTGGGTTAGTCCGTGCCCGAAGGATTGTATCTGCAATAGAGAGTGATTAGTGTCTCAGTCTTCCATTTTTGCACAACGCTTGCATGCCTCAAGGAATGCTGTGAGATGACATTTTATACACCTTTTCAGAGGCAGCAGCACTAACTCGGAATGGGTGAGACCTTTGAGGGTTTGTGAAACTGTTCTTTGAGGTCACACAAGCAGATTGATTTTGTGACCTTGTAATAAAAAAAATCTGGTATGTACAAAAGCTCTGTAATAAAGTTGACTGAAATAGAGATAGTAATGGAAGTAGAATGTAACAGATAGAAGGTAAGAAAAAAACTCAATAAGGAAATATAAGACCTCAAGCAATTGCACTTCTTTCATTCCTCAGACTGACATCATTACCCAGTCTTGTGATTGTTAAGTCACAGTGGTTCGGGTTTTTTTAAACATCTGAAAACAAAAAAAAGTTTTGAAAGTATGCTTGAAAGTGATAATTATGAGAATTTACAAGCAAAATTGAAATTAATAAAAACAGGTATTATATTAAGCAGTCCTTAATTTAATTATCACATTTCAGTCTGTACATGGCTTGTGTGCTTTTCCATGAATCAGTAAGGCTTTCCTTAATTCTCTTTGATTACAAGCTCACAAGATCAGTGTTGCTTGTTTGAGACTTTTTAGAGTCTATCTTTCATCCTGGGTTGTCACCTGATTCTCCAGACATGTCCCTTTTGATGGCAACTTTACAGGGTGCTCTAGTTACCGTGTTTTTGTTTTGTTTTTGTTTTTGTTTTTTTTTTATAACCAGTGTTTCCTCTACAGGTTGTGCACAGTATTGTTACCTGACTTGGTGGCAGCTCTTGGGACTTCACATTATAGTGGCTCACTTTTCTCTTGCTTATTTCTTCTGTCTTGAATGTTTGTAGAACCCTGATGTGTTTCTCACAACACGTTTTTATTTCCTTTTGAACAAAATGACATCAACTCCCAATGCAAGCATCATTCCTGCTGTTCAGAATTTATGGTGCTCAGTCAGAGGCTTCATTTTCTCTTGACAGACTTCCTCAAGACTATTCATTGCCCCTCCACTGTGTGTACCATCTAGGTATGAACCTGTTCTAATTCAGTAAGTCTATAGGTGTTAAAAAAACAGTACTTGTTCACCTTTGCAATTTAGGCACATGTATTATCCCACTCTTCTAGTGAGGGTTAGCTCATATGACAAACCCTCTGAACACATTTTGTGACAACCCTTCCATTGCTCACATCACTGTTTCTGATGCTGCACTGATAGTGCACTTATCCAGCCTAAACATCTCAGTTACCTTCAGGCTAAAGTTGTGTTCATCTGCTGCTGCAAAGCTGTCCATAGTTATCACTGAAATGTTCATCTTGGCCTACCACTGTTATCACAGGCGTGTCTTGAAGATTGTCAGAAGATTCCAAGTGCACCAACATGTGTGAGAAGAATGCCTATTTTTTGTTAGTGCTCTATTTACTATAAATGTATGAAGAAAGCAATTTTTCTGCCCCTTTACTGGTCAGTTCCTCAATATAATATGGCTTTTTTCCAAAACTTCTTTTTAACAACTAGAAAACATTGATGTCATCCAAAAATTTATTTTGGTGTTCTTTGTGAGTCACTAATAAGTATATGAACAACCTCTTGTCTCTGCAACCTATGCTATGACTTTGCTCAAGTTCAGTTTTGCTTGTTTGGTTTCTATTAGTCTCCTGGTTTTTTCCCCTTACAGTGAGCTAATGAGAAGAGGTTTGACTGGCTGACTTTTCCAAATAAAACTTCTATGAGGATCATTATCAAATATTTTCAGAAACTACAAATAAATACCTCTCGAAGTCACCTTCAGAAGTATAACTCTTGTATATTTTGTTACATGGTGGATAACTCAGAAGGTGTTTATTAATTTTCTTACACTTGATTTGGGTAATATTTTATTTAGGCAAAAAATTTGGCATGATCAGGGGAGATTTTGTTTTGACTTTCTCTGACAAGTTCAGCTTAAATGTTCTCATTTTTTTCCTTTTAAAAAGAGAAAAAATTGCTTCACAAGAAAGTTGCTTGCACTTACATTTACGTAAGGCCTAATTGCCATAAAAGTAATGTTCAGTGATGTTATTGGCTTACTCCCAAGGTCAGAATGAGGTTATTGTTTTATTATACTTATTTAAAGAGGTGTGAAAAAGTATTTATTTCTGAAGCTTGGCAAATTTGACAGGTGAAGAATCAGTTTTCAGAAATGCTCTCTGTAGATATTTTTATACTATTTTAAAAGTTATTTTTGACACCCTTCTGGGGAGGATTGGTGTGTTGACGAAATAACAATGTGGTTGTTAAAATGTGCATGGATAAGTGCCGTAACTAGTTGTGATGGAAATATCTGTATTGCATGATCATCTTTTTCTATACTATGCTTTGTGTTGACAGTTTTATTTTCCCACTATCATGACAAAATCATGATGGCAGAGTCATTTTTCAAGGGTAATTATGTTACATTGATTTGGTCAGAACATTTCAAGCCTTGCTTCTCTCTGGCCTTTGAAGGAAAGACGATACTTGAGCTAAAATCAATATTGTTTACTTCCTCAATTATCGTTGTAAATTTAAGTCTAAGCTTTTGCAATTCAACTACAACTATCCCTAGTGAATCACTCACCAATCATCCATTAAGAGACATTAGTTTTTTCCACATACTTAGTTTTTATTGAAGGGAAGTGAGAGATTGAACTTCGTCTCTCTACCTGAGAGCAGTTATGAATGTACTGGAAGTGTTGTGACATATTTAAGCAATTTGTACCTGTAAGTTGAAATGTAACTTCTCTGTTTTCACAGCCACCTTGCAGCTTAAATGATAGATTAAAAACTAAATACAAAACAACCACTATATATTTCTAAAGGCTTTAGAGTATTTCAGGCTGAATAAAGACTAACGGCTGGTGGAATGGCCAATAGTCTAACTTATGGTTAGGGACCATAAATATAAATTAGGTTAAAATGTGGCAGTTTTTAGAAATTTCTTTAGAATATACAGTTGTGTTGTGGTTTTGTTTTTTTTTTTTGTTTTGGTTGGTTGGTTTTGTTTGTTTGTTTTTGTTTTATTTGTTATTTTTTTTCCTATTACATCTAACTTTCTGGAAGGAAAGATGAATATATTTGCAATGGTGTGACCTGTCTTTTGTTGATCTTATGGAAGAAATAGCAGTTGATGTGGATCAGGTGGCTCTGTGGGTTTTTTTTAAAGCTGTCTACAGTGATTTTACAGGTAAGGTGAACCTGTAACACCAGCATATATCTTTGCTAGGTGATGTATTTTCTGAATATTGTTTCCTCTTCTGACCTTTCTTTTTCTGTTCTGGCTGACCAGATTTTATCAGAACTTCTCTGAAGCATCTTGGGGAGACCTCCAGAACTCCTGGGGACCTCTTTAGTTAACTATAAGTCCCGAAATAACACTTACGGAGTAATTTGGCCACCAGTTAATGTGCAGTTCTGTGTGTGAAACAGTATAGAAATGATACCCTTCTTGCACTAATGATAATTTTCTCACACACTTCTTGTCCCTTTTTATTTAAGAGTGTGGTAATAGTGCTGGTAAGAGATGTCCTTTTGATAGTGGTAGAAGATTAACTAGAAAAGGTGACTGTCGTGCCTAAATTTTGGGAGGGGGCAGTTTAAGGAATTTTCTTAGGAACAGCAATTATTTTTATCTCCATGGTCCATGTAGGTCTGGTCTGTTCTTCTCCGTGTGCTAATTACTGCAAAGATGAGCTAGTTTTGAGACAGAGTGAATATATTGCGTACACATGCCACTACCTGGCATAAATGGAAATAGAATTTAATCCTGACCAGCAGGTGAAGCACACACAGTTGGCTCTGAGGTGATTAGCTGTGCTCTTGGGACAATGCCAGTAACTTTTCAAAGAATGTTGAAATTGTAGAGCTGAACATGGAATGCAGGAGGAAAGGTTACTTGTGTAATCCTTTTTCAAACATGGATCAAGTTGCATAGTCACAGCCTTTAGTTTTAGGAGAACATGCCATATTTTCCACAGTCTAGCTGTTCTAGGCTTCTGTCACTTGAATTAATATAACTATGGTAACAGGTCAGGGTTTCTCTCTCATGTGTGGGGTTCCTATAGAGGATGTATTGCTAAACTTTGGCTCTAAGGTTAAGGATTCTGGTACCCGGCATATTTTTCAATGCTGGTTCACAAACAGTAGCTTCACTTTCTGGCACAGTGTAGTGTGGTGGCTGGAGCAGTGCTTACATGTGGACTCACAGCATATGCAGGTCTGTAGGCTCGATCTGTTTGTTCTGAAAGCAATATGGCAAAAATAATTAGATTGGAGTCTCATTTCACTCCCCAGTATGCCTGGAGTGCCTTTGGGCAACATGTCACTTGTCTGAGTGGGAAAATAAGTGAGATACCACTGCAGTGGGAGATTGTAACACTCCGGCCCTGGAACTACAAGCTCATGGGCTCAGCCAGGAGTTTTTACTTTAAAATATATATATAGTTTCTTCAATACCTTGAAATAGCATCAAGAGAATAAGCCACTGACTTGTTCCCAAGAGGTATTTTTATTCTTAATTTAGGGGAGAAAAATAAGGGAACTTTGCAAAAGTGCAAAAGGGCACTGCATAAGCTAGACAAAACATGGCACCACAATACTGACCCAGCACATACTAATCTACAATGCTTAAGTCAAAATTCAATCCCTCCAGCTCTGAACCACCCAAAGAATGAAAAAATGAGCAAAGAAAGAAAAGCAAAAGGAGGAAGAAGAGAGAAGGAAAAACAGGGAGAGACAGATCAAATAGCTACCACTGGAACCTTGTGGAAGACCAGCTCTCACATGTTCAGGTGGCAGGGCCACAACACATGGCAACCCTATGACTTTGGTTTTATCTGCTCTAGTCCCAATGGCCAAAACCCCCAGAAGGGGCCTCTGACCCCTCAGCCACTCCAGGGTCCCAGGCCAGGGTGAGGGGATGTGTCCTCACTGTCCCTGCCAATCTGAGCTGGGTCAGGGGCTCCAGGAGCTGAGGGGTCTTGTAATTTTCCCCAGCTGTTTGTGACTGGCAGCTGCTCTGTGGCTTCCCCATGTGGGCTCCAGGGGCTGCCATGAGGGACACGAGGCCATCCCATCTCTGTGAGGTTCAACCCTCCTGCACACACACCCCCACCCCTCACAAGGTGGTTCTGACCCAATAATGACTGATCTGGTGTCTAACAGAGATAAAAGCCCTCATTTGTGTAGGTGCCATGAGCTGTGCAGAGGTCCTTGGACAGGTCTGTGGTGTACACTAGGCAACAATACATGACTTCCTCTCCAGGCTGGAGGCAGCTATTTGGGGAAATAATTTCTAATATTTCTGAAAAATGTTGTTTTCTTCCATTAAGTATTATGACTACTGAACTCTATAAACAAATACTGATGAGGGCAGCACATCCAGGGTGAGCTCTTTCAAGGGAAAGGGGATCACTCCAACACATCATTATTGTAATGACATTAACTTTTTAACTGGTTGTCTTTTGCTTTGTAGAGGCTGAACAACATGTTGTGTTGACACATTCTTTTTTGTGCTTTATTTTCTAACCTGAAAACCTGTAAAAATATGTTTGTTACATATTCTTTGGCAGAAGGTTGGTTTTCTGTGGCTTGCCCTGCCTTACAAAGATGTGTATCATTGCCCTGGAACACTGGTCCCATCACTGGGTTGAAAAGCTTTCAAGCTTCTTTGTTATGACACTCTGACTTCTAAAAGGAAAAGGAAGATAGTGATTTTCTAAATGTCTTTTTCTCCACCCCTTAGATCCACTTCCACAGAACAACCCTACATTTCATAAACTTTTCAGAATTGCAGAGTTCAGCCACGTTCTCTGTGTGCCAGAGGGATGTGGTGGGCTGGGGAGAAAAGGGTAGAGTAGACATCTAGGGAAGATAAGATTAGTTCTAGATTTTGAACTGAAATTACACCAGCTATGAGTAAAGAATCCAGCTGACTGGACAAAGAAAATTGAGTATCAGTTTCCCATAAAGCTGGATGGTTGCTAAAAACTGTAAGGAGCCATTTCTGGACTACAGCCATGGCTACCAATACAGGCTGTGAGTGCCTGTAGCTAAAAGGTAGTAAGAATATTATGTACATTCTTTTTTTCCTTGTTATGGAATGAAAACTTTGCCAAGTGTTGGTTTTCTTTTAAAAATAAATCAGACGCCCCCAGTATTAGGACTGTTTATCTTGAGGAATTAATAGACTATAACTGGCATGCATATACTTAGCTACCAACTAATTTCTGTTCAGTGTGAGCATTTTTGTTAGAATACCAGGGACCAATAGTGCTGTGTGTGGATGTACTGGCTATTCCTGCACCAGGACATTGTTAACTTGCAATATCATTTTCTGCTGAAAGGAGGACATGAAAAATGCAGTGATTGCCCTTGGAATCTGTGGTGCCACACTTGTGGCCCTCTAAAACTGTCCCTCAGCTGTGAGAACTTCCTCTAGCTGCTCTTCAGTCTCCTGTAGAAACCATGTGATCTGAATAGAAACAGGATGTGCATGACACCTGGCCTCAGATGGTCACACGCAGTCAGTAAATAGGGTTACGTGCAACTGCCTATAGGTGTGCAGTTTCCTTGTAACCTTAATTAGACACAACAAAGTTAAGTTTAATGACTGTCTGTGATGTGTTCTATCACTACTTCACTTCTATCTGTACTGGATAATTAGTTAGACTGAAATTTTGCCATTCACAGTTTCATCCTTCTACTTGGTATTTTTCTGGTATTTGAATTTTAAGGAGTTCAGATTTATTTATTTTTTTTTAATTAGAAAAACTTCCTCCATACTATGTGTAAATGTAGACAAGGCTGCATTTTGAATGACTGCCATTTAAAACTCCTCGAAAGTCGCCTGTTCCCCTTGTATTTTGAGGTTGTATCTTGGTTAGATACAGATAACTGAATTTGGCAGGATCTAGGCATGAAGATTAATGAGACAGGTTGGTGTGTCTCGTGCTGCTTTGGGATGCATGAAGGTGAAGTTGCTGAGGATCTCCTCAGCAGTGCACAAGAGGTGGAAGGCTGGGGACTGGTACCTGCTGGAGGCTGGAATGAGCTGCTCTTATCAACCACCTGTCTTAACTTCTAAACTCCAGCCCAATGAACCTAGTCTCCCACTTTTCTGTTGAGCAGTGTAGCAAGGAGGGAAGGTCCTTCACTCCCTAGTTCCATGATTTCTCTACCACTGTCTATAATACAGCTCATCAAATAATATCATGAGATGGAAGGGACCCACTAGGATCATCAAGCCCAAGTCTTAGCCCTGCACAGGATACCCCCAAAAGCCACACCATGTCCCTGACAGCATCGTCCAAATGCTTCTTAAACTCAGGCAGGCTTGGTGCTGTGACAACTTCCCTGGGGAGCCTGTTCCAGCACCCAGCCATCCTCTGGGTGAAAAACATTTTCCAGATATCTGACCTAAACCTCTCCTGAATCAGCTTCGTGCCATTTCCTCATGTCCTGTCACTGGTCACCAGGGTGAAGAGATCAGTGCCTGTCCCTCCTTTTCCCCTCACAAGGAAGTTATAACTGCAGTGAGGTCTCCCATCAGTCTCCTTCTCTCCAGGCTGAACAGACCAAGTGCCCTCAGCCGCTCCTCATACAGTTTCCCCTCCAGACACTTCAACATCCTCATAGCCCTCCTTTGGGCACTCTCTAAGAGCTTAATGTCTTTTTTATATTGTGGTCCCCAAAACTGCACACAATATTCAAGGTGAGGCCACAGCAGTGCAGAGCAGAGCAGGACAATCCCCTCCCTCGACTGTCTGGTGATGATGTGCCTGATGCCCTCCAGGACACGGTTGGCCCTCCTGGCTGCCAGGGCACTGCTGACTCATATTCAACTTGCCATCGACCAGGACCTCCAGGTCCCTTTTTGCAGCGCTGCTCTCCAGCCTCTCATTCCCCAGTCTATACACACAGCCAGGGTTGTCCTGTACCAGAATCCAACGCTTACCCTTGTTAAACTTCATATGGAAAAGAATCATTGTATCAGATTACCTAGGAGCTGCTGTAGTAGAGGCATCTATAAGGCATGAGAATGAGGTCTGTGAGCAGATTATTACTGTACTTCTATCTTGTTTCTAATACTTGGTCTTTAAAGAGTTGAGCCAATGATTTTCACTGCCTTAGTTTTGTTAATTTTAAAATAGGTGGGAATTTATTGACATATGGAGGATTATAAAGGCTTCATACTGAGATAACTGTTATGGCATTCTTGGTTCTCCTGTGTACACTTCAAGAATAACATTGAAAAAATGAAGATAGGGTTGCAAAGCATGACGGGAAGCTGCATCTTCCAGTGAAGGACTTACAGAACTCCGTTTGTTTACCTTTACAGAGAGGCGACTAGATGAGTGAATTTCACCAACACTTTTATAAGAAAAGTGCTGAGTTCTTAGAAAGTTCCTTTATTTTCCAGAGAGAAACATAACAAGAAGCAAGGGCTGAAAGTTAAAGCCAGACAAACTCTGTTTAAAAGAGAAACAGGTGAATTTGGGGAACAATGCATTTGTTTTTAACAGGGACAGTGGTTAACTGCTGGGATAAACTGTGAAGCTCTAGAAGTTTTCAAAAAAGAATGTGATGCCTTGTTGCAAGATGTACTGTAGCAAAATATAAATTGTTGTGTTGAAGCAGGATTGACAGGCTTTTAAGGTATAACAGATTGAAATAAATGGTATAGTGATACTTTCTGATTTTAAAACACAGAGTTTTGTGCACATAACAGGTCCCTTCATCCATATGTATGCAGGCAGTAATTTTAAAATAGTAAATATTGAACTATGTGAGTAGATTATACTTCTACAATATTTAACTTTTTTTCCAAAATACATAGTACAGAGCAGACACATGCAATTTTTATTGATTTAATTTACATATATATAGTGAAAAGAATTCACTTTTTGGGTATAAAGGTTGTTGTCAAAATCTAAATGTGATATTACTCAAAAATATCTGTTTCCAGCATCTGTAGTTGCTTTCATTGATATTTTTGCTGTAAGTTTTTCTTTCTTTCAAATTACATTTCTCATGATAAAGTAAAAAATGAAACCAAGCAAAAAATTAATCACAGGTCAAAGAATGTATTTGAATTTGAAGAAAGGGCTTTCTTCCAGTGTCTCAATACTGGGACTCTGAAGGACAAACAGTGTATTCATTTTGGATTATGTGTGCTTTTTTTCCTTTCAATATCAAAACACAGTCTGGAAGTGTAATAAACAAAATAATTAGTCACAAGAGCCCTGCAGTTTTATGATTTTATAATCTTCCCCTGATTCCCTTGTGCTTTTAGTTAACGTGGCAGTGACTTTATTGTGCTGCCTTAAAAAAATGTAAGGGATCAAGATGGGGTGCCCAGAGTTCATTTGCAGATTTTTAGTTTAAGATAAGAAACTACAAATATTAGACGTGCAGCAACCTCAGTTCTACTTTTGTTGTTAATAATATATATAATAATATATATAAAATATATATATAGGAGTACTTTTACCTGTTGCTTGAAGGTTTCTCCATCAGGCCTGTTCTGCAAATGTTCACCACCTTCCTGGTAACAGCCAGTTGACCCACCAGTGTCCTGCATGCAGTATAATTACCATGACTACTGGAAATGTACTCTCCAGAACTGTTCCGTTTTTCATCCTGTCTGCATTTTAGGGCATTTGGAGCAGACTTTTTCAGTCTTTTTCACAAATGCAAACAAGGTGCTTGTTTGGAGGTTGCTTTGGATGTTTAGAATTTGAGGGAGAATTTTTCAATATAATCCAAAATGTGCTAGATTGTGTGTATGATGAAAAATTTGGGAGGATCCTGGTACTTTCCATGTCAGCTTTGTTGTCTTCTTTGTAACAGAAAAATGGGGAAGAGATCATTCCACTAACAGCAGCTGACAAGTTCATTGCAAACTAAGACATAAATGTATGAAGGAGAGGGAGGGAGAACTGGCTATGAATAAATAAAAATCATGCATGAAAGTAGGTGCATGTGTGTATACACGTATGTGTGCATGCACAAGCACAGAGGTCACTACAGTTGATGATTCCTGCAAGATAACCTTTTCGTAATTGGAAAAGCAAAGAATGCTGGCACATGGAGGAAAGCCAGAGGTGAAAACAAAACATATTTTTCATTTTTAATGCATAGCATTTGGAAGAAGAATGAGCAACAGGGAAGGTTTTGGCTTTGCAAGCAGACATAGAAATGTCTGTCAACTCATAATGAACCTGCTTTTGCCTTGCTTTCCGCCTGAGTTGTCAGTGTTTGTGCTTCCCTTTTTCCTTCCTAGCTGAACTTCTTTCTTGATCAAAGCTCCTATTTTGTTTTTAAACTCTTCATTTCTGTAAATGACTGGAACCTCTCCAGCAGAGCTTGGCTAAAGCCAGAAGAGACTGGAAGCAAAGAGCAAGGACAGATATGAGGACAAATTATGGACACTTAGGGGACACTCCTTTAAAGCAGCAAGAAGCAACTCTCCTTCCTCTCTTTGCATTTTATCTCTTTCCAGTTCTTTCAAAGGAGAGGAAAATTTCATTTTACATCCCAATGCAGGAAGAGATGTCAAGGAGACAGGGAAAGAACTTGGCAGTGCAAATAGCATAGATGTTTTTAAAGGATGTGAATACCTATTTTTGGAAAGTTAAAATAATTCATTATGATGTAGGCAGCTGCACATAAAATTTAGACTGGAATGACAGATTTGAATGCAAAAACACTAGGACTCAGCCAAAGGGCACTGTCACCTGACCAATTTATTTCCAAATAACCAAAGATAGCATCTCAATATCTGCCTGGAAAGAAGCAACAGGCAGTGGTAGTCTTTTCCTCTTCATGAGTGGATGCTAAGAAAGGCAATCTGCTCTGTAACCAATTCAAGCCCCTCTTTGCTCTTACCTTAGGCATGAAGTGTACTAGGCAGGTGGAAAACAGAGTGGGGAGACAAGGTGCTTGAGTTGTTTACTTTGCTGATGCTGGCCTTGCAAAACCTATCTGTCTCAGTTTCTTCCTCTATGAAAGATCCATGAAGAATGAATGCAGTAATGTCATTGCTAGTGATGATGACAGTCAACTAAGAGTCTGTTAATATTAAAGTGATGAAAAGGCACTCCTTGCTCTTCAGGCACATTGAAACAGGAGCTGTATCTTAGTAAGTTGGTCTGCCTAATCAGTCATTAGCACTTGCTCTTAAGACACTTATTTTTTTCTTTTTTAACATTGTTTCCCCATTGATCTGAACTATGATATTTTACTAGTATTACTGCCATTGTATTGGCAAGAGAGAAGGAGACATTCATATTGATGCTAGGTGGAAAGAAGTTCTTTTTCATCGTATTAGTGAGAGACCTTTCAAAGTGTGGTCCAACTTTTGAATGGGGAGCCATTCTCATATCAGCTTTGCAAAGGAACCTGATGACCTTCTCTCAAAGACTGTCAAAGTCAAGCTAGGCCTGGCATGAAGGAGAAGTTCATATATTTATAGGAATGTTGAGATTTATTAGACTGTAGAATTAACCAGCCTTAACTTAAGGAGACATTGTCAGCTTAAATCTCACCCACCGTTAACATCTTGTATAAATAAGCTGTAAAAAATACTATGCCTGATAGGGGAAAAAAATCATCTCTTTATAAAATAAACAAATGCAGGCATTTCCCTGAACTGTGTGAAAACCCAAAGCACAAAAGACTGACTCTATGTTGACAGTAAGTGTCAAACAGAAGTGAAGTGAACTTTCTATCTGTGCTGAAAGAAATGTAGTTAGTTTAGAAAGGAAAAAAAAAAAGAGGGGGAATGCTTCTTTTTGGAGAGTAACAGGCCTTGAACACCACTGTTACTCTGCAGTAGTTTCACAGGCCTACCTCACTGTATAGGTGTCTGAGAATAGGGGATACAGCAACTTATGAATAAGAATTTGTTTCCTATGAACTGTCTTTTCAGTGGTCTAGAACTTTTCCATATGCTGTGTGGTTTGGGTGAGCCAGATGCTGTGCACAAACATCATCATCCCACAGTCAACCGTGGTCTTGTTTTATCCTGATGTGAGGTCAATAGCAGTGCTGTAGATCAGCTCTGCCCTAGTTGCTGTTAGATCTGTGTTCTGATGAGCAGCTGTGCCTGGTCACGGGATGAGAAATCGACCACAGGGCAGCTTGAGGTGAATAAAGCTTTGAAAGACACCAAAGGCCATAGTTTTATGTTTCAAAGAGCTGAGAGATTTAGTAATGGTACTAGATCTATATTGTTACTGTGTGGGATTGCTACTCTTGGTATCCTGGTGCTACCATATTTTTTTCATTTTTTCATTTCATCTGTGTCTATCTTCACCTCCAAGTAACATTATAAAGAAAGTTGTCTCTCTTCTTTGACTACAGAGGGTACTAGGCTTCTAATGTTTCTGTCAGCTGTCTTATTCTTCCCTGGCATTTCATACATAGAAAAGGACTAGTGCAAAGAAGTGCACTCCCTCGTGTTTGTGCCCAAATATACATGTAACTCTCAGTTTCAGCCAATATATTTGTAGGATATTTGAGCTATGCTGTATAGTCTGTGAATTTTCCGACAGTGCTGCCATTATTTGGCAAATTGAACATTTAGTGTATTCAGAGCAGGATCAGTGGGTGTATCACAGTGTGATCATAGGCCAGCCAAGCAGTACTTGCTGAAGGAAAGAGTTTGGAGCTACCAAAGGTCCTCTGCTGCTAAAATGCCTAAGACTGCTGTTACCTTGACAACTGTAGAGAGGACATGATCTGTCTTGGCTTGGATCTGAATCTTATTGTGATTCATGTCATAGATTAGTCTATTAAAACTACATCAATGAAATACTTGTTCTTCACTAAGAATTGGAAAAATGAATGTTCTGGGTTTTCCCTCAACAGGAAAAAGATATTTTTATGCACAGAGTTCAGTTCTCAGCCCTGTCACAGACTGTGCAAGACCCGGCACAGAAGCTTAAGTTGCCTGTAAAATACAGAGAAGTTCCTCTCTTTTGTCCAAGAAGTACTGTGAGGCTAAAGCAACCGTAGCTATTCAACCACAAAGCAATATATATATATATATATATGCTACTGCAACATATGTAGCATGTATATAGCACATATATACATGTATGCGAGGTGAGGGAGTGGGAGTGCAACAATGCTATTCAGCTTTTATGGTAGAGGTTTCAATTCACTGCATCCATGACATTTCTGAAGGAAATAACCATCTTTCCAGTGGGAAATGATTTATACTCATACCTGAAAAAGTGTATGTAACTATCCCTTGTGAAGTAGCTCATGTCTTTGGTTAGCCTTAGATCACTGGTGTTGAAAACTAATGACAGATGGGAATATACCAATAATACTTTACAAAGCTCTTCCTATTCCTTTCACATGATACAGGTCTTCCCTTTCAGTGAACAGATACAACAGGAGAAGGACAAGCAAAGGCTGTCCTTTTAGTTCTGATTTTCACATCAGAGAAAGTGTTTTCACAGAAGCCTTGTTGCAGATCACATTTTAAAATTTATTTTTATTCTCTTTCCAAAATTGCAAGCCCCTGTGACTCTTATGCTAGGCAGAGAGCTGATGGTCTTTTGTGCAGCACTTAGCAAGCTTGGGGTCGAATTCTGATGGCCCTGTAGGAAACCTATAGCTTCCAACTGGGACACTTGGCCTTCAGAGGTATTTGCCAGCAGACATCTGAGTTCCCTATGGAGAACAAGGAGAAGGTTCTGAAAAGGCTAAGTGGGTTGGTCACTTAATAGACTCCCAAGAATTTCTTCAGGGTATGTTCTTTGTTGGGTTCACCATTTTATGTTCACATCTGTGTGCAAACTCATTTTTCTCCCTTTGAAAACAATCTTCTGTATTCCCAGCAAACAACTTGTCATACACTGAAATAGATCAGAGATGCCCAAAATTCACAGCAAAATCTAATGTAGAAATGTGCTCTTTTCCTTATGGATAAACTCTCGTTAGATAGTTGTGTAGTTGTGTTCTCTAGACATCCCTTGCTGTATGTCTTAATTTCTTAAGTAGGTGA
This sequence comes from Sclerurus mexicanus, assembly GCA_013396755.1. Taxonomy (NCBI): domain Eukaryota; kingdom Metazoa; phylum Chordata; class Aves; order Passeriformes; family Furnariidae; genus Sclerurus; species Sclerurus mexicanus. Next base: position 1,448,207 of record VWZF01002269.1, on the reverse strand, counting down.
GTTAGACAGGAAGAAGTTGACTGTTATTTTTCCAGATTTTCCTTAGGTGCAGGTAAAAGTTGAAAGTTAATGTCAGAATATTTTGCTCTTATGTGGTACTTGTTCAGAGTGACTACCCTAAGAGTCATGTTGTTTTCTGTAGCTGCAAGTTCTTTGAACATCTAATTTTTATATTGTTGTCCTTAAGAGAAATGTATGAAAGTGAAATGACTATATGCTGGCATTTTCCATATAGTCACCTTTTGTAATGGTTACTTGTGACTGTTGCATTCCTTCCTCTTCAAATTTGCTTTTAAATTATACCATTGCATACTTACATTCCCTTCTCAACCTCTTTCTGCTAATGAAGGAGGAGACAAGCCATCAAGTTGCTCTGGAGAGGATGAGCATGAATTCTAATTTAATTCTAGCACAGCCAACTTCATACGTGTCAGCACATTTTTATCATTACTGTGTGACCTCTCCCCTCTGAATACAAGGAGTAGAGAAATCAGAGGTGTTTTGCCACTCAGGTTGTCTGAGAGCTTTTTTTTGGTCTGCAGCAAAATAGAAAAAGATACCAAGAGCAGAATTTACAACCAGAAAATTCAAATGTGTATTTCAAATTATGTATTTTAGTTGGAAGAGAAATAGCCTAGATCTTAACATGATAAAGACTTATCTCTGAAGGTGTGACTCATTTCAGAGTGTCACTTACATGGAAAGCAGAAAATCTTGCTGGGAGACAAACCTAGAACCATTCTGAACAACTTTCTGTCTGTGCTGTGATTTCTTGAATTTGCTATGGAAACTAAGCTCAGACAATACTTCTTCCCCTCTCCCAGCCAAAACTGTATCACATATTCAGCATATTCTTTAAAGCTATTTTTGTGCTCCACTTCTAAATAACACTTTCTGGGTTAAGAATCTCAAATGGACAAAATTTATACAGTAAAAGATGACAAATCCATACAAAACACTGTTGCATGCTGCAGCCTGAAGCTGCGATAAATTGTCCCAGTCAGTGACCGGCTGTTGAACTTGATGGTAGAAATTGCTATATTGTCTCCAACATAGGTAATATTCTGCTAGAAGCATGTATGATTCCAAATTACTTCTTTCATGAGTGCCGGAGATCTTCAAATTATTTATTTCCTCTATCACAATTTAGTGATGTAGCTGTCTTACATTCATGTACACAAACCTTTGAAGAAATCATACAGAATTTAAATAAATTTGGTTTTGGTTTTTTATGACTTGTTCAATTTTTGTTTTGTTTTTTTGGGTTTGGTTCATTGGTTGGATAGCTTTTTGTGGTTTGGTTTTTTTTTGTTGGAGTTTGTTTTTTGTTTGTTTGTTTGTTTGTTTTTCCCCTATCACCTAAGCAAAATAATGTCTTAAGGTTCTTTTTGTTAGAGATACTTCGTGCTTTCATCCCATCAAGTCATCAAATCCCTAAGCTTACTAACTGCTTCTGCCATAGCACACATAATATATTCTGCCACTGTAGTGCTAAAATCAAAATTTCCAGGAAGTCCTTGCTTACTGTAGCCTAATTGCCTAATTCCTCTTTCACTGCTGAGTTTCATCCCCTCGATGCAAACTCTTTCGGAGCTCAAGTGAGCCTACATAATGCAATGTTGTACTGAGAATTGGCAATGCCTATGGCATACACTTGTACTTTCTCACTACCTACTACACCTTCAGTGTTCCCAACTGTGGTGACACAGCCCTTCTGGCTTTTTTGGACTTGGCATATATACCCATTTTGTAGCCTTTAACTCTTACCCTTGCAATGCCTCAAATAACAAGTTTAATAACAAGTGGGATCAAAAAGCAGAAGCAAGGTAAGCTAGGTAATTTCCTTGTACTGTGCGAAAGCTAATGTCAGGCAATTTCTTGTGTTCTTAATGATAATTGTTCTCCTTCAGTTTCTGTCCGGGCTGATATTTTAACATCTTCTAGCAAGGTAGATTGTTTTACTTCCTGCTGTTTTCCTGATTGCATAGAGGATTTTTGGTATCATGCCCTGGACATTTTACCCATATCCTGTTGTTCAGGAGTGATTTTCCCACTGTTGCCTCCACTGTTTGTTATATTTGGCGGAAGGCCCCAGTGGTACTTTATTTTAGCTAAGATTTTTTTCTGCCTTGTTCATGAAACCTCAGAAGCACAGCACAGATTTGATGACTTGCTTGTGTCAGGCATTTATTGAATTTTCCCTTACCCTCATATTTAATTTTTGTGATTTGGTCTGTCTTCTAATTATCAACATATTGAACAGGGTTTTTTTCTTGTTTGTATTGATTCTTTATAAGTTTTTTTTGTTGTTTTTGAGTAGTCATATTTGTAGTTTCTAATGATAGCTAGGTATTTGTGAGGTATGTAGTTAGTTATGGGAGAAAATTCTGTTTTTCCAGTTTTTTGTGCTTTTATTCTCCCTAGTGATCCCATTTCAAACCGTTGCCAGAAGCCCTGCAGGTGTACAGCTCTGCATTCCAATTACTTGCCAGAATATAGCCTGGTAGATAATCATAACCACCTTTCAAGACACAAACAAAATGGAAATAATTCGTGAGATGGGGTCCATCTGCTTTAATTTTGGTGATCTGTGTTTCAGTTCCCTGTATTCTTAAGCAGATCTAGAATCCATCTTCATGTGCTAGGACAGGGACTTGAGAAATTAATTTGTGCTGATTTAAAAGAGCCAGTTTGATGAAAAGTGAGGAATTCCATCTCATTTATCTCATAAACATTAATCAATGTGAAGTCCCCTTCCCTATGTCACTGTCATTTCTTGTGTCTGGGTGTACTGCTTTGATAGGACAGCTTCTTCTAGATGAATTATCAGATATCTTGCTTTTTGTTTCCCTCCTTTTACTTCTTTTTGTTTGTTTGTTTTGATGTGGGTTTTTGTTTAGTCGTTTGTTTGTTTTGGGGGGTTTTGTTGTTGTTTTTGCTAATGAAGATATGACAGCAAGAACAGCTTGTGGCCCAAATGATTGGGCTCATGAAAGCAGAACTGAAGATAGACTACCTGAGGTAGCCATGGGCTGTAACTAGATCATTAAACTTTCATTTTTAGTTTTCAGTCATGTCATTCTAATTGAATATTCTGCTTGGAATCCTTTTTGAAGTGATTTGAACAGAGGATTGAGACATGCCAGGTAGTAGAATAGAGACATTGTATTGGGAATGACTGAAAAGAGCATGTGATAAAAAAAAGAGAAACCCACACCTAGTAGGAAAAAACCCTAGTTAAATGAATGCAATGAGAAAGTTCCTTATTAAAAGGCATAAGATAGAAAAAGAAAGAAAAAAAAAAGATAAATAATATAGGCCAACAGTATCTGGTCCCACCTTAGCAAGAAACAGAATCAGCTCAACAATTAAGTGCTTTAATTAAGATCCAAACCAGTGATATTTGACATCATTTGAAAGGGAAAAAAAATAACTCAAATGTTCCAAGCAATGAAGCAAGAGGAAAAGAAACCCCATGCTGAGAATCATTAAGACCCAGAAGTAATTCATCACAGGCGCAACTAACCTTATTACAGGAAAGTTGCATTGTCTTCATGGTTCAGGCATTGATTCCAAGCTAGGAAATGAACATGAAGCTGTCTTTAGTAGTAAAAGCAAAAATATTAAATTGCTCCTGAAAATTGTAGCTGTGCTGTTTACTCTATCAAGGAAGAATAATGAGACTGTTGAGGGAAGTCCAGCCAGCCAGCATAAGGAATGTATTTTGTTACATTCTAATTAAAGACTAATTTCTGCTGAACGCTGTCCAAGCAGTGAATTACTTATTAAAAAGAGGAAGACTATGGGAAAAAAAAAAAAGTAAAAAGCCAACATATTTCTCTTTAACTGTCAGAAGCCACCCAAAATCTTAGTGAGTTACTGTCCAGGTTAACTGTTTAGTTACAATAATTGCTTGTCCAGTAGCATAAAAGAGAGCTCTCCCTTTTTCCTGTTGGGCTGTCTTGTTTGCCTGTTAGCTAAGGCCCTTGTGCAGTGCCATGCAAAGACTAATGGGTCTTGCTAGAATATAGAGAAGCTAAGTAGACTGAGCTAGAGACAACACTATGGCTTGTGGAGATAGTCCAGGACTAAGAGGGTCAGACTGGCAAAGTGATGAACCCAAGCTGGCTTTGTGTACAGCCTGTACAGCCTGTGCCATGTTTTCCTTGGTGTTTCACAAAACCCAGGTTTTCCAAGTATTTTTGTTGTCTTTGATATCCATATACTATTTTCTGAATTGATGCTTGGTAGACTGACATTTCACAAAGAGATAACCTGAACTACAGTGAGACGAAACAAAGATAGCCTGAACTGAAGTGAGGCAAAACTAGAAACATCATCAGTCATCCCAGTTCTGGTAATTAATTGGCAGTTTACAAACTCGGACTTAGTTTGCCTTATGCAGAGAACAACAGCCATTCCAAGTAAAATGATGAACCATACATAGGCAACAGGACCTGAGAAAACTTGGCTGTGACTTTCTGTCAAAATACAGGTGGAAAGAAATGTGGGAAACTCAGCATTGATATTTCAGGGTGAGTATGGACAAGAATAAATGGGATTTCCAGATGAACACAGGTGAAGGAGCAGCCTGTGGAGCAGTGGGAATGTGGCATGTGCCCTTTAGGATTCTGGTAGATCTAAATGTTTGGGACATTTTTGCTAAAACTTTATTTGATTTAGAAGGTGAGGTTGGTCTGGGATTTCCTTACTAATCTAAGTGGAGAGCTCTCCATTCTGCCACAGACTGAAGTGGTGGGATGAAGATGCTTTGAAAGTCAGTAGGCATGTTAGACATACTGTCCTGGACTGTCTTCTGCTGTATGAGTATGGTTGAACATACTGGTGTTACTGTGAAGACCTTGAGCCTGCTGCATCATTAAGAACATCCTGCAGACAAGGAACTTCTTGCTCAATCAGAGCTGTGGTTGTTTCTGCTGGGATAGGTAGTAGAATACTTTAAATGTTTGGGCTTCTTCAGTGCCAAGAGACAGGCCTGCCTGTAATTTTACTTTTTCAATTCTCATCAATGGGATATAATTAGGAGAGGAGTCTTTTAAAAAAATGCTAATGCTGGCCTTAGCAGCAACTCGCAGATGCTGCCGGAAAGGCTATGGCCAAGCCTGCCACTGACATATCTGGTTCATTATTTGGACTTCCCAAATTCTTATTGTTTGCTCTTTTCTTTGCATAAAAAAGCTGTTCGTTCAACTCCATGATTTTTTGCGTGCAGGTGTGCGTACTGCTTATCATGAATGCTGTCATGGTGTAATTTAATTTCAGAATGAAAACTATGCATTTTTTAAAGAACTTTGGAAGTCAAACTGCCTGGAAGAAAGGTTAGTACATGACAGAAAAGAAAACTGATAAAAAAATCCATATGCTTGGATAAAAATGCAAGTAAGCTGATTGATAAACCAGTCAAGGAGGTGAAGCTGTATTTTTACAGCTTGAAAACTGAACGCGATCATTCAGTTCAGTGCTGGAGAAACACAGATCATAAGGGTAAATTCCTTTTCAAAAGTACAACCTACCAGAGCTAGGAGTTTAAACATCTTTCCCCACAGATAGCTCCCCATTAATGGGGCAGTTTCAGAGAGCTTTGTTCTCCCCAAGCTGGTTCTGTTAGCACCAAGGTCCCCTGACTGATAAAGGTTCAGAAAGCAGGCGGTCATTCTTCCAGTTTTCAGGAGTTTAGTCAGATCAAATAGATTTCAGTTAGTGCATGCTTTCACAAGAAACAGATACTTTCCAAAGCATCAAGAGTGGTGTGATGCTCCAGCTACACATCTTTTGTATGACAGCCTAAATGGCTGGAATACACACTGGGAGAGTGTGACCAGGATAAATTCCTTTCTCAGCCTGAAGAGTTTTAACTTTTGTTGCTCACTACCAGAGTAGAGGAAGTGCTGAGTGGAAGCTGTTTTCACGGCCTGAACCAGGCTACCTTGCCATAAACAGGACTAGTATACAACTGAATATGTGAGAGTCTTTGATAAAAAAAGAGAGAGCACAAGGTGGGAGGGGCATTACGGTAGTGTTTAGGGCATTCTCTGTGCTTTGGAGTATGCTTTTGTTTGCTTCAGTGATTTTACAGAAGGAGGAAGCAGAATTCAGGATCACCAGCAAGACTTAATGGGCCTATTACTGCATTCTCCTCTGCACCGTGGCCCAGAGTGCTCAGAAAGTTTCCCCCATTTAGCCATACTTAACAAGTGTGGAAGGGGGTCTTGAGGAGGCAGAAAATATGAATTTGAATCCCTGAGGCTCAGTGAATCATTGATTCAGGCCTCCTATTTGCTGACTTACTGTTTTAAGAGGGAAACGATTAAAGATAGCGCACTGTGACACATTTCTTCAAGGAAGATAGTGATCCTTGGTCAGTGCTTTCTTTTTTCTCAACATGTAATAGAGAACTGTATTTGGAGTATGCCACGTAAATAATACTATGCAGTCCATCAAGCAAATTTTTTGAACATTTAACAGGGAAAAATGTGAATATTTCTCCATTTTGCTGACACACTTATGTTTCAGGAGTGCCCTCCTTAGAGTTTCTGACCTCACTACAAAAATAAATACATTGGAAGTTACATGGGTGGATTTGAACTTGATTTGTGAGATCTCCAACTCTGGTTTTGACTGTATTTGTGAAAAAAATGTCTGCTTGTGAGGTTCAGAGAAAGGGTGATTCTGTGGTTATTGTTCATATGGTGCTAATTAGCAACAGAAGCAAGTAACCTCACCAATAGTGGTATACGAAAGGTCTGCAGAACGACAGTGTGAGAACAGAACCAACAGAGAAAAGCATCAAAATGCCTGAGAGGGAGGGAGGGAGGGAAAGAGGCCTGGCAGAAGGAGGAACTTGACACAAAAAGTTGTACTGCTGCAAAGTTTTAATATAAAACATTAATTATTAAATATTAAAAAGTCTCCAGACTGTGACAGCTCCCTTAATCCACAAACCAGAAAGTGATTTTTAAATGAATCTCTATTCACTAAAGCCCACTAAGAAAACTTTTTTTTTTTTCTGTTTTCACTCAGTAGACTTTCCTTAGGAGTTACATTATGTGTTTTTGACAGATGGTCTTTTATTGATCGTGGTTAGTGTGTTTCTGTGTGGGAGTGTGTGTACACAAACCAGACATCAGATTATGTTTCCTTTGGGGTTGCTACTTTTTTTCCCAAGAATTGGCTGAATATATAGTAGACATAAAGACAAGAGTAGATACTTTAATATACACAGGAGTTATTTAAAACAACAACAAAAACAAAAGCAAAAAAGAGGAGAAAAACAGAAATATATAAATATTTCTAAATATTACAAAACCACGCAAAGCTTGAGTTGTTTCTGGAAAAGAAGTAATTTTATATAATCTGCACACTTTTTTGTTGTAACACAGGAAGAAGTCTAAAATTATTTTATCAGGCCATCTAGATATAGTTCTTAGTATTTATTTAATTGTATTTTAATGTATTACTTCATGCCTCCTTCTTTTTAGTATTCACAAAAGATTTGACTGCATGAAAATGAAATATTTTAGGGTCTTTGAAACAAATATTTTTTAGAGGTTCTACTAGCTAGGAGTTCTGCCTACTTCAGCTTTCAATCTGATGTGATATATGGAAAATATCACTATCATGGTTTCTTGATAAGCAGAATGACATTTTCCAGCTACCATTAAGTAGAAGTGTGAATTCTGTATTATCAAATCTGATACATTTCTGCGTGAAACTAATTAATGATCTATTTAGCATATTTTATTTAACAGTTTTTATAAAAATGGACATGACCTTAGATTGTTTCAAGTTCTGGATACCTGACTCTCAGCTCTAAGGGAAAAAGTGAGTACATTATTTAAAATACAGTTCAGGGTAACTGATGGAGATAATTTCTGATTTTTTTTTTAATAATGTGGTATTAAAATGAACTTCATTTCAAAGCTTCATTTCAAAGAAGACTGAGAGAGGGCTTGAGTCAAAGAAGATAGTTTTTATACTTGGCAGTAGCTGTCACATACTTAGAGATAATAAAAAGATCCTCTGAAATTTAAAACTACTTTATCTCAGCTTAGGTACTTGGAAGCTTTATGCATTTGAACCCATTCTTTGTATTCACAAAACTCAGTTAATTGGGCTAAATGCCTGTTTTATTGAAGAAAAAGTATCAAATCTTGACAAAATATTTGTGGTAAAAGTATGAAGCAGATTTAATCTTTTTTTGCACAGTTTTTTGAGGTTTTCTTAGAGCATGGACAGCTTGCAACATTGTTTGAACAAAATCTGTCTAAACAGAAGAACAAAGCCCAGGACTAACAAAGTTGTTTGAAGGAGACTCATATGCTGGTCTCAATAAGCCATGACCAGGCGTAGTCTGGCAGTGGGATGCCCTGGGGACAGCTGGGTGCCTGAGGTGCTGTCCCTGCATCCATGGCAGTGGGATGCTCTGGGGACAGCTGGGTGCCTGAGCTGCTGTCCCTGCATCCATGGCTCCCGAGCTTCCCTGTGCCGCTCTCCCCGAGGGACACTGCTCGGGCTCAGAGGGGTGATCTCCAGGCTGCTGCTCCCACTCCTGTGGGCCACAGGTGCCAAGGAATGCCNCTCCTCCTCATCCAAGGTCCCTGGCTTGCTGGGGACATGGGCATCAGGCCACTGCAGTACCTTCTGTGTGCTCGGAATGGCCTTCAGCCCCTCCAGACTTGTCAGCTCTGGCTGCCCAAGGTGGAGAAATGAGTTCCCTTGGCAGATGAGAGACGAGAGTCAGGGTTTCTTGAGGAGTTCTTTCTCAGCATGACGATGCTTTCCTGTGTAACCTGTCCTGTCCCATGCAATCCCCTTCTGTCCTTGGCACTCACCTCCCTGGGTCTGCCTTTGAGCTGCCAAGTCCATGTCTGCTCTCCTGCAGCTGGAGCTCCTTGTCCTCCAGGCTGTCCTCCTGCCATGGCAGGGTGGCTTTGCTCTGTGGAGCCCTGCACTTTGGCAGCCCTGGCTGCTCCTCTGGAGCCCCTGAAGAGTCATCATCTTGCTGGACACGATATTCTGGTGGTTCCCAGTGTCCTGCAGAGCTCTGTGGGCAGGAGAACAGTGGCAGCCTGTCCCCATGGAGGGACAAGGCTGTCCCAAGGTACTGCATGTTGCTGCCCATCGCCCACATGCAGGAAGGAGGAGGAGGAGGCATGGGATGGAGGTGGACGCCCCTCAGGGTCTTGGGTGTTAGTGTTCTCCAAAAGCACCTCTGTGTCGGTGTTTAGCCTCCTCTGCTGCAGACCTGCCAGGGTCACCCTGGGAGGATCCTGCCTCTTGAGGGAGGTGCTCTCCTGGGAGCTGGGCACCCCAGGTTTGTGTGATCCTTCAATGCCCCCATAGACAGGGTGGGGACTCATGTTAGTTTTGCAGCTAAACAACCCCCTTCTAATTGATGCATGGTTTAATCCACTGCTGTGTGTTTGTGGGCAGTGCCTGTCTCACAGTATGCTTGTAGAGCACCCAGGCTGTCTGGCAAGCTGCCACCTTTTGTGGGACTCTCCCATCACTCCTTCCTTTCATGTCTCAAAGTTTTGATCTCTCAAATTCCCAAGTGTTTGACAAGGCACTTTGGATTCCTTATCCAGTGTAAAAGAGGGTATTCTGAAAGTCCATTTAAGCTCAGGCCTGGGTTTCTGCTCTTGCCTTGATCTCAGTTGCAAGGGTACCGGACTGCAGATCTGTCTCTGCTTCATCTTTTACCTTTGCTGTACCCCTGGACAGATCTTGCCTCTGGTTTGCTCCCTTGTCACGTTTGGGGATGGCAGTGGAGCCTGTTCAGCACCTGGTTCTGCCTGCTGCACTCAGGTTCTATGGGACTGTGGCCCTGGTTGGTGATGTTGCTTCCTGTGCTGGTATCACCGCTTAGAGGGCAGTCAGCTTCTCCTTGATTTTCTGTCCTGGTAGGTTTTTGCCTCCCTTCGGTCACTGTGATTAATGATAATGATGTGTGGGGAGTAGCATTGTCCCCTTGTTTTGTCGGGAAATCAAACAAGTGATGATGGTGGTAATGTATTTTTAAGTGACTGTGGTCACAGGTTTACTAATCCTTTTGTGAGATGGGATAGGATGTGTAGAAGAGTAGCTACAACTGTGTAGAAGAGAAGCTCTGGAAGGGTGGTAGAGGGGCAGTGCATTTTACAGCATTATGATTTATATTGCTGTAAGTCCATTGCCATGCTGCATCTTGCTCTCATTCCCCCTTTGGGAGCCAGGCACTAGAAGATGCAGACTGCAGCCTCTAGTCCATGCACACCCAAGCCCTTTATCAGGTCCAGCCCTCAGACTACTGTGTATAGGTGTTCTGTCTAAGGTTCCAAAATGTTTTGCTCCTTGTCAGCTCTTCTGTCCTCAGCCAACACTCTGAGAATCTAATTATTGCCAGTAGAGGGTATATTTGATCACAGATGTTACTATGCCTATGAGTCTCCAAAGGCATACCTTGCTGTTCCAGCACTATCGATGCTGCAGTGTTCTTTTGGCCCTCAGGAGTTCCTTTGTCCTACAGTGTATTTGTTTCTTTGCTAAACTGAGCAACACAACAGATTCACAATTACTATATTGATTTTATTTTCAGTTATCAGCAATTTGGTTTTATAGAGATTTTCCAATTTTTAGGAGTAGATTCTCTGATTTATTCCCCTGTCTTTTGTGTCCTCACATTTACTCAGTTTCAGTTCTCTGGGGTTGTTCTTTCCTTTGGCACGTGAGAACACATAAAAAGTCCCCGCAGTTTACTTTGAAAGACTTGGAGAGGGTACATTGATTGAAAACTCTGTAGTACTAGATTAATTCAGGTACTGCTATTCCTCAAGCACATCTCATAAAAACCTGCCTACTCTAAAGAAACAGTAGACTGGCTTGTGTATTATCTTTATTAAAACTAATGTGGCAAAATCTTACATTTGTACTTCTCCTGTCACTGGCTAAACTTGCTGCATTATATTCAGGCCATGAGAGCATTCAAATGACTGAAGAACCTGTCTACTCCAAAAGTACTTTTGAAAATTTCACTGATAATTTCCAGTTGTTTTAACTGCCTGACCTGTGTTTGAGCTGTGTAAATCCATCATTCTGTTAACACCAGCTTGTTTTTACCTAGCCTTGCTCAGTCATAATCTGGCTACCAAGTCAAATTCAGTTTTATTTTACTTTCTATAGCTAGACGGAGTATTTCTGCTGCAAATATTTACTATTTTAGCATTAATGTGTCCTTCAATCTATTGAACATTTTATCTTTAACATCTATCCCTTAGGGAAAACCCCACCAAATGCCTACATCACAATTTGCATCTGTAGCGTTTTCTTCCCAGCCTGTCTAGATAGGAATTTTGATTTCTGTATTTCAGAACCAAATTGTAACTGGCACTTTAATCCTTTATTGTTTCTTGGGCATTTTTGGATTATGACAGCTTTTGTTTTAAGAAACATGTTCTTGCTTGAATATATTTTGAGTTTTTTTCCTCTTAGAGAAGAATTTCCATTTGCTTGAAAGAGTTTGAGGTATATCTGGCATATCTGACTTCCATTGGTCAGAAGTTTAACTTCTGCTCAGTGTGGGCACCTAAAAAAGATAGGAACAGATAGATCCGACCTGAAAGCATTTAAAATGTAACTGGGAAACAGAACAAAGCAGAATGCTGTGAGAAAAGAGACATATAACCCCACTGTCTGTTCATTTGCCAAACTGGGGAAAGCAGGTTTTCGAAGTTAAACATATACGTTTGAGCTGTTCCTTCTCATCTCTTTTGATAGCAAATGGAAATAAAAGGCAATTTCCAGAATAAAATTCATCTCACCTAAAGGTATGTGCCTATTCCCACCATCTTTCTTAGAAGTCATGAAGTTATAACAGGTATGGGCAACAACTTCCTTATACAGTTCCTCTGGAACCCACTGAAGTTTTCTGTCTGGCTGTCAGTGAAACTTTGCTGGCAGCAATAATGCTTGCTAAAGAGAGTTGTTTCTCTTCTAGATATTGCTGAAAAATTAGCTCTACTAAAACCCCCCCAAAAAACCAAAACCCCCAAACAAACAAACAAACAAAAAACTAGAACCCCCAAACCAAACAAAAAATTAAACCCCTAATTTTCAGTCAGATTTGTTTCTGACCACTTCTGAAAGCTGAAGTCCTGACATTAGTCTGTCAGGGGTATGTGCGTCAATCTGGGGTAGGACAGGGATGTTTTTCTGGGGCTACTGTGGTCTTGGATCAGATTGGCTGCTTAGGGTCTATGTAGGTTCAATGATGATATTTAAATCCACTTTATGTGGATTGATTGAAAAGTCTAAATATTGTTGATGTTTTAGAAGAAGCCATATTTTGAGTGTCATTTTTTTATTGGCTCAATACCTCTGACACCTACAGTCAAATAGGCTGCATAGTGTCTGGAAATCCTTTTTGTTTTGTTCAGTATCATGGAGAGTCTGTACACCCCACAACCTTATTTGACACCAGCACTTGTGTTAAGGAAGAATTTTTATGTGCTAAGAGCACTATCTCCTATCACTATTTCTGTTGCTTTTTCAGAAACAGTGTTTTGGTTAATTATTTTTATTTGCCTTATTCCACTGATCACTTCAGAAGCCATTTAATAAAGAGATGGTAGGAGATTTAATTTAATTTCCTAGTCCTTAAGCCCATAGCTTTTTTTTGAATTTATGAAAGGATAATACTGATGTGTATTGGGAACTTATGTTGGCTGGTTTCAGTAGCTGTTTTGACAGTGCAATTATTGTCAAAATTGTTACAACAAATAGCCTTCTTAAACTTTAAAACTTGCATGCAGCAGATTTAAGTTCTAGGGCGTCTGGCACAGTTAAGTATTCCAGAAAGTTTGCTGCATTACAGAGAGATCTGCAGAACCTGTCAAGTTAGGTTTAAAAAACACAATCTCTAAATAGAGATTGAATATTTGAAAGGGTCTACCTGAAGTTTTTATTAAGGGATTGCATTGGAATGCTGGGACCTAATGAAATGCTCTCCTGTGCTGTCAGTATCAACCAGTAGCAATAACCTATGCTTAAAAGGAGGGCTTGATTCCTGCTCTCTTGTACATAAACAGCTGTCTTGTGCTGGCAGAAAGGACTTTCTGATTTTCATGCAGTATACATAAAATTGCACCATTAATGACTGGCATTGCTAAACCTTCAGCCCTCCTTAATAGCACATAGGCTGCCATCTCTTATGGGTGTGTAGTATGGCCTGTCCTTCCATTTTATTAAAAAAATACAGTTTATGAGATCAAATAGACACAAGGAAAATAATCATTTTCGTTACCAGAGCACAGGATCACAGGGAACTTTTTATGGTGCCACAACTGCAAAAAACTGCTGAAGGGTACACATAACCAGTGGCAAATACAATTCCAGTTAGCTGCAGAATTTTGAAAGTCTTGCACTGAATGAGCACGACTGATTACACTGTGAAGGACATCTCTTGCTAATACTCAAAACACAGTCTTCTCTTTAGATCTTGGTGTCTCTTTCTAGCTTTCTGGGGCCTGCATTCTGTCCCTCAAAATGTAGAGGCCATTGGAAGCATTCTATATAGGCAGTGCTTGCTGGTTGCTGTTGGAGTGGAAGTGAAAGAAAGGTTGGGAGTACAAAGCTCTGTTTTCTGTGCTTAGCTATTTAAACATAGCACTCTTAGGACAAAGTGTTTTTCCATCACTGTAGAAATACATAGTTAATATTCAGTGATTGAATATCATAGGTCTATTGGCTGAGTTTTTTAAAAGTTCTTATTGCAGCCAGTGGAGAAGGAAAACAGGGATGAGAGAGGAACTTTTGAAGAAAAACAGGCAGTCAGTTCTTTCTCATAGGTTCCTCTAAGTGGGAGCATTTACTGTTAGTGTGACAGTTCAACAACATCATGCCTAATTATGCTCTTCATTGTGCTGTAAATCTGCTTCAGCATGTGGTATAGCACTGAGACAGGCATTGTCACACATTTTTGACATGACCTGTAGGTAAGGGGTGGGGGGAAAGATCCAGAACTATCATAATTTTTTCAAGATGCTCTTCCTAAAGCACACCCAATGTGGAGTCTTCTCTTTCTGTAGCATCTTTTACTGAGATTTCAAGCTCTTGCTACTATTCAGATTGAGTTCCCAGTCCTGGAGTGGCTTTCCTTTTAGAGCAGATCAGGAGAGCCACTAGACAGAGCACTGGCTAGACATCCTTGGGACTTCACACAGTTTTGTGGTATGACTAAATTTAGTGAACTCACTTTATTTATTGCTGCAAGCCTATCAAAATATCTAACCAGTATATCCAGGATAATGAATTTTTTTTTATATTTGCAAACATGTGCAAGCTTTAAATCCACATTTTCCAGGCCTCTGTAGCCATAAAGGGAGAGGTGATTCTAACGTAATTGCTTGAGTACTGGAGCTAGTAGGGAGGGAGGTCATGAGGGCAAGCAGCGCTATTTAATCTGCCTTGTTACTTCATCTGTTTCACTGAGAAAGAGAAATGGTATGTATAGAACAAAAAATTTCCTAACTAGAGAAAATGTGATAGACATTGTCAGGGGCCTGCCTAGTCCCATTAAAACATTGTGATAAAATTAGAAATGGTTTGATCTCAAGATTCTCTGTTAGCGTCATATGTCCTGTTTTGTTTATCTGAAACTGAACTTGTTTGGTTTTGCATCTGCTTTTAGTCTCAGTTGTGTTGGAGTTGGCAGAGGCAGTTAAGCAGATCAAGTGACATGTACTTTGCATAACTAGTGTATTTGCTGTGAAGGACCAATAGGAAAATAAACATTTCAAAGGAATTATAAACAATACTGATGTAGCACATTCCTTACATCTCTTACTGAGTCTGAAATATTTTCAAATTTATTAAAGGATATCATAAATAAAGAGAAATACTCTGTGTAGCAAAGTACAAGTTAAGGATTTTTTTCTTACAAGTTTTCCCTTAAAGCATGCTTGGACTTGTGCTCTAATGAACAGGAAAAAATATTCTAGTGATAAGGTTAAACAGCAGTTTTCCTAACTGTTGAAGTTTCTATTTTAAAGCACCAGCTCTTGCTTGAATGTTTTCAGCTGCGCATTCGTATTTTTCCTCTTTCACCTGGACTCTGAAGCACTTTATGTAAAAATATTTTGAAAGAAAAAGCCTTACAAAACTGATTTTCATCATAATAAAATACATGGAACTTGCTTTGAGCAACTGGCCACTGTCCTTATAGAGTAAACCTTGAAGCAGAGTTGGCAAAAATAGTTATGGAAATCTTTTGAGATGCTGTGAAGTAGCAGAACTTGCAGGAGGAATACTTCAGTTCAGGCTCTTTGTTTCTGGTTGGTGGCACCACTATCTGATCTTTTCAAAGTAACATGATTCAGTGGTTGTTCTCAGAAGTTTTATGGTTTTCTTTCAGACGTTTATGGCGGTATTTGTATCTTCTGCCTTTAGATAGCTGAAAACTACATGTCTGTTTCTGAGTAGGTACCCTAACTTGTATTTACTGTTGTTGGAGAGAAACTCGCACCTCCAGAGAGATGTTCTCCCGATGTGCTTTAGAAACCACCTCCGACTTGCTTTAGGAACCACTTTGAGGATGAAATGACTTTCCTTCTTTAGGTACGTTTTTATCTCCTTTGACTGTAAGGCAAGGCTTGAAAAGAGCTCACACTTACATGTCTTTTAGCTGCCTGGGTTAGATGAAGTGAATCCCTCTTTCTGCCGCAGAAGAAGCTGAATGTGGTTATTTTTTGTTTCTGAAGGAATTTACCATTTCCTTCCAGTAAGAATGGGGTAAGAAAAGGCTTAACAGAGTGAAGTGCTGTGCTTGTAAGACTCTCCCAAGACATGACCAAGAACAGAGAGAATTTCTGTTTTGGAACAGCCTGGCTTCTACCTCTTTAATTGGGCTGATTTATGTCACAGTGCTTAATAAACATTAAAAGGGTGTTTCTAACCTCTACAAAAACACCACCAATGAGAAATACTTGCACTGGAGTTATTCCACTTTGGTAGCAGAGACCAAACCCAACTCCTTCCATTAATAAGACCATGTTACAGAGCAGGGCATTCCACAACTAGGAGAGAAAACTATCTTTACCAGTACAACACAGTCCTTAAAGTACAATGCTACTGCTTTTGTGGTGTGCTGAAAACCTCACTGCTAATGTTCAATCTGAGTTTTTCTTTCAAGAGAAAAAGTAAGCGTGTACTAATTTGTTGGATAGTCACTTTTTTTTTTGTGACTTTGGGGGGCTTTGGGGCTGCTTTCTAAATAGACATTCCTTTCCACATTTCCTATGCATGATGGCTATCTAAGACATAAATTCTGTTTCACTCTGATATCACACATCTGAACTGCTTAATAGTTCAGCAGTTAGAACCTGGGACAAACTGTGTGCCTGAGCCAGGGTGCCTGAGATCTTCTGAAACACGAGGAGGTTCAATGAAGACACACAGTGATTGCAAGACATACATAAGCAAGAGAGTATCAGTTAAGAACAGTGAAAAAAGTGTAGGGATTGTTACTAGCATGCTATTTTCATTTAATTTAACTTGATACCTAAATTTATTTGGCTGAGTTTTTTTTTTAAAAAAAAGCAGAACACTTCAAAGTTATTGACAAAAGACATTAGTGCTAATAAAAGGAGATGGATTGATTTGCTTGGAAATTGAAGTCTTTGACCTGCCAAATAGTGACCACATAAATGGAGCTCTGTTTCTAGAAGGCAGCAAATCATCAGAACTGCATATGGGCTTCATGTACTGTTCGTGAATAAATGAGGGCCAATGTAGATTTTGCTCCTGTAATTGCTTTTGAAACTAATTTCTCCATCATATTGCATCTTTTGTTTTAAAATGCTATTCTGATTAAGACATAAAAGGGTCTACCATTCATTTCAAACTTTCAGTTTTTTTCTTTTGTGTGTGCATCCTTTCACACACAAAAGCAATGGTGATTGTATTGGAACTGGATGTTGTCACTCTTTACTCTGGATGTATTATTTATTTTTGTCAACTTTTGTTTTGCTTTCTGCTTCACCTGTTTTGATGATATTTAGTGAAATCCATTAGTTTAAGGAGGTGGCTTTCTTAATGACTTATGCACTATCTCTTATTTTATTTTCAGTTTATTGTAGCTTTTATTTATAATTAAGTTCTGCAAATACCTGCTGCTTTTAGTGGAATGTGCATTGCCTTTACAGTCATGTTGTCAAACTGGTGTTGTTTAGTACCCTAAAACACCTTGATTTTTGTCTCTTAAGGGAGCATATTTAAGAACAGAGGATGGTAGAAGGTCCTTTCCATCTTCAAAATCTCTGAATCTGTCTGTTGGTTTGTGTTTCAGTTACCTTATAATGCTGCTGCTCATGAACACTGTATTTTTGTTTATAGCACTATAATACATCAGTTTGAAACATTGCAATATAAAGTACTGCAAACTTAAAATTTTGCAAGTCCTGTTGAACCACCTGGCTTTTAGAATGTGCTAATTGTGCATAAAATACTAGATTGTATGTGACTGGAAAGAGATCTGATGAATGTTTTTTCAAAAGATCATTCTCAAAGGATAATGTGTGTTAAATGTGCAATAATTTTTTCTCTTGTACCACATACAGGAACAAACAAATTGTAGACTCCCATTTACTTTTTCCCTGGCTGTATTGCTGTGACGTACAGTAGAAATAATTTTTGCCAGAACACTTCCTGTGAGATTTAGTTTTGAAGTGGCTTTCCATTTCCCTGATTTGTTTAAGATTGAATCTCAGAATCTCAGTGTGTTTTCAAGAAGTGTCCATCCTGCCTCCTTTCAGTTGTGTAACATTGCCAGTGACTGGGAGGGCACTGCTTATGCTAACATGAATTATTTAGCTGTTTATCCTGCTGACTTATGAAGGCAGTATGCTTAGCACATAATTGGTAAAAGCTTTTAGGCTCTAAGAAAGGAACTGTTGAGATGTTCAAGGTACTTATGCATTTTTGTTTGCTTTATTTTCAGACGTTACTGACCTCAAGTATTCTTGAATCATTCTAGTAAAGAAAAGTGAACTTGTCTTTCTCAGTTCCCAGGTAGATTCCTTTGAATGCATTAGTTCAGTTCTGCTCTTGAAGGGATAATTACCTCAAGTAGCAAATCCCACCTAAACAGAATTTGATAATTTTTTTCTGAACTGAGCTCCCTAATTTTTTTTCCCCCAGAAACAAATCAAACCACTTCAACTTCTCTCTGCTTGCGATACAGTGAAGATTCTGAGATCTAAAAATCAACTAACCATGCAGAAAGGCCCACTTCTTGCAACAGACAAGAACTGGGTGCTCTTTTTGACTGGAACTCAGGGGAAAGAAGAGAGTTTATAACTTTTGGAAGAATGAGCAGGAAACTCAGGAGGACTACAAGGATGTTATGAGGCTATGCAAGGAGAAAATTAAAAGCGGCAAAGCCCTACTAGAACTTAATCTGGCTACTTCTGTAAAAGGCAGTAAAAATGTTTCTGTAAATATATCAGCAACAAGAGAAGGGTTAAGGAGAATCTCTGTCCTTTATTGTATGTGGTGGGAAACATAGTGACAAAGGCTGAGGAAAAGGATGAGGAACTTAATGCCTTCATTACCTCAGCCTTTAATGGTAAGGCTGGTTATTCTCTGAATATCCAGCCCTCTCAGCTGGAAGACAGGGACAGGGAGCAGAATGAGGCCCCCACAATCCAAGGGAAAATAGTCAGCAACCTGTTACACCACTTGGGCACACGCAAGTCTATGGGCAGGATAGAATCCACCCAAGGGTATGGAGGGAGTTGGCGGATGTGCTCACCAGGCTGCTTTCCAAAATTTACCAGTAGTCCTGCCTAAGTAGAGAGGTCTCAGTCGACAGGAGGTGAGCAAATGTGACACCTGTCTACAAGAAGTGCCAGAAGGAGGATTCATGGAAATACAAGCCTGTCAGTATGACCTCAGTGCCAGGGAAGGTCATGGAGCAGATCATCCTGAGAGCCATCACATGGCACATGCAGGACAACCAGGGGATCAGGCCCAGTCAGCAGCGGTTTGTGAGAGGCAGGTGCTGCTTGACTGATGTGATATCCTTCTATGACAAGGGAACCCACTTAGCAGATGAGGGAAAGGCTATGTTGTTTGCTGGGCCTTTAGTAAAACATTTGGCACTGTCTTCCACAGCATTCTCCTGAAGAAACTGGCTGCTCATGGCTTGGATGAGTGCACTGTTCGCTGGGTTAAAAAATGGCTACCTGGCTGGGACCAGAGAGTGGTGATGAATTAGTTACACCCAACTGGTGGCCAGTCACTAGTGAAGTTCCCCAGGGCTCAGTGCTGGGGCCAGCCCTTTTTAATATCTTTATCCATGACATGGACGATGGGATCGAGTGCACTCTCAGTCAGTTTGCAGACACCAAGCTGAGTGCAAGTGCTGATCTGCTGGAGGGCAGGAAGGCTCTGCCAAGGGATCTGGACACACTGGGTTGAAGGCCCAAGACCAATTCTATGAAGATCAACAAGGCCAAGTGACGGGTGCAGCACTTGGGTCACAACAACCCCATGCAGCACTACAGGCTTGGGGCAGAGTGTCTGGAAGGTTGCCCAGTGGAAAAGGGGCTGCTGGTTGACACCCAGCTGAACATAAGTCAGCAGTGCACCCAGGAGACCAAGAAGACCAATGGCATCCTAGCTTGTATCAAAAATAGTGTGGTCTGAAGGATTAGGGAGGTGATCATCCTCTTGTGCTCGTCACTGGTGAGGCCTCATCTTGAATCCTGTGTTCAGTTTTGGGCCTCCCACTATGTAAAGCACACTGAGGTGCTGGATTATGTCCAGAGAACAGCAATGAAGTTGGTGAAGGTTCTGGAGCACAAGTCTAAAGAGAAACAGCTGAGGGATCTGGGATTGTTTAGCCTGAAGAAGAGGAGGCTCAGGGGACACCTTATCACTCTCTACAACTATCTGAAAGGAGGTTGTAGCCAGGTGGAGGTTGGTCTCCTCTCCCGAGTAACAATTGATAAGACAAGAGGACATGACCTCAAGCTGTGCCAAGGGGCATTTAAATAAGGTTTTAGGAAAACTTTCTTCATAGTTTGTTGTCAAGCATTGGCACAGGCTGCCCAGGAAAGTGGATGAATCGCCACCCCTAAAGGTGGCTAAAAGACATGTAGACATGGCACTGACAGACAAGGTTTAGTTACAAACTTGGCAGTGCTGGGTTAACAGTTGAAATCAGTGGTCTTAAAGGGTTTTTCCAACCTAAACAATTATCTGATTCTATGGTTCAGTGTTAGTATTTACTGTGATGAATCAGAGGAACAAACTCCCCTATGTTTGGCAAGCCAAGCCTGGACCACAGGTTGCACACAGATTTGTACCTTAGGCTATGTATACTAAGGCTGCTACCTTTCATAGGCTGTGCCCTTGTGCTAGAGAGGTGACTGCAGCAATCTTCTGGTTTTTATGGAAGTTCACTGCTGTTTGCAGGCAAGTTGCCAGTATAGGTCCTTCAATTGAAGTGGATTGCCAATAACAGCACCCTTGTTAGAATATGCAGTGAGTTGGTTTATTCTAGTCAGTTATCTACATAATCAGAGTGGAAATGAGAGTAATAAATATACTTAAGTGTTTGGAAATGGCTTTCTTCCTTAAGATTTTTCAGTGGGTGAAAATTAGCATTAATTCTAAGGGAGGAGAACTGACCTTAAAAGCTCCATTACAATTGACCTTAGAGCTACCAATCTTGCAATTACTGAGAAACATTTGCTAAAACTTCATTAAAAAGACCACTGAAACTTGACCCATGTTATAACAATATTGATACTGGTTTTTGGTCATGATTTCTCTTAATTTATACAGATGTGTTAAAACCAGAACAATGTCTATCACTTCTGTAATGGACAGTGATGAGAAGCCAAGATGTAAAATTTGTGTGTGTTAGTATTTTTAATTTCTTTTTTTTTTCTATTTTTTGTTTCCCTTTGTTGCTGTGAGGGGAGGAAAAACTTTCCAAACGAACATTATTTGGGTAAAATAGAAAAGAGTTCTTTTACTTATAGAGTTTAAGGGATACAGAATATAAAGGAGTATAAAAAGAGTATATAAAGTATAAAAAGAGTATAAAAGAGTACAACCCGTGTTGACAAGTAACAGAAAAGACCAGTGCTAGGTTTGAACTCACAGTCTCAGGAATACCATGTGAGCTCTTTTTCCAAGCACCACCACTTCAAAAACACGCAGAGTAAATTAATCCAAAAGGCGTCCCTTTCATTCCAGCTGTACCTGTACCCAGCCAACCCCTGAGCCACTCTGCTGTGTCTTTACTGAAGCACAAGGGACAACAACCTGCCCCTCCCAGATGAAAGACCCTTTCACCCACAGGCTGGGAACACTGACTCTTGCAACATCTGGGCCCAAGTCAGCTCACCTCCCAACCCACTATAAACCAATGAGAAACTCCCTTTTGCAGCTGCTTTCCTGCAGTGCTCAGCTACCCCAGCAGCTCATGCTGGTACCCAGTTCCCATTACCAGTCTTGCCTTCCTTCAAGCAGGACTCGAGGTTCTTGAGGTCTGGCCCGGGAGAACAAGGGAGGGGAAACATCTTCTCCCCCCACCTTAGGAGAGCAAGGGAGGGGAAACCCCCCTTTGCAGGCAGAAGCAATGTTGAGCTCTTCTAAGCTCCCCCCACCCCTTTTCGGGTGGGGGAAGCACAGAGCACCACACCAGGCTGGGAAGCAGGAACCAGGCAGGCACACAGAGTGTGTGTGTGTGTGTGTGTGTGTGTGTGAGTATAGAGAGGGTGTGCTGTTTTCCTGTGGTGCAGCATACTAATTTTATAACACTACTCAATTATCATATCTAAAGGTTGCATCCAATCTAAGAAATGTCCATACCCAGAACTTCCCTTGGGACTTCCCCATGGCACACGTCTCCTAGAACTGAGTTGGAGGTCTTAAGACCCTTACTTCATCCTTTCTCATCATCATCACACCACTTTCCCTTATTGGAGTTTCTCCAAAGTTGCTGGGCTTTGCTTTCTTATTTTGACTAACATGATATCTAATTGTCTTAACTCTGGTACATGTTTCCCAGGCATGGTGTTCCAGCTATTATTTGACTCTTAAGACAGCTAGCACAGGGTTAGAGGCTGCTAACTACTCTAAATGTAAGAAACTACATATTTGTATAAAAATCTACAAATACATAAAAATCCTAAGGCATCACCTGTTTCACTTTTCTAAAAAACCTTGAGTTGTTTGTTGATTTAGAGATACAAAACACACCCAGTGAATCCCTTTTCTGTTACATCAAGTCTGCAGGACACCCTGCTTATGCAGTTTAGTATTTTTGTTTTACTGCATTTTTTTAAATCAGATCAAATAAGACACAAATTAGCCTTTAAATGACTCAAAATCTTGAAAGTTTGTTCATTACACAACAATTCAAATTAAGTATAATTTCCTCTTGATATTTGTATCTCTTTTATTGTTTGGAACCCCACTAAATTGTGTTCTATGTTTCATTTTTTTCTTGCACAGGTACTGAAAACCTCTTCCCTTAAGAGGTTTCTCATGTAAAAAATTTCCCTGCAGTGAGGAATATGTGACACAGGATTCGACATAAAATATAATTTAAAATTTAAATCTGTATCCAATTTAGCTCCATTAAAGCTCAGTCTGGCTGTGTATTTGGTGCTTTTAGGTACCTAAAGCGTAGGAAAATGTTCTTTTAAACAATGTCAACTTGTCTTCTCCTGTGGCTAAATAAAGGCCAGTGCATGTTGTTTCCACAGAGGTGAACTAAGTATAGATGAAAACTAGAAGATATGTTTTCAAACCCTATGTCCAAAAATCAGAACTGTACTAGGAAAGCCAGTAAGGTTTGCTCTGGTTGAACAAAATGCTTTCCTCACTGTAGTGTGTTTCCCTCATTGCCTGAGAAGGCTCTTTCCTAGTTTCATCCCCCAAAACATTTTTAAACTGTACATTATTTTAGGTCTGTAACATTTTAAACAGAAGCAGCTGCTGAAACAACCAAAAGTTGTTTTTTGGCAAGTTCTTTAAGCTTGTTGACTGCAGGAAGCAATGGACTCCAGGTCAGGCTTCCTGCTGGGTCTCCCAAGCTCCACCCTGTAGGGATTTTGCTCTGCAGTCATTTCACTGAAACAGAGAGAAAGCAGGAAGCTTTGTTAAAACTGATGTGGTGCCCTGTGCTTGGGATTTTATGTAGGAGTCACAGACTATTTGGCATGACAGGAGTTCACACATATGTTGTAGTGACCTGTTACCAGAGACTGTTAACTCCTTGGTTACCAGTGTTAGTTATGGCACAATATTCATTCTGTTAACAACAGTATCAGCTCTGTGTTTCAGAGAGGTGATCATTCTTTTCGTGATAATTTTTTTCCAGCTTTTTCCCATTGAAATTTTTTTGACATATAGATTATGTATGTGTATCTGCCTACGTATATACACACACATGCATGTATGTATCTATATAATGCACACATACACACCTCAAAATACAGAAGTATTTGTTCACAAGAATTCATGTCTTGTTTAGCAGATTCCTCATCTGTGGAGAAAAAGTAATGTGGAGTAGTATGTAATGTATAAAGGTATTCCAGTTTCTCAGTTTCTTTCAGAGTAAATCATAACAGCTCTTGAATAATAAACAACAACAGTTAAGGACAGAAATAAAAAGAAGGCAAAAGACAGTTGAAAATATTGTGAGGCTGTATGTGTAGAGGTTGCTACTTGATAATTATACTGAAGTCTGGACAGGCCAACTAGTTGCACTCTCAGGTTTGGGGAAATGACAGTGAAGTCTTCTGTCTGTGCAACATTTAAGGTTATAGAAAAGCACTTCAAATGTAAATTTTTTCTGTGAGTCTCTTATTAAATTATTCATATACTCTCAGTTTTGCTTAATGTACCTGTGCAAGTGCAGTGTTTCTAAACTTAAGTATTTGTTTTGCTATTCTTCCAGACGGACAGGAAAGGTGTTTTGGGGTTTGCATATATGGGAGTAAGCATTAGCACTAGAGTGCAATGCATGGCATACAAATTAACATATTGTAAGTCTTAATACAGATTCTTCTAGGGTTTGGGTAAACAATCCCAGACTAGCTCTAGATGCACGAGGTCTTCTAATAGTTTTCAGGATTTGCAGTAGGCTGGAGGAGAGTGATCAGTAATTTAGTGTCTGACAACCTTAACTCACAAAGTGTAGGTGAGAGAGCTGGCCAGAGCCTTGCCTGAGGCTCATCACTTCTCTCTGGAACCACTAAGGGCTCAGCTGGAGAAAGCAGTCACTTGTTGTAAACAGCACTGGGAAAAGAGGAGAGGGGCTTGGTGTCCCAGCCTGCCTGGGTCAAGGACATAATACTACTTGGACTTGATGATCCTCATGAGTTGCTTCCAATTCAGCATACTCTATGATTTTATGATTTTACTCTATGAAGTCTGAAAGCATAATTGAAAGGAAAAGCATGATGGAAACCCTTCTGGTTGGCTGAGTGTACTGCAAGTGGAGGTGTTACAGTTCTGTAAATAAGCCATATTTTCTTAATATCTGTAAGAACTTAGTTTTAAATTAAATGGTTTCTGTTAGTAGTACTCTGCAGTGTTGTGGATAAGGAGGTGCAGAAGAGGCAAAACATTTTTTTACTAGGGCTTTGTTTGCCCTAGTAAATAATCCTGATGATCTGTGTGCCAAAAGTGATAATTGGTCTTCCTCTGCTGTGTTTCCTTCTCTTGTGAATTAAGCCACCTATTCTATTTGCCACTTCCCTGCTGCCAGCAATTGTTAACAAGCTCATATGCAGTCTGGGAGAAGCTAAGAAACTGGCAACTATTCATATCCAGTCACTTCACAGATTTTGACCATGCTTGAAAAGAGGTGGTTGTAGTGTAAGTGCTTGGCACTGCGCTTACACAACTAGGCTGTTTAGTCTGGTTTTAGAAGAAGCAATAGAAGCATAAGCAATGTGTTCAGTTGGTATAGTGAGGGCTGAGGTTGGAATGTCAGATTAAGATGCTCAGCCTGCTAGCTCTATTTCCAGTTGTGGAAGAAAAAGAAGATATTAGTGCTAATAACTTTTTGTAAATTTAAGCTCTGCTTCTTCAGTCTCTGAACTTTGTTGGTATAACGCATAGCTGCTAACATGCTTTTGCTTCCTTGAGACTTCTCATGGGGAAAAAAAAAAAAGTGTATGTTTTCACAACTGCTGCCAAATCATGATGTTCATACTGGTGAGCAAAACCAGAGATAGGAGGGATGCATGTAAGGGATGAATAACTTTAACAGTTAGCATTGCTACATCTTTTGTTTAGTGTGGTATCCTGTTTGGGACTCTGAGCCTAAAGAAAAACGTGGAGAATTCAGACAGTAATCAGCAAGGGAGACAAGAGATTTTGCTCTCAGGAGCAAAATTAGTCAAGAGAAGATTGGAATATGAAAAAGACAATAAGAGGAAAAGAACCGTTTGTTCTCTATGGCTGTACTGGGCAGGGCAAGAAATAATGGGACCACACACTAGCACAAGACATTTCTCTAGTCGTAGGTGAGAAAAATAGCTAAAAAGATAGCTCAATGATGGATTAGGTTGCCTAGGAAAGGTGTGAGTTGCCTCACTGGAAGCTTATATGAATAGGTGAGACAAAACTGTCATGAGTGGTTTGTGTCTAGTCAGTCTCCTCTAAGGCAGGGGGACAGGCTTAGGTAAGCTCCCAGACCTTTTTTTGTGATTCTCTAAATATTCAAGAAGTCCTGTGTTGTTCTAATGTCTGCTGCAAGCAAAGAACTGGACAAGCTGCCAGAGTGGTAAATGCAATGTAGGTTAGAGGGCTGATGCATCCATAGCCTGTGGGAGAGATGGGAGCAGGGAGCTCTTATGTTGCTGCTGCAGATCACCGCCTGCACACCCGTTGTTTGTGCGATTCATCAAACCACACCAGTATTGTGTCTGGGGCAGTAGCTTAGCAGCCTTCAGCAGAGAGAGAGAGAGGAGGATGGGAAGGGCAATGAGAAGAAGCAAATCAGATATTCTTTATTCTTTGCTGCTTCCTCTGCACTCACATGCAAATACACACCACAAGTAATCAAATATATGCAAAGCTAATTGTTACAATATTTACCAGCTCTGTGTCACATGTCCCCAGTTGGTATGGTTCCCTCTCAGGAATATATTGAAAGATTAAAAAATCCCCAACCAAATAAATGACCCACTAATTCCATTGCTTTTGCTAGTGAAAGCTTCTGTAATTTATGTTACTCAGATGAATTTCTGTTAAGTTCCTCCATAAACTGGAGTTTGGCAGACTTTGCAAAATTTCATAATACATGTACATTTCCCATTGCTCTGTTCTGTTTGATATTGAGCCTATCTGAAAAAAAAACATTTCTGTGAAATTCTTATTATTTGATACAGAGGAGGAAGAGTTGCACAGAAGTGGTAGAAAAGGTAATGATAGACATGAGAAGCTGCTTATTTGAGCTTGTTCATGTGCAGAAATGGATGCCAAAGTTTAATGGGCAATGTTGTGTTGTTGTGTGTGAGAGCAGGCTAAGAAACTCAGAGTACACTAGGAGACCACCCCTTTGGCAAGTCTGTGGTATCTGGTAGGGGAGAAAATACTCCTATTACTGTGAAGTGAGGCTTTGTGACAAAGAGATTGTACATGAGGGCAGAGCAACACAATAATGTAGATGGAATTGTAAGTGTTCCTGAAATAAATGGATGTGTGAAGAAATAATTCATCAGAATTTTTGCCTAGCGTAAGCAGTCTGTAGTGTCCTAACATGACTAAGGCTCTGGACTTTCCTGGGATGTGGCTAGTGCTGAGGAAGCAGTGCAGTATGAATGCACCTGATGTAACTAACTTGAGTACTTCAATTGTGGAATCCACTGTGTATAAAGCTCAGCACAGGTGTGCCACTCATGTCACTCCCTACCTTCTGAGGTGGTCTTGGAGGATTGTTTTCACCTCAAGGCCAATGGCTCATGTGCTTGGTATAAGTGTTCTCAGACATGCCGTGCGGTATTACTGGCACAAAATGATGGTCATTGTATCCTAAAACAAGTGTGTATGTGATGAAAGTTGTCTTTTTTTGAGGTACACAGGGATTATAGCGTTCTGGAGGACAGACGGGGAGATATTTTCTAACCACTTTTGGGGATTGTATAGGTCATGGTCTTCAATATTTAACACTCTTAGCCCTTTCCTTCCCTCATTTTTCTCTTCTTCTCACAGAATATTCTGACTTGGAAGGAACCCCCAAGGATTATCAAGGTCAGCTCTTAAGTGAATGGCCCATACAGGGCCACAACCTTGGTGTTATTAACACCACTCTTTAACCGAGCTAATCTCAGGGTTTTGAGCATCAAAGCTTTGTTGTGAGGTTTTTTCTTTGGAGACAGTTAGGACCTAATGATAATTATACTAAAAACATTTGTATTTGAAAACCTTGAGCTCAGTAGATTGGGCTAGATTTTAATAGCATCATGTTCTTTTTATTTGCCTTTTTTTTCTGTTCTGAATCATGAGATGCATATCAGCTGTAATTTTGAGCATTTATCAGCATGAGGTTTAGCGATATTTATATAATTACTTCAAACAGAAGGAGATAAAAGCCTCCTGTTAACGTGTGAATTTAGAAATCATAATTCTGAGCAAATTAAACCTAATGTCACTGAGAAGTTGCTGGTTGGTGTCATGCATGTGCATTGCAAGGTGCTTGAGAGGAGCTAAGTGCTGTTGCATGCACAGATGATATATTTCCAATTTAGTGTTCCTACAATGTCCCAGAGCAATATGGATCTGGCTTTTTCGTTTTCTGTGTGGTGGCTACAGTTAATTAAGAATAAAATAAAATAAAATTTAATTAAATTAAGAATAAATTCCATGGTTGTCAGTTAAAGAAGGGCTTAAAATTTTGGTAGGTGAGTGCATACATGTTTCTGTCCTTCTTCAGGTGCCTCAAGTCTCTAAGACAGCACTATGACTTCTTTCAAGCTTTCCTAAGCTTGTACAGAGTAAGTGTGAGGTTCAGAAAGTTGGGAAGAAGTTGTTGCCCTGGAAGTGTGGGTAGTGCCAGTGCCATAGCAATTTTAACTGAAGATGATAAATTGGTCTTACCCCTTGGTTCTTGGAACTGAACAGCAAGCAGGCATACTGTGAAGTTCATCCTATAGCAGCTCCGGTGGGAGAGGCTGCATTCAGCAGTTACACCCCCATCATGCTGTTTAGCTCAGTATTTATACTTCCATTTTAGTAGCCAAATATCTTGCTGTTCTCCTGATTCCTTCCCAGATTGTGGAATATTTCTTGAAGTGTAGAGGAAGGTATAACATCCATAGCTGTCATGCTAGTTTCTGGAATAGCTGTCATATTTTCCATCTTTTTGATTTTTCAAGAGAATAATTTGTGTTCAAGCCTTCTACTATCACCATCAGGAGGATGGTTTAGTTTGTGTATTAGTCTTAACAGGTCTTATGTTCTGTTGGAAGTCAAAGGACTGGTTGTCTTAGCTCTCAGATCATGAGCCCTTCACTATGTGATCAACTCTCAAAAGGATTAAAAGAAAAAGCTGATTAAAAAAAATAAATCTACCCCTTCACCCCCCCAAAAGAACTTTTGTCACTTTATTTCTAGTTCCCTACTGAAACCAAGTCCCTCGCTTTGGGACTTGGATATACTTTGAATATTGTCAGAGAAATCCACCTGATTTTTATTCTACTGACTATTCCAGTAAAACCTATTCCTACTCTACCCACTTTAAGAAAGCTTGTTTTGTAAAGTGAATCACAGAGTGTACGCCTTTCTGCCTTATACCTTGATAGAAGTGCCATTAACACATGTACAACATTGTTATTTTAGAATCAATTATCAAGGTAATATTAGTATCCATTTTTATGCTAGTACTCAGTACTTGGATCATCCTAGCTGGAATGTGAAGCTCAGTAAATTGGTAGTTCATGTATCTAGTGCTAACAGTAGGGCTCAGTGAAAAAGAGCAACACTTCTGGAAAATTTTCCTGGAGTTTTTCAGTAACTTTTGAACTGATTTTTAATCAGGGAAAAAAAGTAAAAATCCACAAACAGTCTTGTCTTTTGAAGAAAATGAAGTAAAAATGAAAGTAGCTAGGCTAAAAAAATGGTGCCTCCTTATTAACCAGGGTTGCCTATGTTTGTATTAGCCATTGACTGGGCTTCCTGGTGGGGCTAAGTATCCCATTATCCCATGATGCACCGCAGTCCTGCAGCTTGCTTTTTAGATTTCCTTTTTAATTTAACTCAGGGAGTGAGTGGGTGTGGGAACATCCTCTGTGTTTACTCTTAGTCTTTGTATAGTACAACTTGCATTCAAAGAGCAGCAGAAAACTTACTACAGTAAATCACTGTACTTACATAGATGTTCCCTAGGTAGGAGAGTGATAGAAGGGTTTTTTATTGTATTACAGGAATGTAATTTTGCATTCAAGATTTCTATGTGTGTAAATTCTTGGTTTGTTATATGTGCATGTTTAATCTGCAGAGGGTATGCTGAGAGGCTGTTCAGGAAATCTCTCACTGGTCTGTCAGCTAGGAAGTGGCAGTGGGAGGGAAACTTTGTATCAGGGAGGAGGACAGATGTTCATCATCATCATCAGTGGTCCTCTGTGTGTGCATACACATCCATATAGCTCTCTCGAGCAGATTTGAAAGGTCCTAAGGTGCTCTTCAGAAACCAAGCAATGACTTTCAGTTCAGACAGTTGTTTCCAGCAGATGTGATTGCAAGGCTGAGTGTTGAAAACATGGTCATTCCAGTCTATGTAGCTGACAGATGTTGTGGAATTGGTTGTTAAGGTTGGTCCTTAGGGAGCAGCTGAAGATGTGTTAGAGCCTGGATAAGATATTCAACCAGATTCTTGTGACAGCAGATAATAATGCAATATAAATGCGGGCAAACCCCTCTACAACAGACGAATTGTGTCAGATGTTCTCTGTCTGCTGTATCACAAATTATGTATTGCATACCTTGTTTTCAGGTCTGATGTTTTTGAAATGGTACAGGTGTGTAACAAAAATTTTAGGAGATAAGAGACTATGAATTATCATTTAAATATGGAGTGGTCAATAGCAGCATTTTTTTTTTTTTTTTAAATCAGAGTAATCGGAGCAATAACAAAAATCCCTTCAGGATTCTTGCATGGAAGAAGTTTTCCTTTTTTATTTTCTTGACTTTAGGTTCCTAGAATGTAATCAGAGTAAAAATAGCTCCTACTTGATACTTTGGGTCAGGTGTGTCACTTTTCAGAAGATAAAGGTGGCTGACTTTTGTGGTGGTTTGACCCTCGATAAATGCCTGGTGTCCAGCAAAACTGTTTTAAGGCCTTTCTCCCCCGCACACTTTTCGCCTTCCAGGGGAAGGGAAAAGAAAACCAGCTAGGAATTTATGACTAGAGGTAACAACCAAAAGAGGAGCTTTGATTAATACCACGGGCAAAGCAGNCCTCCTGCTAAGCAACAGCCTCTTTCATGCCTCCCCCTGCTCCAGCAGGGGGGTCTTTGCGCCCCGATGGATTCCATGGGCTTCGAGGGGACAGCTCGTAATCACCATGGTCATCACCAACGTAGTCAGGGAATAATAGTTTTAAGTCCTCTCCCTGATCTGTGGGGTCCCTCCCCCTCCTTCTCCTCTTCTCCTCCTGCACTGACCTTGATGTCTGCGTTGTGATGCTGTTAATCCATGACTGCCCATTTCTAACTGCGCAACAACTTCTTAAATATGTTTTCACACAGGGGTGTAACTTAATGGTTCAAAAGCAGGAAGTTTTCCTCGGAGCTGGCCCTCATTGGCTCTGCTCTGTAGTATGGAGGGAAACTTCCAGAGGCTTCCAACAGGAGCCAATCTTCCTCTTAAAAAAACACCCCTAATCAGAGAAACCCATGACACTCCCACTTTACACATAATTTAAAGAAAGCTGCAGAATTACACTCAGTTGTGGCGTTTCATTGTCGTCAGGTTTTATTTCCAAGGTCACATATTTCACGTTCAGAAGTTGAAGGATACCTGAAGCTCAGAAGAACATCACAAAGCAGTTGAAGCTCAATGAAAAGAAACTAGAGGAGTGTTTCTCCTCTAGTGAACGAGGTGGCCATGTATATTTAGGAGCAGTAAACATGATTTAATTATTTATTTAATGCTCACGGCCACCTAACATATTTCTCATGTAAATCTGGGTCTATAGGAAGGTACTTATTACAGTGCTTCAAAAAACTGTTTTGTGAGAAACATATGGCATTAAATCATGTATCACTTACTAAAGCTTAAGAAATGCTTGTAACTTTCTTCTGCTGACCTCAGAGATAGCACCACTTGGCAGTCCTTTCTGGAGAATACAAAATGAGGACTCTGGAAATGGTCTTTATTTACAAATCTTACTTAATAGAAAACAAAAACAAAACCAAAACAAACTAACCAGTTAAACAAACAAAACCATTTAAAGGAGAGAATCTGTCACATGTTGTTCCTTTTTAAGTATGTAAAACATATTTATTTGAAGTAAGGATGAGCAACGAGCTGAAAAGGCAGTGAGAACTCTTTTGACTCCTTTTCTATTTTTCTGTCCCTTGAAAGCTGTTCTTCTAGACGTTTTGAATCTTGATTGCTGCTGTTGTGGGCAAAGCCTCGTACACAGTACATTCATTCTGTTTTATTTAGTAATGAAAGGCCTTGTCATTAATACACTCTGGCATTCCTACTTAGAAGAAATACATCAAGACTGCTCAGGTTACTTTTGAATGCCACTGACTGGTAGATGTCAGGGTGTAGAGGAGGAGAAATTAATGAATTTCTCTCAATTTTTAGAGGACAGAGAAAAGCTGCAAGCTCTTCCAAAAATGTGCAAGCACTATCTATAAGTCAGGTTTGAATATTTATCTGTCTTAATCTGTGCATATTGGGCGGTGTGCCTGTACATGCATATAATGACTTTGATGATGGAAAAATAAGACTAAAAAACAGAGATTATTCCTGTGGAGACTGTCTTTGGGTGGCTCCTTGCCATTTCTTTAGTCTAAGGGCAAGTGTGTGGTTACTTTGAAGATAGTTATGATTGTGAGGAATCCTCTGAGGTCAGCCTAAATCTTGTAACATTGTGCTTCCTGAGTAGATTTATGTATTCATGCAGCTCATCAGTTCTCTGCAGGTATAACACATGAGGTCTCGGAAGCAATTTGATGTTGTAAGCACAGAGCTAATAAACTTTGCCTCTCAGCAAAGCTAATTGCCTTAGATAAAGCAGCAAAATGATAAGATTTCATGGTCTTTGGTGCCTGAGCAAGCCTAGTCACTGTCAATGCTAAAATCTGTACTTCTAATGTAAGTGCAGTAAATACGGGAACAGCAGGACACAGTATCTAGTGTTTCTCAATTGAATGAATACACTTTGAGTGCTGAAATGAAAATCTTTGGCTCTCATGATGAGAGACTGGCTTTTTTGTACCCACTAGCACTTCCTAAAGATGCCTAGTTTTCTAGCTCCAAATTACAAGGTGAGAAATATGAGGCTGAAGCTACAGAATACATTGAGGAGCTCTAGAGGCTAAAGAATATTTAGCTGTATCTATAGATCTGTCTCAATGTGGAGGATCCCTTTGGAGGTCAAAATGATTCCAGAGTTGCTGATTCTATTAGTAACTGAATATATGTACATTTAGTGCTAGAGTTTGCTATAAAATAGGTTAATTCATTTGCACTCTGAGGAGCAAATATTTAGCTATGCTCCTGTTCTCATGCAACTACAGGAAAATGACAGTGTTTTGTTTTGCCAGGCCTTTTTAGATGGGTGCACTAAGAGCATTTGTTGCTGTCTCATCTTGCGCTGGCTTACCTGCTCTGACAGCTGGAGGTGTTTACTGTTATTTAGTTTGTAGCTACACTTAGGAGAACTTCACTGACTCTGGTGCCTAGTGCAGTTTGGGAAGGGTGCTCTGTTGTCACCTCCTCCTCTATCTTGTGCTGCTCTCTGATGAAATACAGTTCTAGTTACTGTAGCCATTTGTACGAAATGTCTGACCTGCTTTCTTCAGTGTTTGTAATTTCTGTGGCTTCTTTGTAAGGTTTTCTTTTGTTGAGAAAGACTAAAAAATATTTTGATTTCATTTGTCCCTTTGTCTTCTGTGGGATGAGTAAATAGAGTCTGCTTTGCCAACCCATTCATCAGTCATGCAAATATTTTGTCAAGTAAACTTCATAATTCTTTGACACAGCAAACAGAAAAGTCTGAATCTTTGTCAATGTCCAGCATTTAAGCCATTCTGCTATCTGAATTGACCATCACACCTCAAGTGCAACAATCAAACTGTGATAGGGATAGCAGTATTTATGTTATGCCAACTCCCATGCCCACATAGCCTGCTATTTGTATTTTTATTTTATTTTGTTTACCAGAAGGGTAATGGGCAGGAATAAATTCGATTCATCTTGCATCACCAAATGTCATCTGGTTCTTCTTTATTCAATATTTTATAGATGAACTTACAGAGCTATTTAGACTGATCAGGAACAATTGTCCTTGTCAGAGGTTGGCCTTTGTTGCATCCCATCTTACTGTAACCTCAAATATGCTAGTGTTAAAGTTGCGGAAGGCATTGTTAGATATATTTTGGAATGAAGTGTTTATCTTCTAAGAAAGTCAGTGTGAGAGGAAGATGCTTAGGCAGAAAAATTCAGATGTTGATTAAAACCAAACATCAGTTTCAGCTCATTATTACATTTATTAAAAACCCTTCACTGTTAATTATATGAAAAATATAAAAACTATCAATTGGCACCTCTAACATTGACTTTCAAATATCCTGAAACCAAACTGGAGGACTGCATACAGATACCAGATAGTGGACTGCATACAGATATCCATTAGATTTCAATGCGAGGAGTTCTGTCATATTGCTGTGTTCTGAGAGCTTAAAGAACATCAAAGTTGTCATTTCTTTGTATATCTTTATGTGATATCTTTCAAAGAAAAGCATTTAAGACCCCAGAATACTACTAAAACAAGCATTGTGAGGAGAGAGCAACCAGCATCCTCTGGAGCTGTGTGCGCATAGCTGTGATCTTAATCTCAGAGAGAGCCTGAAGAGTCACAGATAAGTTTTCATTTTCATTTCTCCCCACCTTCTTGCTAGTCATTTAGCAGATCAATAGGATCTTTATCCTCCCCTCTACATTTTACCTTGCTACTTGTTTATCTTTGCAGGACCAGGCTGAACTTTTCCCTTCTCCCTCAAAGTACTGCCAGGCACTTCCCCCCGCTTCTCTCTTGTGATGGTTTGAATTTCACCTCCTTCTGTCCTCTGTGTAGATGGCAAATAGCTTTGTGCACTGTTATTTCCCATTTTAGTAGGCCTTCATACATTTTTGTGGACATTTGTAGAAACAGCTTGCACACAAGGCAGACTAGCTGTCCCTGAGCAGCTGGGTATTTATGACCCATTAACATGTGCTGAGTTTTGAGACTTTGTCAAATGATGATACAGAGCTTGACTACTGATCACGAGGGAGATATTTGCTGCCTCAGTGCTTAGCACTTCAATGCAATTTTTTAACGCTTTGATGTTATATTTAGTGGTGTGTTGGAAAGTATTTTGTGCTTACAGAATCAGGCTCTTTGTGCTGCTATTATATGTAGTATCTCTGGCTGGAAATTTTATTCTTCTTTGCATTAGCATCTTCTCTGTCAAAGAAAACTTGAGACTACATTTTTTATGTTTCAGAAAACAAGCCAATGATAGCCATTTAACTTAGGGTAGCTGCAACCAGAGCCTTTGACGTCTTAAAGTTCTAGTCTGCACTGCTACAAAGTAGAGAGGGAGGAAAAAGAATACAGTATCTGCAGATGAAGAAACTGAAGGTCTAGGGTCGTTCACATGACTTTTCCACGGGTAGAAAGCTGATCAAGGATGATCTAATGCCAACATAGACATTACCTTTTATCTAAATTGGTAAAGTCAAAATATTTTCTTTTGGACCCGTGTTTTTCTAAACTGTTTAGCTTTAATTGACAGTTATTCTTCATGTTGTGAACTCAGATACTTATTTTGTGCTGACCTCTACAGTTTTTACCTAATCAAGTATTTTAAAATGCTATTTGAGGTTGAGGAGGTGAGCGCTGGAAGAACTAACTCTATTCATCAAACATACTTCTAATTTTGAAAAAGTAGAATTGCATTTGTTTTACATGACATATCTAAAGGATTTTTCTTCTTTCTGTTACCTGTCAGATTTGGGTGAATTCTCATTTAGCCAGCATTCAACTTTCAGCAGAGAAAACAGGTTAGTATTTGGGAGTTCTTTAAATTTGGGGCCGAGAAAGACAGACAGGTGTTGGGGAGAATTTAGGTCAGACAGATACATTAATAAAACAGAGATGCTTTTCAGCCTAGTAAGAAAGAGGAGGAACAGATGGAGATCCTGGAGTTAAAATGTCAGAGCACAAAGGTAAAATGAGTGTGTCAGACTAGAAACTAAAAGAAAATGATGGCCATTGTCTGTACACCTGTGTGAGAAGCTAGAAAGTCAGAAGAGATGAACTCCTTTGTCCATAGTTACTGAGGCATAGCGGAATGACGGGAGTTGATGGACATCTGTGATTCCTTACTGCTGACTGCACATAGATCTGAGTGGGAGCTGTTCTATGATTCTGTAGAACCAGAAAAGGAGATGTGTGACAGGCATATCGGTCTGATTGTGCTTTAATACTCTCTTTTACGGTCATTCTGCCTCGTGATGTGTGCATTCAAAGAAGCAAGGTTAAGTTTACACATCTAGCCTTTCGTTTTGTACCTTTTGAATACTGCAGTACTGGCTTTGTGTTCAGTCAGTACAGATTGCTGTTTTTCAGTGGATTTGTAAAAAATGTATTGTGCAAAAGGCTGTGTGGGAAAGCCTGATCTAAAGTGCAGGGATGCAAGATTTTCTGCTCTTGTGTGAATAATCTGTTCTGTTATGTAATCAGGTTGCTGACAGTTTGCTAAATCAGTATTTAATTTTTACAAAGAAGTACTCTACCTCTGCCATGGAGTTTAATAAAGCTGTTTTTGTTGTGAGACTTTTGTATCCTAGCAGGGCAGTGTTTTCCTTTTACTGGATGAATTTGGAAAAAGTAGTTATGGTGAAAGATACCCTAGGGCAGAAGACGATAATTAATGGGAGATCTGTCTTATATTTTTTTTCAAAAACATCACATACTCTCTTGTTCCATAACAGAGACTTATACAAAAAGGGTTGATTTATCTCCCTGTTGTATGGGACATTCTGTAACTGCTGTTTGTCTCTTTCATAGCAGGTTAAAAAACTTTGCCATAAGAAACAGAGTAAATGAGGAAAATAATCTGATACCACCAGATACTTGATAAAATTATATTATGCTGTTTTCCCTTGATACATGAGGGTAGTGGTTTCTTAGGACTAATGACATTCATGCCTTCAGTCCTGAAAAACAAATAACAAAAAACCCAGTCCCAGAATAATGCTTGGCTGAAATTATAGATAAGATTGTCCATTACTATCTGAGAGAGTCCGGTATCCTCTTAGACTTTTGAATAGTCTCCAAACACTGTAACTGCACACCGCAGAGGCCCTGCTGTGTAGTATCACTCCTTGTTTATCTCTCTAGTTGAAAATAAGCTGATGTAGTTCACGTGTATTCTGTTGCCAACCTAGCAGCATGTTTCTGGTAGACTGGGGAGGGAGCCTGACTGAGGAGCTGGGAAACAGGGATGGTACTTATCAGATGGCTGTTCCCTCTTGCTTTCCAAAAACTGAGGAATAAAAATGGAAGTCATGGAATCTAAGTCACTGAAGTAGCAGATCACTTATTTAGCTAGTTTTGTAGTGCCACAACTTCCTCAGAATGTGTGACAGGGAAGAACAAGAGTAATTCTTTTGGCAATCAGAAGAAGTGCAAATAAAGGTACAGCTTATTTGAAGACTGCAGGAAATGCATTATGGTTTATTTAGTTGGGGCAGAGAAGGCTGAACCTTCAATTCCTATGGATTCCTCTGTGAAGTAAATTTAAATATAGCAGTGGAAACTGCAGGAGAGGAGGGAAGGGAAAGGAAAGAAAGGAGAAGTTGTTGTCTGTCCCATGAGCATCCATGCCATGTAAGAATAAGTATTCTTGGAATTAAAAGCTAAAAGGAATTAGTATGGGATTGTGCTGAGCAGCCTGTGATGGTACACCTTCAAAGCCTTTTATGGAGAGACAGTGGGCCCTGCAGATAAGTTTCATGGAAAGGTTGACACAATAAAGGTAGTGTGCAGCCATCTTTTCCCAAACACTCAGTAATACATAGTAAGTCATACAGAAAAATGCCATTATTGATGCTTGTGTAATATTGGAGATATTGAAGATACTGGTATGTTATTGACATGAGTTCTAGACTCTTCTGTAAGGTGGTCTTTTCTCCATGTGTTTGTGAAAATGGGGCAGCTACACAAGCAGTGTATAGCATGGTGGATTCTTTCTTAATCTCTGGAATTCAGATAAAGACAGAGGCTTGATGGCAGGAAAAAAAAGAGAGAAGTAAAACCAGATAACCTTTTATTCTTGCATTATTCTTATACACGTTAAACTGTAAAGGGTGATTTGCTCAACACTAACTCAATTTCTGAGTAGTGTATGAGTAACATAACAGCCACAGGCAATGAGATTGATGCCTCCAGGTAGCTATTCAAACATGAAACACAGCCTTGACAGGTTTGGAGTTTTTTTATTTCAATTGAAGCATCATTTTCTAAATAAGCTTTCATCTGAACACGGGCAAGAACGTTTGAAATCAAGTGGGATCTCTTTAACTATTAAGCAGTCCTGCTAGCAGTATTAATAGTAAATAACATTTAGCAAACTAGTCTGTTTTAATATGTCTATAAGAAAACAAAAACAGTAATAATTTCTAGTTACTATTTTAACTTTGAGATGATGTTTATAAAACTTGTGTGACTCTAAAGAAAACAAGTTAGGTACTAATGCAGTTTTCATGTCTTCAAATCCCTGAGAAATCCTTTGCATCACTAGCACCAAGAAGGGTATTTTTCATGCATATGCTTGTGCATGACTCAAAATGAATTTTAAGAAAAGTAAAGTAAAATGTTGTTACAAGTCTGTACAGATTAATGGGTGGTCAACTCCTGCGACTGTAAAAGAAACTACGGCCAAGATCTTTGGAAAGAACTAGTCTTTCTTCTGAAACTGAATTACTTTTGTCATTTAACAGGAAATACTTCTGTGGATACCTGAGAAAAACTTGAGTACAGTGAAGGGCCATTCATGCTTTCAGGAAGGTGGATGATGAAGGTGTGTGAAAGGAAAAAAGAATGGCTGTGCAAGGTGTGTAAAGGATGCAGAATGGCTCATCAAGAGGAGAAAGTAGTCCATGGTTATCCAAGAAAAAGAGCTAGGGGCAGTAAATACATTATGGAAAAGATAAATGTAGCATTTCACAAGCGGAGTTTGTATGTTGCCAGGACCCTGTCAAGCTGGCAGCCTCAGATCCTTTGGCAAATATATATTAGCAGGGGTTTTTTTTCTTGTATTTTAAGAAACAGGGAACACATTCACGGTATATAAAGCAGCTTCTAAAATAACTATCACAGCTAACAAGGGTTACTTTTCCAAACTAACATTTTGTTGGGTCAGTATGACCTAACCAAATAAGGGAACTGAAGTACCTTAGTGTTTTACTGATTCAGAGAAGCCTGATAATATATCCCATGTTGAATAAATTGGCTGACTGGATTCCACCTAAGAGCACGGTGTCAAGATTGGAGTGATTGCCACAAAGTGTCAACTAAAGTTTTGGCTTGACTTGGTGATTAAAGGGAAAAGTCAAAATTATATTTGGGTAGCCTTGGGAGAGGAAAATGCAGGGAAGTCTGCAGATTTTTGGAATGTTGAAATGTGTTTTTAGTGAGCGCTTGAGAGTTGAGATGTCTGTTTGCTAAACTGTGCATCTCTTTATTTCATACCTGCCCATAAATTGCTTGTCCTCTGACCATTGCATCACTTAAAGTAGAATACAACTTACTATTTTCATTTTCTCTGCAGATGAAATTCTCACTTCCATGAAATTGCATACCAGTGCCTAGAATGCAGTATATTACATTTAAATAATCCTGTGTTTTTGCTTGCTGACCTGTGTTGCCATGGTCAGGGTCTCAGGGTTTTGTTAAGCTGCGGTTTCTTGTGGTGTGTTGCCTTCAGTGTATATATCTCTCTCAACATGTATACTCATTCTCTGTATTTCTAGGTAGTGAGAAGAAATGACCTTGACCACAACACAGCAGTTGCTCAGGGACACTCACTGTTAACTAAGCTGGTGAGGGAGGACTTTGCCTGAGTGAGTGTGTTGCCCGGTGTTCTACAGAGAATACAAACTGAAATGCTTTCAGGGAAACAGGGCTTTTGGTTCAGCTTTTCTTTTTAGGGAAGGATGTCTTTTTTCTCCCCTGGGAGAAGAAAACCCTGAAGCACACTCAGTGCTGCTGTAAATTTCCTCTCAGCTGCTCTGTTATAAAGTTACTGGACTCCTTTTGGACATGAGAAAGCACATTTAATCAACACAAAACATAAGTTGACTGTTGTTTTCTGTAACAGGAAGGGAAGAGGGAGTTTTTATGTCAGAAATCCTAATTTAAAGAAAAATTTGGGAGCTGGTATCATCAGGGTTACTCTGATGATTTTTTTTCTTTACTTAGGTTTTGGAATCTGTGTCTTTATAATAATGTTGCTTGTAGTTTCAAACTATCTTCTAGATTTTAGCAGCCCTTCAGCCCTCAATATTTGACAGGTTATTTAAACTGCTTTGCTGAAAGTTTATTCTAGATGTTCCTTAAATGTAATAGAATATATTCTTCCTGTATATTCGGAGTATGTGCTTCCTCACTTGTGAACCATTTTGCTTGTGAGCAATGAAGGCTTTTTGCAACCAGCTCTAGAAGCATGAGAGAACTACAGAGCAAAAGTCAGCACTGCAGCTTTGGAGAAGTTGTGTTCTACTCTGTCTTCAGGCAAGAGTCATTCAGATCTGCCACATATCACTGGATCCTTGTTAGGAGTCCATGTGTAAGTTACTCAAGGCATTTGGTTTAAGATGGCTTTAATGAATATTGTTAAACTTTTAAGTCATAGATTTTTCTAGAGAATGTAGTTGGTTCCTTTTGTCTCTCAGACTCTTAGGGTTTTGAAATAATGACTAAGGACTTCACCACCCATTACAGCTGGATGGTTGTGGGAAGGCAGTTGTGATGTCAGTGCAGTTTGGAGGCACCTGTATGTATTTGGGCAGTGTTATTGATGGGCTTTAAATACTTCCAGCAGCAGAGGATGAGGCACTTGATGAACAAACTTCCAATCTGTGGGAGATGTTGCTTCCTTGGTTGTAGTAGACCTGTTTGCATGCAGACTTTCTTTTCAGATATCATTTTCTGAGGGCTGAACTATATCCTTCTTGGACTGCAGCTGATTGTCAGTTTATATCCAGGTACTTTGGGATTGATAATATGACTAGAATTGCTAACATGGTCAGTGTAAATGCAGTTTTTGTTTTAATGGTTGATTATTAAATGGACATTTTCTTTCTCAGAATCCTATTTGATACCTCAGCTTTGTGAAGGATTCTGTGTGATTTTATTTTAATCAATAACTACAGATTCCATAAAGATGCTGCTTGTGAGTCATTTGCCATTCTGTGTGTGAGATACAACAGCAGATGATGCTTATCCCTGTACAGGGGGGCCAGCAAATCAGATTTCTGTTTGAATTTATAACAAAAACTAAATCTGTAAAGCTTTCATGCAACTGCAATCCTGATAACCTTACTTCAGAAGCAGCAGCAAAAAATGGCTTCTGAGTCTTCTGGCAAGGTCAACCACAAAAGTGCTGGGTCAGCACCTTCCTGACCTACAGATCCCTTGGATGGGTGTTTCTGCTGGCAAACCTGCTTCTAGCTTCTCCAAGTAGGCTCACTTTCTCTCTTTTGGTAGCTCTGTTTCTTTAAAATCTGACAGAAGAAGCTTCCCCCTTCCAGGCTCAGTCTTTAATCCGTCCCTTGGCTCAGGCTGGCCCAAAGCAGCTGGGGAGCTACACCTGTAAGGCAACAGAACTGCTTGATCAGCAGGCACATGTGGGATGCAGGTGGTACTGTTATGGTGCTTGTAACACTGAGCAAACTGTAGTAGAACTTTCTTTTTTTTCTTGAGTAGTTAACTTGACCTTATCTAGGATGATGTTTAGGTAGCTGGGATCGCAACCATAAATGCAGAACACCTTTGCGGAATGTTAAGATGGCTTCTTGAAAAGATCAGAGTGCTAAAGTTTCTAGCAGACTATGTTCTTGGCTTTTTCTTAACAGAAATAAAACATACTGTACTCTGGCCTACTTGCACAAGAAGTGAACTGTTTTGACTAACTATTCCACTAAACAAAGTAAAAATGTTGAACTCTAACATGGAAAACTTCAGCTTGAACAGTTTGGCAAAGCAGCAAGCAAGTGAAAACAGGGTTTTCTCATGGAAATGACTGGCAACTTTAATACTTGGCAGCACCGTCAATCACACCTATTGTAACAGCAATAATGTCAAGTGGTTCCCGATTTATTATGTGCCACTGTGATGATGACCTGTTTAGCCAAACATTTTAATAAATCACTCTTGGGCAATTGACACAGATGACCAATACTGTGACATTTTTGAACACTCCTGAACAACAGATTTATGGTGAAACAGGGCTGGTGATTATGTGGGTAATAGAATAGAAAAGTATGTATTGATGTATTGTGTTCAAACCACATTTCAGAGAGCGCCCTTGGGCTCAGCACTCAAGTTATTTTATTTGCTTTGGCCTTTGTGTGGATATTAAAAATGTTGACTAACCTCCTTGTGCTTACAATGTTATTAGGCATTTTGGGGAGACTTCTGCAAATGCAGACATATTCTTATATTATTCAAAATGCCTTGAAAGCTGCAGGCTTTCATGGAATATCAACATGATGATCTTTGCTCTGATAGCTAAGGAAATATCATTATAGATGTTGCAGTGTAACTTTGGTTTGATTTAATATTGTGTTTCATTCTTAAAAAAAGAATCCAAAATCCAACCTGCTCAAAACATAATTTAGCCCATAAGGCTAAGGTATTTTATCCTATGGCTTTATGATAGTTTTCTTATTGCTCTGAGAGTTGTGTTTCAGAGAATAGTAGAAACCATTTGCAACAGCTTTTGGAGAGAAGACTAGAAATACTTTCAGTTCTGTAGGCATCCCCTATGTTCCCCGTTTGGTGATTGCTCACCTAACACAGATGAGCATGGATATATTGCTAGGTATTGCTAAGCCGGCATAGATAAGCTAATCTAAAGCCAGAAAGTGTAATTAGTCACCTTCACTGCCTGTGAAAACCTTCTCAGAAGAAATGAATGGTGTGGCTTGTTCTGATGTTGTGCCCTAGGTCACAGCTGTGCCAGTTGTTAAGGAGGCCTTTTGTGGTTGTAAGGCCCCTGATAGAATGAAACATTATGTTGATTCCTGTCTGAATATTTGACTAACTCTGTATTTTTTTTAATTATCAGCAGCCACACTGAAATATCTAAGGTTTTTACACTCTAACTTTATTTTGGAGTATAATAAAGGATGTTTGATTGTGGAGCTGAGGAAGCTGGGGATCAGACTACAAATGCCACTGCAATTTTAGAAACCCGTACTTTTCAGCCACTGCAAGCCCTGTACTGTCACTGAGGAACTGGCCTATGAGTCATGTTGTCTGTAGCCCCAGAAAGTGAGGTTGAGATTGTGGCCTCAGTTCATAGTGCTTCCACCACAGGCCACATCAGATAAGGTACTATGGGACACAAGTCACAAGAGTGCCTTCATTTTCCCTGTCTCTGTTTGACTTTGTGTGCTACTGGGATCAAAAACTGACACAAATGGAAGGGAACCAAGAGTGTCTTTTCCATCTACCAAATTGAATATAAACCAGTACCTACATAGAGTGCATTTTGTACATAGAGTGTACCCATCACTGCAAGGCCTCTTCAGTAACTGCCCTTTGAAACCTGCTGGGGTGGTTCAGATACTCTGAAATAATAAATCCAGCTGTAGCACCAACAGACTATTTTTATAACGCTTTATCACTTCCCAGTAATTGTTTCATAGCTCACTGGCTAGCCAAGAGAGGGTTTGCTTCTTGACATAAATATCTGTGTCTAAACAATATGCAGCTCTGTCATGATGACAAGAGTGGTGTCTCTGATGTGCTGGGAAGGAAGGAAGAAAGAGACTAATTTGGGAGAGCTGTAAGGTTTATTTCGGAGTTGGATTAAGAATTAAATGACCTTTTAAGTTACAACAAACCAAGCAAACACTGGAACTCTAAGTTTGGAAGGATATTTAGGCATTTGATGT
Organism: Sclerurus mexicanus; assembly: GCA_013396755.1. Taxonomy (NCBI): domain Eukaryota; kingdom Metazoa; phylum Chordata; class Aves; order Passeriformes; family Furnariidae; genus Sclerurus; species Sclerurus mexicanus. The sequence continues at coordinate 1,404,773 of VWZF01002269.1, read as the reverse complement.
TTTTCACTTCTTTGTGTGCTTAGATATCCTTTCTGAGAAAGGATAGCTTGGAAAGAAGCCATACCATGTATCTGGGAGCCAGGTGAAACTATGTCTTATAGACTGACTTGTTATCGTGCTTTCTGAGGCACTTCTGGTTTCCCCTGGTGCCCTGGGTTAAATTCCGTTTTGAAATAAATGGATGCAATTTGAATAGATTGTAAACTGCATTCTGTTTTTCTTGCTTCTTTACAGCAGTCAAACAGGAATTATAGTCTGCTTCCTGGTAAGTGCTACTGGAGGAGCTACAGGAATTTGCAGCTCTGCAAAGAAGTGTGTTTGTCCTGCTGATGTCCTCTATCCCAGGGAGGAATACTTCATGGCCCTTCTCAGAAGTCTAAGGCAGTCTGGAGAAGAAATATTTAGATTTTTTTGTAGATAATTTTTGTCTTTGTGTTGGCAAAGCAAACTTTATGAATACCAGAAAGCCTAATTAGGTGTCTTCATGCCCTTAAGACCTCTTTAAATGAGAATAAATAGAAACACTTATTTTAGTAGCTACCAGTAAGATGAATATCTTTTGAAGATGTTTGAAAATGTATAGAGAAATTAGATAACAAAATGTTTTGCCTTTAACATTTACATAAACACTGATTAACAGTTGAAGAGACTAAGCTGAAACTCATCTATTTTACCTTGTTTCTTCTCCCTCAGAAAAGCCCTGGCAGAAGAGGCAGATCCTAAACTCTGACAGATAGGCCAGTGCATTCTTGGCCTTTGGGTGAATTGGCTAGGAAAAAACCCCAAGCCCAAAACAGTTTGACCGGAGGAAGCAGGGAGGTTAATGCTGTGTTACAGGAAGCAGCTGTGACAATCACCATTTCTGGCTAAGCTGGAATGTCCCAGCTGCTTTAAAGTCATGTCTCAGGATCTTTTGTGAACTTGGGGTCTTGCAAGCTGTTTCTGTTGATTCTTTAACCTGCAAAGGAGATGAGAAAGGGACATGTGTTTGATGTCAGGACTGGCAGTGCTTGGACATTTTGTTCTCTTGGCTTGGAAATCCAATAGCTGCCAGCCTGTACTGTGTTGCTGCTTAGCTGCTCTGCACCTAAGGGGAATAGGAAGACTTTTACCCTCTTCCTGCTCATTTTTCTTGTCATATTAGTTTTAATACCTTTAAGTAGTTGCAGATTGATGGCTCTATATCTGCCTGCTACCCTCACTGATGCACTTCTGCTCAGCTCTGCCCTACAGATGTTTTCTCAAAGTAGAAAAATGGCCCCTTTTTCACTTTATATTCAGTTTTGGACCTCTGGGAGCAGAGAACAAAATAAAAATTTGTGTTACTTGCACACTGAGAGTTAACAAAGTACTTTTTCTAGTCTGGCTTAAGGGTAAGTGACATTGTAAGAGAGGCTTAAATTAGACAGACACATTTATGTAGCAGCCAGCAAGGTACCTAAACTACTGTTACTGCTTATCCTGAGTTTTGAGCCCATGACTGAGTTTTAATGAAACTAGTCTCATGGTGTGAAATAGTGTTTTAAGGGTGTTGAAAAATCTTAGCTCCGAGTATGGAGGTTGTAATCGTGTAGGTCTTTTTGGATCAAGATAAAAGAGGAGACTAGTTTGCTATGGTTACCTGTTACTGGATGTTTGTTCTCCAAAGCACTTATTGACTGAGTTCTTGTGCAAAGTCAGGGTTATGCATAAGTGTGGGTGAAAGCTAAGGAGTGCTGTCACCCTGGGGACTCTGTGTGGGCATAGCTTAAAAGGTGGTTGGTATGTATGAAGCTATTAATCTGAAATACTTCTGTGTATACTGCTGGGTTGACAAGTTTGTTAACACAAAGACACCAAACCAGAGACAATAGGGAGCACTGAACTTCTGCAGTTATCTTTGAGAAACAAAAGAGTGAGTAGAACTGGAGGAACTCTGATTTGCCCTCTGTTTTTGGTGGGAGGGATGTAGAAAATGCACATTTCTCAGGAAGAACAAAAGAGTAGAGGTGATAAAGGGTACAAAAAGAATATATAGAGAGAGGGAGAATACAAAGGTTGACCTTGTTTCAAAAGTCTGGGGCAGGCAAAGGCAACAGGAAGAGACAAGCAAGTTGACAGAGCAGCACGGTTGCTTAACTTTGACCTGGTGGGTCTCATAACATGGATGAGGTAGGAAGATATTAGGAGTCAAATTGTAATCCATTAAAACCAAATCCACTTGTAAGACCATCAGAAGGCACTTGACGCAACCCCAAATCTAGTTCCAAATGGCAAAAAAAAATCAGAAGATAATATGCAGGGAGTGTGTTTTCCTTCTTCTTGACCTGTATTTCTCACATTAACTAACAGGCAGTCTTAGTTATGGAACTACTGAGTAGAGTCAGCTTGAATAAATATTTCATACATAACTCTGTAGGGTTTAATTGCTGTACTGCATACCTAGATAATAGTCAGAACATATATGTAAAAACTACTTGATTGGAGAGGTAACATTTTTCTTGCAGGGTCAAGACCGTTGGGCTTCTCTTCACTTCCTGCCTCCCCAATATGAAGAATGCAAATGCTGCAGTCTGCCAAGGCGTGGAGTAGTTAAAGGGGACTAAATGTTGCAGTCTGTCTCATGCTGCATGGCTGGCTAGAGTCAATCAAAATGTCTCAGCTTTTGTTTTTTCATGTAAAACCATTTTTGGGGGGGGAAAAACCCCCCAAAAAAGCCACCCAAACCCCCCTGCATTCAAAACAATTAAAAGTTTATTAACGTAATGTTTTTTTAAAAGCCTTCAAGAAAAACTATATGCCTGTCAAAAGGAAGGGAATAAAAGAGGAAAATACGACTGGGTTTTCCAAGCCAATTGTGTGTTTTCAAGTTTTGCATCTTCTGTGTTCAAGATGTTTCTTTATCTGACTGGGCTGAAGGTCTTTGAATTTTTCAGTTAAATGGTAATTTGATAAGTATTGTCATAAACTAGCAGCAGAGCATATTTGACAGTGAAGCTGTTTTATGCTGGAAGCAGATTGGTTTGGAAAATGCAAGTTCATTTAAGCTTACTGTCAGCAGTAAGAGGTTTTTGTAAAGGAGCTTTGTAAGGAAAGTTTCTTCATTCCTGACTGAAAACTCTTGTCAAAAAAGAAAAAATCTGTGAAGGGAAAAGATTTTTCAGCAAGAAAAATCTTCTGGTTATAATATTGGAACAGGAAGCTGAAAGATGGGTTGTATTTCCAATTTTATGACTGACTTTCTATGTGATTTGGACAGATCACAAGCACCTTCTTGTTTGAAACTATCCATAGAAGCTGAGCAGGTTTATTTCTCGTTAATTGTTTAAGAGCAATAGGCCTGCACTATTTAGTGTTTTAATATTGGGTGATTGATCCTAGGTGTCATATGTGAAGTAGTTAGAAGATGAGTTCGTGAACACTTAAAGGAGATACATAGGCCCAATTCTCTGCTTGTTTTCCTGATATGAAATGTGAACTATTGCTGATTCAGAGCTAGAATTCATAATTTGTGAGAAATTCTGGGATCTCAAAAGAGAGGTAGAAAAGGTAACTAAATACAAGCTTCTGCAAAATTTGGATTATAGAAGCTCTGATATGTTTCATTTTAATCTTTAACACTGTTACATTTTACTAGAAAAGACTTGTACAATAAGAAAGACTATTTGAGTGTAGACTAAACATTCTGCAATTTTGCTCTTACTCTTTGGACAACTCTTGGGTCTTTAATTAAACGATAGGATGTGAAGGGAGCCCAAGAATTCGCTCATCAGGAAGCTTCTCAACTTCAAAAGAATCAAGGGTTAGAAGAGCAGAGAACTGGCTTGTAGTCCCTCAATTTTTCTTGCTTGTGGGAAAAGAATAGATTGCTGCAGCTCTTCCAAAGGGATAGCTTTGATTGAAGTATCAAATGAACTTGATGTTATTAATGACCTCCACTGCAAAGCTGTGCTGAATTACCATCTGTTAGCCCATCACTGCTGAAATGGTACAATACTGGTGTTGCTGAATGTAAGGAGGCAGTGCATCTAGAATTTTGTTACAGCATACGAATGCTGGTAGTGTTGACATTGGAAGTGACCTAGCTGCAGTGTATTACTTTGTAGAATTGTATAGCTTTAATACTGAAGTGCTATCAATAGCAATATCAGGTTGGCCTATGTAAGAATTAGTAAGATTTACAGGAATTACTATGATGTCCTAGCTCTAGAGTTATTTACACCTTTGCTAATGCAACTGATGAAGTAAGCTCTATAATCTAAACATGATTTTTCTTTTCACTGTTGTCTGGGGACTTAGTTTCCTAATTTTTACTTGGAGTTTCTGTTAACTAAGCTCTTCACCCTTTTTTGAAGAGAATGATGCTTCAGGCCAGACATTAGTTTTGATAGCTTGTACCTGATTCTATGGGAGAATCTTTTTGTGTGTGGATACAGTGGGCTGTGGTGTCAGTGACCTAGAAGTCTGCCCTTGGCATGTTGGAAGCTAGTCCAGGAGGCTACTGTCAAAGACATAAAATATTTTTTCTTGCCTATTTCTTAAGTATGAAACCAGCAGAGAAAGCAGGGAACTGGACCAATATGTTCTCTTTGTCAAATAGGAAACAGCAAAATTTGTTGTCACCTTGAGTCATTGTTGTTTGGTGGTTTATAGGTAACTTGTGAATTGATATTGGAGTTATAGAGCTGGAGATGCATACCTTTAGATGGCAGTTTAGTGTTCTTGCTAGCCAGAGATAATAACACCAGTTTTCCATTAAGATTGCTCATCGTGCTCATGACATTAAACCTCAGAGATACTAATTCCCACTCACCTTCTCTCTCAGCCTGTAAGGACTCCATGTAAAGCACTTATCTGCTGGATCCCCTCATTGATTGTTTAATTGCTGAGAGACAATGGGCATAAATTGATACAGGTGAGATTCCATCTGATGCAAGAAAACAATTTTTTACTGTGAGGGTGGTGAAAATTGAAACAGGTTACCCAGAGAATTTGTATTGTCTCCATTTGTACAGACATTTAAAACCTAACTAGGCATGGTCCTGAACAACCTGCTTTAGCTGATCTTTTTCTGGCAGGGTACTCTTTGGTCTTGAAAGGCCCCTTCCAACATCAGCAGTTCCATGATTGTTGTAACTGCATCTTTGAGATGAGAACTACATGCAGTACTCAAGAAATGAGTGTACAGAGATGTTGCATCATGAAAGAATAATCTCTTATGCCTTCTTTTCACTGCATTTTTCTCTCCTGCCAGGTTTTTTGTCTGCTTAGCTGGTTCTCTGAACTTCTTTTGAAGTTCCTTGCCATCTGCATTTGACTGATTGAAAGTGTTTAGTAGCATCCACAAACTGAGGTTTAACTTCATTTCCCTCTCTGGGTCACTAACGAAGATATGGAGTAGAAACAGTCTCAACTCTTGATTTCCCAAAGACTTCACTGATTATTCTTTTTCATCCTGAAAAGTGGTTGTTAGGCTTGAGGCTTATCCTTTCCTTCTTATCATTTCAACTCATAGGAACATTTGTGAAAAAACCCTTATTATCCAGTCCTATGGTATCTCAATTTGGTGTGGAAGCTTGCTCAAGGCTTTGAAAATCTAGATACGTTATATCTCCATGATCTCATTTGAGTCCTTACTGCCACCCCCCCCAGAAGTCCAACCAGCTGATGAAAAGGATCACCTTTTGCAAAAACCATGGTGACTTTTTGAGGTTGACTCAGTTTCCCTGTGTGCTCACTGGTCTTACACTTTATTGTAGACTATGGATGTCACACTGTTTCTGGAAATCACCTTTCACTTTTTTCCATGATGCTATTTGGAGCCCTTTATGGAGTCTTTTGGCAGTCCTCTAGCACAGCAGCTCTTCGTGGTTATCAGCTACAAACCTTGGTCAGCAGTCCTGGAGTGCCATGCCTGAGTTTCTTCAGAGCTCTCAGGGGAATGTCATCCACTCCTGATGATGCAATAGCCTCCAGTTTGTCTGTTTGGTCTATACTTCCTGTGTACTTACTTTAAACTGATCTAACTCCTCAGAGATATCTGCTGCATCAAATGTGTAAGGTATGGGATCTCTCCAATATTTTCTCTAGTAGCAAATGACCAAAAGAGTGCATGGAGCTTCTTGACTGTGGCCTTATTATTCCTTAGTGCCTGTTTTATAACATAGTCATCAAGAAGTCCTACCAGCTCCCTTGCTGACCTACCACTTCCAGGGTGGTTAAGAGAAGTTTTAGTGGTTAGTCTTGAGTATATACAGGGCAGTCCTCAGATATTTTTCCAGTTGCCTTATTTTCTGTAGCATTTCATGCGCTCTTCTGTTCTCTTAGTTTGGACAAACTTTGTATTTTTTTACATTGTGCCTTAATTTGAAATCATCTCTAAAAAACCTCTTGTTTATTGTTACAGTCATGGGCAATGAGGTTTGTTGAAGTCCTGGACCACTTGGAATAAGGCGAGACCCTTTTTGGCATCTCCCCAACACATACTTTGTGTTATTATTGCCTTTGATTTGGGTAACTAAAGTGCCAGTGCTCAGCATGCCACTTGGGTGCAGCACGTCTGTGCTGCTTCTGGAATGAACAGCTGTTACTGTTGTGGTTGGCTAAAAAATGAGCTTGTTATAATGAAATGGCTCAGTGCAGTTATGTTCACAGTATACAATAAAAGATGAATCCCTGGGAGCTGGGAAGCAGAGAAAATCTGAGAGCAGAGGATTGAAAAGTATTTCACATTAATTTTGTTTAAGTCCTGGACATCAAGGTGATACATCACACCTGTCTTTCACTCTCTTTAGTTTCATGGGCCCAAATGGGCTAAAAACACCATCTGATAAAACTGGTGTTTCTGTGCTTCAATAGGTCAACAGTGATGGACCTATAATAAAACTTAAGGTCAGCATATATGAAGAATCATTAAGAGTTCAATCCCTGACTTTTTGAGGGACCTTTGTAGATTTTTTTCAGCTGTGAAGAACTCTGATTTCTGTTGTGTAACAACTGAGAATGCATGAAGCAAAGCTGAAAACCCTGATAATCTATGGGAAGAAGAAATCTAAATTACTTGGGTCAGAATCCATGTGAGAAGAGAACTGTGATAAACATGAAAGCTATGTTTTAAACAGAATAGCTGTTGGCCAAAGGGAGGCATTGTTAGCCTTCAGCTGTGGTTTTTTAGTTTCCAATTGAGTTTTTTGTCTGTGCTACGTTACTTAAACACTTACATGTCTACCACTTGGTGCATATACATGAGACGAGTATTTTAAACAGAAATGTCTCAAGTGAAAAATACACATTGATTCCAAAGACAGAATATATCAGTCTTTTTGGAGGAAGCAATTCAGCTAGCACAACTGAAGCAGACTGACTCTTCCCTCACAAATTATGCCAAGACCCTACTTCATTAGGAGGAGTAAACATTGTTGGATGCTTGCTTATCTTGAGTGCTTAACATGTCAAGGTATTCTTGAGGAAATCAACTATCAAATTAAAGAGTAGTTTTGGATCTGGGTCTGACTTTGTGTGGTGACTAGCAAACTTGTCCAAGTTTTGTGGGCCAGTGTTGCTGCTTGGTGGGATTTTATAATCCTCCTCAGTTTCAATGGACAGTTTTTAAAGAAATCTTGTCTGAAACTGTTTGTTGTAGCCCATTCAGATATTCTTCAGGATTCAAAGTGTCTGTGTGTGCCAAGCGTAAGTGACTTTGGAGTAGTGCTCACTGGTACCAACTTTGGGTGCTGATTAAGCACCAGCCATCTGGGTCCATCTGAGGTAAATTTCATCCCTCGTTATCTCCTTGAGCTGAGGAATGGATGGATCCTTCTGGCATCTTTGCCAGAAAAAAATGGCACTCTCAGGTGCTCTTCTAGCATTATATAGCCTGTGAGAGATGGGGAGTGGGGTGGAGAAGCTTATAAACCTTTTCAGAGTTTGAAATCTAGTGTGGGCCAAGTGTTGGGGATTGGTTGGTTGTGGTCTTTTTTAATATGCCATGTGTGTGTACATTGCAGAATAAAGCCTGCATTTTTCTTGGTCATGAAAATGGGAGAAATGCTTTTATCAGACCTTACATCTGTTGGTGCCCCAGGATATACAGACAGTAACTAATGCCAAGAAACCCAGAATGTGACAAAACACTGGCAAACCGTGTTTTATCCGATTTGTTTGTTTGACACTGTGGTAGGAGTATCAATTAGCAGAATGACTGTATTCTAGCCAAATGAAGGAGAAATTATGGTAAGCTGATGCTTGCAACTCTCTTTGCTCTTTTGAATGTGTCTGCCCTGCAGTAAGGTGGTATGTCTGTTTAGATGTAATGTTTTAGATCCTTATGTCTGTTCCTTACAGAATAAGTCAGGCATGTTTCTCCCAAAATAATGAATGGAAAAAAAAACCCCAAACTGTCATGTGTTGCATAGCTCCTGGTTGTTTCTGAAGAACTTGGAAAGAGTGACAAATCTGCTTCATGCAAAAAGGTGGAACCCTGCATTGCAAATATGTTGCACTTCAGAAGGAGTCTTTTCCTTCAAATCCTCTGCTTCACTACCCTTTGTTACCCAGAGGTGGTATGAGGAGTGGTTGGACCTTTAATGCAGGCATCTCCAATTACAGTGTGCTTGTTTACCCTGCAAACAGATGTAAGAGTAGCTGGCTGCTCACACTCCAGCAATATAGTCAGTGTCTTAAGGACCCAGAATAGTCTAGAAGGTGGAATGGTAGTTTTCAGAACTCATTTTCTAGACATTGATATGCATGTGTGTGTGTGTGTGTAAAAGCAGCAAGAGTTTAATTTCTTTTTTTATCAAACTTTTGGAACTGTCTGTTTTAGAAACAAAAGCATTGTTAAGGATGTGGAAATACTACTTATGATTCAATTGAAACAGCCCAGATTGAATCAGATTGTGAGATATGCATTGGGGCAGATAAAGGAGTGGGTACTGGGCTTTAAACTTCTTATTCTGAAACAATGAAATATAATTACCTCCCAAATCCTAATAGTTATCCTGTGTTTGTGGCAGGTGGGAAATGTATGGAATGAAAATTTAATCTTAGGATTTTTTTTTGTAACATAATAAAATACCTCAGAAACTTCTTCTATGTATGTTAACCAAACACAATTTTTTAATACTTTTTGTCTGCCTCCCCTATCTGCACTAATCCCCCAAGAATCCCCTATCTGCACTTCCTGGAATGAGCAGAAAACTCCTGTACTTCTTGAATGGTTTATTGGGGTTGACAGCTTCTAGAAAGAGCTTGGAAGACTTGGTGTGTTATTTTTCCTCATCTTGCCTCTTTTTCCCACCAGGGAAATGCACAAACATAATCTTCACCACCACAAATCCTGCAGTCAGGTTTCTTGCATTTGGGGAAAGTAAGTCTAAAGGAAATGTATTCAGCATAAGTATCATGTGTATCTGTTACCTGTGGCAAGACAGGGTTAAAAAAGCCTAATTATGGACGGTTATCAATGATTAGCTGAGTTGGTTAGAGCATGGTGCTAATAACACCAAGATTGTGGGTTTGATCCCTCTATGGGCCATTCCCTTAAAAGCTGGACTTGATGATCCTTGTAGGTTCCTTCCAACTCAGAATATTCTGTGATTCAGGCTGTCTTTCTGCCTCTGAGGGATGTAGCATTTTCCTTGCAGATAAGGAAGGACCATAGCTGTGCCCAACTCTCTTAACACTGCTAGTTTCCTCAGTCTTAAAATAAAGAAGCATCCATATATTATAATAATAATAATAGTAGTGAAATTCGAGAAGAAAACACTAAGCAATAGCTGCATACCTACAAAATAACAGGGGTGTCACTTGCCAAATAATGGCTTTGCAGTAGTTAGATCAGTCTGTTGTTCCTGGGCTGTTTGTCCTTTGCCAGGACTATGCACATAGTTTGTTAGTGACCACTAGTGTTTTTAAAGTATAGTTTTATCAAAGGTAGAACTTAAAGTTTAGGTACTGCATTTCATGGAAAAGTCTGACCTATTGCAGTGGTACAGACTAACTGCACAGTGTGTGTACTGTGGGTTTTGTGATGGGAATGGAGCAATGTGATCTGCCAAACTGGAATCCTTGTGCACTGACCCTTGGAGCAGTTTACCATTCTCACAGTAGGAGAAGCAGTAAGCTCTGGAGAGTATGATAGCAGAAGGAGATGGAAGTTCACAGTGTTTTTATTTAGGAGTTACAGGATGTACTAGCTGCAGTATAATAGAGGGACATGGTTGAATACTTGAAAGTCAACAGTACAAGCATGAAGGGTTAATATGTCTTGTCACTTGTTAAGTGGTAGTGAATCAGAAAAAAATCAACTTACCAACAGGTTTTGGGTAATGTGTATAGCTGTTAAGATATATTTCTTTGAGTATCCTTCCTGTATTGCTTGAGAATCTGAATGGCTTTAGGAGGAAACAGGCATTCAGAGGTTTCACAGCATATTTTAATATGTGATAATGTAGAACCAGATAAAAATCAATGACTTGTGTAGGAAGGCAAATAGAGCAAAGGAAGACCTTTAGAGAAAGTCAGCAGGAAAAAACCAGCACTACTTATTTTTAAAAAACGTCTGTATACCTACATGTTTACTGTCTCAGTTTTTTTCAGTGATCCTTTTACTGTGAAAAAACTTCTCCCATGTGAATGGAAAAATCTGGAATAATTAACCATTTAAACATAAAATTAAATTAAGGTTCTTGTTCTCAAAGAAAAAAACTAATTTGTCTGGCATCTGTCATTTGAAAAGGGAAAGCAAAGCATTACATTACTGGAAGGGAGTAAATCTTGGTTACTTAGATTGTATTATAAATTCTTTTTATTGATTTATCCTTTCTTGATGGAGATTTAATGGTAGTATTCCTTCTTATGTCATAACTGGTGGATATTTAATTGAATGAATTCTCTAGACAGTTTGCAGGCACAAATATCCATGTATCATGCTCTTTTACATAATAGGTATTTTAATTATATAATGTCAAAACATAACTTACATCAAAGCCCACCAAGAAAGTGTGGTCAGATATAAAGCTTTTGCATAATTCCAGAAAAGAAAGGGGAAAAGAATTGATGAGAAAAGATTAAATTTGCTTGGAGCCAAAGCAATCACTCAGTGTGCAAGTTTTGCTTCCCTAGTGGCTGGACTAATCTGTTTTTGCCAGGATCCTATTTTCCTGTTTTATCTTGAAGAGACTAGTAAAAATGGGGAAAAAAAAACAAACCAAGAGAAAATCTGAAACCATGGAAATTCAGTTTAGATAGCTGTTCAGAGTTTGAAAAAACTATTCGGTCTAGATCAGTCTGGAGAGTGAAGATCTGCTGTTGATAGATTTGACTGTAGAGGAAGTGCCATGTATATTACAGACAGGCTCTTTCCATTGTTTTGGACCAGTTATTCTGTAACTCATGTTAGTGAAAGGTGTGGCTTCTGTTTCTTGTGAGAAGTGAGAATCCTTCAAGGACATGACCCCAGAATGTCAACAAAGTGGGTCCAGATATAAGGGTCCTGCTCTGGCTTGGGTTCTTCTGGGCCCCTTCTGCAGTGACTGCAGCCCCCTCCCTTCTGGGGTCAGACAGTCAATGCCCAAGCCAGGCTCAGGTTCTTGTGGCACCCAGCCATCCACTGTTGCCATCTCTGTTGCTCACACTCTGCCACTCTGAAAGACTCTTTAGCAGCCAGCAAGGGACAAGCTTACTGACCTGTTCTGGTAATAAGGTGTGTTATCTCTGCAATGCCACAGGTTCAGTTTCCTTTCATGCTGGCCTGAAACTGGCCTGTGGGTTTGTGGTTTATTGGGGTGAAGGGAGTTGGGTGGTGTGGGAATAGTGACAGCTGGTCTGGCTTGCATGGTCATAAGGAAAGCAAGAGATCTTCTAAATGTCATTCTGACCATATGTTATGTATTTGCAAATATTAATAGGATCCTTCATGGAAAAAAGCATGAAAACAGAGTCAACTGAGAGACAGCTGGTCTTTAGGCACTGTATTTCCTCATGTTCATTAAATAGATGATGATGATCTTTGTTCTGTATGGACAGAACTATGCTCTAAGCAAGATGGAAATTTATTGACAGACCTGCAGGTTCTCATAGCTTTTTCATGGTGCCTCATGTTAAAATCTTATAATTGTATGCTAGGTAATAATCCCAGTCAGTGCTGGTCCATTGCAATTTACCTTCAGGTTCGTATTCACGATTAATTTCTGATAGGATCCACATCTGATAGGAATGCAGGAAGAATGGCAGAATATGGGAGTTCTCTGGGTTTTCTCATTGGAAAACCATTACATCATGTCACTTTCTGACTCAAAAGCTCTATCTGGTCCATTCTCATGCTGACATCTATTTAGTTGGATACTAGTGGTGACTAAAGGTGGATGGGTGAGGTGGATAAGTTTCTTGGACTACAAGTCCAACCTACTATGCTGACTGAGCTTCAAAATATCTGTGCCCAAAGCAGGTGTGCCCTGACTGATGCAGGGAAACTTTACTGAAGATGGCAGCAGTATCTTGCATTTTTCTGTTGGCATTGTTATTTTTTTTAAGTATAAAAACTAAAAGGAATTTCCTAAAAACGAACAAAAGTTACTTAAACTGGTGGAGCACATGTGTAGGCATCTGAGTGATTCTGCTTCTATTGTTTCCCTTGGAAGAAGAGATATTGTCTAAGGTCTTACTTAAAGTACTATTCCTTGAAACTTGCACCAGAAATAGTCTAGTGGCTCCTCCACTTTTTTTTTTAATTGAACAACTTGAGCTCCCACAGAAGAAAAGGTAATACTTATTCTTTCTCTTTGGTATGGCTTTTTCTAGATAGGTACTGAATGTAGGAAGGGTTGAGGCCTTGTTTTGAAATTTGTACGTGAACTTGTGATGGGAACTTTTTTGAAAGAGACTTTTCAGTAGTGTGATTTTTATTATTTGTTTTTTTTTTTAATCTGAAGCAGTGTTATTTTGAGTTATTGCTGCTTCATCAGTTTAATAATTCTAGTTTTCTGAATGTGGTGTTCAACACATCTAGTGTGCTTTTTAATCTATTGTTAATTCTCATGGTCATCCTTTGACACAGTCAGATAATTGCTGATGTTTATTCCAAAGATGGGAGAAGAGAAAGTTGAATATAAAAGATGAGTTCAAAGTAAAGGTAAAGAACCCATGTCTCTTGGGGGTTTTTTGGGTGCTTTGTGGTATAGTCTTTTTGCTTTTGTTGGGGTTTTTTTAATTGGGTTTTGTTTTTTGGTTGGTTTTTTTTTAGGCGTCTGCTTGTCAAACAGTCTGTGCAAGATGCTGCTGTTTCTCTCTGTTGCTTTAATCCAGGATAGTTCTACTTTTTGTAGGCATAACAAGACTTTTTACAATATGATAAATTACAGAATATGAGAAAAACAGCCATTTGGCAATTGAATTATTTCTCCATTGTTGTATCCTCAGTGTAAGGTACTGTAAGAAATCTGTATCTTTGGTACATGGAGTAAGGACTGAAGTTTACTCCATCTAGGATTCTGTCACCTGTAGAGGCCAGTATTTGACAGCCACTAGCTTTGTGAGCCAGTGCTGTGGCAGGAAGCTGGGATACACTTCATCTTTCCAATTGCAAAGGGAGTAGAAAATTAGTAAATGAGTACCTGGGTAAGTTTTGCACACAACTGAAATTCAAAGAAATTTTTGAGCTTTAGATTTTGATTTTTTCCAGTTACAAGCATTCATGACCGTTGTATGGAAGGTGCAGGCAGATGTTCGGGCTTTGTCTTGGTGCTGGGTGAACAGATCTAGAATTGGAGATCTCACCCGTCAACTCTGTCTCTCATTCTTCTCGATGTACTACGAGGCCAAATCAGATGAGTGTTGACTGGTGAGTTGTTTGTCCGAAGCTCTCTTGGCTTCTGAAACACTGAGATTTGGGCTGCCTGTGTTTGAGTTTTTCCAGCTACCTCTCAATTTTCCTGCCAACAACTTTTGCTTAGGCAGGTGTTGTGGACTGTAAATATTTCACTGACACAAAGGAAGCCTGGCCAGAGCACCTGCATGCTTACGTGGTGTTGTTGTTGCTTACCCTTTCTTTCTTTGTTGTAAAAATACATGGATTTCTGTTCAGGAAATCTGATGATAGTCTCACAGTCTAAAACTAGGTGGTCTGTCTAGTGCTTTGCTATCTTTGCTCATTCAAATCTTTATGTTGTTGAATCTGAATTTGCTATTTAATCCTGTTACTTATGCCATGGATATAACTAAGTGAATACAGGGAACAGAGGATTCCCTTGGTCTTTGCAGCTATTGATGAACATGAAAAGCATTACTATGTCATCCAGCAAAGAAAATTGCCATCTGATCCTAAGTAGTAAAAGATGATCTTTAAAACCAACCTCACATCCACACTTGTCTTTCTTACAGATCTAAATCATAAATATCTTATGTCTCTTGCAACTGAAAAGCTAAAATAAAATACTCAAGGAAGATCTCCTTAATTGACAAAAGTGGGATTTACTGTATTAAACAGTATTGACATATTTTTAAGTGGAAATAGAGAAGAAGTCATTATTAGTTGAATGTTGTATGTTTATTTCTCCAAATAGATATAGAAGGCAGTGTATACATGGTCTCTTCAGCTGACAGACTTTTCAAATGTTTGAGGTGGGTTTTTTGAAAAGCAAAGCGGCTCCTGCTGTTTTCATCTCTGCTGAAATCAAGGTGCTTTTGCTCCTTTTTCTTTTGGAACAGGAAGTCTTCTCAACTGCAACCTTTTTCCCCCTCTCAAATATGAGTGGTCAGTTGAAAGTGACTTCTCAGTGGTTCCAGTGTATGGCACAGTGTATCTTTCTTGTGAGACACTTCTGTGTGGCACCATAGGCGTCAAAGGGTTGTATTTCCCTGTGCCTGCAAGTGAGAAAATTTGTAGAGCACCATGAAGTTCTTCACAGTTATACAGGGATCCACCTGGGTAGTTTCAGCTGACAGGGGCAAGTGTGTGTCAAGCCTGATTGTGTGCACACATCAGCTGTCTGTCTATATAGGTTTGTGAATGCTGTGATGCTGTCAGTGTGTGCAAGCAAGTGGCCTGGTGGTCAGATATGTGTTCAAGAGTAGCAGTAAGCTACTTGCTTTTCAAGCCTACTGTTCCTAGTGCTGCCTTTCCATAATTAAGAGCTATTGTAAAGTGCTTTGCAGTGTTGTGTGAGATGCAATTGCTACAGGTTTTATAGCTGTTTTTATGTGTTTCCTGTGTTAAAACTTTACAAGGTAGAAAAAACCCAAACATAATGAAAAGCTGAAACAAAGAAAATAAATTGCTCCCTTTCCTATACCTTAAGAGGTCCTTTTTTTTTTTTTTACTATATCAGTGTTATTGGTCATTTTTCTACCTTGAATATTACAGAAACAGTTTAAGGATGCATTTTCTGCTGTTCTGTGTTCTGCAATCTGACTGACATCAGTGAAAATGTATATGTTATTATCTGAGAATGAATCAGACATAGATAAGGAGTGGAATTCTAATATATTATTTATTCAGATAATTCTCTCTGTGTAGAAGAACCACATATTCAATTTATCTTTGACAGACCTGAAAAGCCTGCCAAATATCTCTGTATAAATTCCAACAATCTAATATATTTTCATTATATTTATTGAAAAAAATAAGAGAAGGTGTTTCATCTTGTAAATAGGGTATATGGGTTAACTCGTAGGATTAATGAATATTCCAGAGAAAAAGATGTGGCAAATGGGTTTTGTCTATATCCACACAAACCATCTCAATTGGATAGAAGTGCCTTTCTTTGAGGATTGAGAAAGTGCTGTGAGCCTCACTAACTTCTAGAAGAAATCTTGGAAATCCTATCACCAGTCATAGTTGGATCAACTGGTAGAAAATACTCAAGAGCAGGAGGTTTAAAGTGCAGCAAGAAGTTGGGTCAAAGAAATCTGGTTCAACAAAAGTGAAAACTGGCCAAGGAAACAATATTAAAGGACTAGATCTTTAAAACACATGTGAACTTTTAAACTCGAGTAAGCCAAATATGATTTTACATCACAGTCAAAGATGGTTCCATCAGCATCCGGACCTGAAGGAATTTCAGGAGTGACTCAGGAGACACAACTGCCTGTATGGGATGACCAACTCACCAGTTGGGTCACCTTGTTCTCTCTATGAGGCCTCTGAGCCAGACTCTGCCTAGCTTGTGGCGCTTTTCAAAGTTTTAGTAGGGACTTTGCTGCATTTTGAAAGGTGTAGTTGTTTCTTCTGTTAGTGACCCAGTTGTTTTGTGTCCCAAAGGGACACTGACTCTGATCTTAGATCAAGGGGTTCCCACACTAAGGTGTGATCATGCACTACTGAATTATCTCCTGTTCAACAGGCTCTTCTATCACTCAGGATCTTTACCCATGCAGACACTTTTCTATATATTTCTATGCATTCTCTCTCCTTGTGAAGTTGCTCTGTTGTCTATTTTCCTCCTCCTGCTGCTTCTCACAGTTACTTATCCCACCAGTGCTTTTAGAGCAATTATTTTTACAGTGAGTTACTAGCATCTGTCCCATGCTTCCAGATTTTTTTAATTTCTTTTTTTATTTCCCCTATGTATTAGGGCTTCTTGCCCCCTTTAAGTTATTTCTCTAGCTATGTTTCTCCTACCTGAACTACAAAACCATGATAAAAAAGGGAAAGAATGCTTGCTCTGTGTAGTATGAAATCTTTGCCCTGACAGTATTTGCTTTCTACTAGAGTCAGAAGATTGTTTGGGTTTGTATTTATTTTTATTTACTATGTGTTTAACAAGAAAGAAGAGAGGTATTTTCAGAGGAAATGCAAGTTACCCTGATGCCCAGAATACAGCATAGAATTCAGATGTACATCATCTCTGGCTAAAATAATATTGGGGAACTGCCCTTATTATGTCCCTTTTCCTCCTTGTTGGACCGAGAAATTTGAATCCAGTCTGAGTGAGACAAAAGAAAAACAAACAAAAAAACCCCCACAAACAAACAAATAAAACAAACAAAAAATCAACCAACCAAAAAAAAATATCCTGCTCTTTTCCTTATACTGGCTTACATATCATCAGACTGAGTCCATAAGTAATATCATTATCATGGTGATGATGTTACCTGTGTGTATGTGCCTTCAGTCAGTTTGGTTGATAAGTTGTCACTGGGCACTTATGACTTAGTAGTAATAGCTGACCAGTAAAGCAAAAAAATTGGTATGGACGTTTGCTACCAAAAGATGCGGTATCAAGTCAGCAAAACCACTTATGGATTTTGGAGAAACTTGGAAACACTCTCATTTGCAGTCAAAATGACAAGAACAGTGAGGAAATGACTGTGAAGTCTCATTCCCTGGAGGTATTAAAAATCTGACTGAATGTGGTCCTGTGGAACGAGCTCTAGGTGAACCTGCTTTAGCCAAGGATTTGGATAAGATGATCTCTAGAGGTTCCTTCCAACCCAAATCCTTCTGTGATTGTTCTAAATATTTTTTAATAGAAAGCTCCAGTAAACATAATTTTAAGAAAAGGAAAAGCATTCCTAAAGGAAATAAAATGTCATGTTTCAACTCAAGCCAAAATATTTTCATTGTTTTATGTCAGTTGAGAGTGAATAATGTTTCTTTTGGGTTATCCTGAAACTGATTTCCATGTCCCACACTTTCACATTTCAGTTACTGAACAAATAAGTAAATTTGTTTTGTAGCTCTAGTGCTGAGTATCCTGAAATTCACTTGCTTTGATTAATTCAGGGGTTAAACCTGTTAAAACACACTTTTGAAAAACTATTGCATGTAGTTTCAGCAAATATCTCTTTGAAAGAATGTTAGATTGTTATAAGACTCTGGCTGGATAAATCTGATTATTGACATAGAAAAATGAACGGAAGCTGCTGTTGATTTGTTTTGAATGACACCAGACTCAGTGTGTACATACAGACACTGTTGTAAGCTTGATTGGCTATCAGTATCTATGATTTGCTACGTGTTGTTGAGACTATTGAGTTGTGTTCTGGAAGCTCAGTGAATCAGTTCTGCAGTTGGCTTAGGGTGCTAAGAGGGCAGTGCTGCGTCTACCCCTTTAAGATGTTACAGATTTGGTTATATATCTGCTAGATCACAGGTCACCCAGGACAGGAAAACTACTGACTATAATGTCTGGGAGTCCAGGGCTCTGACTGTTGTTTGCATTTGCTGATCTTAATTGCAGGAACACCTTCCTGCATAGGAAATTAATCAATGCAGCTTCACAGTCTTTAAGTGTATGTTTTGGTGAAACAAAGCATCTTGTCTTGTTTCTGCTGTTGTAATTGATTCTGAAGAGATCATGACTTCTAGTGAGATGATAAAAATAAAATCCCTAGCAGTTAGCTTGTTGGACTTTTGTTTAATAGCAGAGGGGTGAACAAGAGATACAGACATGTAATTTTTGCCTTTTTCACATCATTTGCCTCTTTTGAGTGTGTGTCAGGAATCAAGCTGACAAAATTCTGTGTTACCATTGAAATCTAGAGTGACAGAATGAGGACATGGGTATATTGCTTTCTTAGGAGTATCAGACTGAAGTCATACGAGGTGCCAAATTAAAAAGTAGCTTGTATAGACTTGATCTAAATCTTGCTGATTTAGTACCTAGATACAGACTTCAGAGGTTGTGTATTTTAAATTCTCACTGTGGCTTTACCCTTAAATGCTGGTGCTTTAAGTTTTAGCCCTTTGTGCTTAAGCCCTCTGTAAAATAAAGATTGTATTAGTTTTAAATTAAAACAGTTACTCTGAAAGCTGCAATGAGCAAATGAGTCTGTTCTCAAATTTCTTTGATGATCCTCATCAGGAATCGTTGCTTCAAAGGATTTGCTTTGCTTACCTGAGGGTTGATTTTTGAATCTACTTGACCTTGAAAATTCTTAAGTGGGTAGAGATAAAAAGTGGAGGCATCTGTAATCTCTGCAACACCTGTCACTTTTGCTTAGCTGGTGTTTCCAGCTGGCACTGGGCATCTTGCTGTGAAGTGCAGGCACTTCCTTGGCCCAATTCAGGCTTGTATTGTCAGTACCATGTACATATATTTTTGTATCTACTTGGAGCTTCTTGATCCTGTGATTGTACAAGGTGCTGGTTTAGACCACTGATGAAAACCACCATGGGACAAATCTTTGGCAGGAGAAGTAATTTCGTGGAATGGGTTTACTTCTTTTTCCTGATTTTCATGGCAAAAGTCACAGCAAAGAACAAAAACTCATTGATTTGGAGCTTGCTATTTTCACTATCAGTGGTACACAGATCAGTGTTAATTTTCTTATGCTGGATAGCACTAATATTGACTACAGGAATTAAATATTAATAATTTAAAACTAGATTTAAAACTAATAATAAAACTGGGAAATCTTAACTTTGCATCTAGCAAAGAGAAGGAAGGCAAGGTGAGAAGGGGAAGAGAGTAAACAAGAAGGAAGACCTGAGAAAGAAAACGGCAGAGAGAAAGATGGGGTGAGAAGAGTTGATGGAACACTGTTGCTGCATCTTGTGGTTCAGTGCATAAAATATTGATATTAGCACATTCTTTTCTCTCTCTGCAATTAGGATTTCTGCATCCGCAAAGGATGACTTTTATAAATGTGTACGCTTGGCTTTTGTATGCTGATGGCAGACTGCATAAATAATTAGTCCTTCCAATTAGTCTATCTATTCTTCTGAGTTCTGGTGATTATTTAGCTAGACTTAACATAAAACTTTAGAGATTGAGTTAATTTATTCTTCCTTGTTGGATATTATACAATTTTATGTTCTGGACTGATTCCTGTGAGGAGACTAAGAAGAATAAAATTGATGCTGGTGAGCTCCAGAGGCTTTATTATGTCTCTGGCATCCCATGATGCACTCCACAGTGATCTCTCTTCCTTCTATAACAATATGGAGAACAACCACTAAAATGTTTCCCATGTTTTTGGAGTCCTGTGGAGGAAGTTGGTGTAACTACCACAGAAAAATGTTAAGAAACCTACATAAAGTGCCTTTATGAACCTGGGACTGTCATGTTATAACACTGCCTGCATGTTTGTGTGAGGATAACCTGAACCTTTTAGCTCTCTATGGCAACAATGAAAATGGCTGTGACTGCTGCATGATATCCTTGGAGCTGAGGAAATTCTGCTTGAACCAATTATAGTAGCTTCAGGGCACCTTTGCTCTAAGAATGTTCATTGAGACAACAAAACATGGTAAGTGCAGAAGAAGCAAAGTCAGACTGGGAAAGATCTTCTAGAGCTCTGGGAATGGTTGATGGTCCATTGAGAGTCTTGCATATTCAGCAGCTTTGATCTTCTAAGTAGTGATATGGGGTTGGGGTCTGGAAATAGCTTTTGCCGTTGGATAAAGCACGTCTTCAAATAAGCTTGAGATCTGCTGGTCTAGATGCATTTACTGGTTTTTTCATATAAAATAATTTTTTTTTTGAAAGTTTTGCATTAAGTTCTGACTTTTCAGTGGTTTCCTTCCTCAGCTTGTTCAATGTCATCAGTATTTTTTTTTCCTCTCCTTCCTGATTTTAGGCTATCTCTGCTTTTTGTTACTTTTTCTGCATTCATATATTATCACCTTCAATTTTCTTCTATCTTTTTGAAGCATACTGAATTGTAATGAGTATGTAAATTAACATTAGCCTTCCCTGTGTACTTGCTGGCCTGCTGCAGTTCTCTTCATGCCCTCTTGACATTTTAAGTTTTACATCCAGATGGTGCTGGCTAGGAAAGGGAATTTCTCTCCCGTGCAATTTTCATGGGGAGAAAAATATTCTTCCTAGCTTGTGGGGGAAAGACAGTTGAACAAAGAATAATTTTAGTACCAAATTGAATCAAATGTTTATAAAAATAGTATTTTAATGTAGTTTAAGTATTAGTAAGGAGAAACCCAGTGAAACAGTTCAATTTAAACAAAAAGACTTTTTTTGTTTAAAGCCATTCCCTAGACAGCTGACTTCCTAGGCCATCAGGGTGTTCAACGTTATGGGCACTGAGAGAATGTGGTTTCCAGTGTGGTAGACAGCTGGCAGAATGCAGGTTTTCCCAGAGTTTTAAGTCAACTTTATTTACAGTAAAAGCATAGTAATGTTTTTACCTGTGTGAAGTAGTGATTGCTTGAGGACTCAGTGCTCTAAATTGGCATAGATCAGTGTAAGGAAAACTGGCACATAAGAGTTCTCTCTCGAGACTTATTTTTCTGGTAAAACGATGCCAACCCTTAAATTTTCTAGCTAACTTTTTTTTTTCCTGCACTAGACATACCTGGACTTAGCTCTGTCTTACAAGGGAGAGCTTTGTCCTGCAACAGGGCAGAGACTACTGTAAGAATTACAGCATCAGTACACAGTCCACAGCACGCCCTATGAACAAATTTACCAAAAGGTTATAGCAGCAATAGTTGATAATTTTACAGTTATGAAAGGACAATGTAGAAGGGCCATGAAGTTTTTAAATTAAGCAGATAACCTTTTATTGGAAGGCCCAAGATCCTTCAGATTTCCTGAGATACTAAGTATCCCTATGTGCCCCCAAAGAAGATCCTGATCTTTGCCTTGGTATGTAGCAAGCAGCAGCACTTTCAAAACTGCTTCATGCCCAGCAGAACAAAAGGCTGGCTTTCAAGTGGCTCTTACTGATGCTGCTAGAAGAGTAACTACAGCAGTACACTGCTCAATTTGGAGAACAGCAAATCATTTGCCCATGTGTAGCAAATACCGTTGGAGATAACTAAGGGATGTACACGGCTCTGTGTGTATGCTAATCTTCCACGGAGTGTATCCTGTGTGTCTAAACGTTTTAAGAGGCTCTAATTATGGTGAATTCCCCTTACATCCTTCATTGACCTTGATTAATCTGAGGAAGATTATGTTGACAATGAAAAACATTCAAAAGAGGCATCAAGGACAATCTGACTATTGCAGCGCTTGCCTCAAGATGAAAAGCCATAGTGTGCGAGGGTTTTTTGTCTTTGTTTTTCCAGGGATCTATCTGTCCTTTTGAACCCTCCATAAGGAACCTTGGCATAGCTTCAATTAGTTCTCTTGATCTCCTTGTTCGTTTTCTTGCTGTTCTGAAGTAGAGTCTGCCTTTAAATCACTCGCCAGCAGAGCGTGACAAGCCCTTCCCAGTGGCTGAATTTAGATGTTAATCTCCAAATAATATCTTACTGCATCTTCAAGTTCTGTCAGTTTATTATAAAAATATAGATCACTTTGGAATAGTGTGGTCTTTGAAATTCTTAGTTTTTTCTTTAGACTCTGTGCTATTTCTGTTTGTAAATTACTATTTTGTATTCGTTCTCTAAATTTTAAGTGGCTTCTGGTCCTGTTCAAGATGTAAGTGAACCTTAATGCATTTTTTTGTGCTACACCTGACTTCATCTTTGTTTACAGAAACCAGATGAGGCTGATCGTGTTTTGCTGGGAAAGTTTCATATGTTACAAGTGTTGGGTTAGCAGTGAGGATGAACTTGTACAAAAGTGAATTTTCTAGAGCAATATTTTCTCCATCTGCTTGCATTCATCTGTTATAAAACTGTTCTTCATTTTGACACTTAAGCAAATTGGTGAGGGGGAGGGAACAGATCCTGTCTAATAATACAACATTACACTCAAAGGAGAGTTGCTCTGCTTGGTGAATAGAGGTATATTTCCAGCATCTAATTATACATCTAACTTTGCAAAGAATATGATTGTTTAAAAAATATTGCTTTTGCAATGTTTGCTCAATTTAATAGCAGAGGCACAACATAAAGACTATTATTTTCAAAGGTAGCACTTAAGGTCCACCTGCAAAATATGTGCATATGGCTGGCTCCATGCAGGTGTCTAATTTCTCTAGGGATAGTACAGAGCTTTCCACAAAGTACCAGAGTTCATCCTGTGCTCGCCAGCATTTCACTGAAGGTATTGAAATATCTGTATAAACTGAAGATCATTGTCACCGAAATATCTGTATAAACTGAAGATCATTGTCACCTGCCCTGTGACAGATGACCAGCCTGGAAAGCAGATCACACTGGTCAAGTTATGTTTTCCTCATGTGCTCTGTGTTGAAAAGGAGAACTGTATTTACTTAAGTGCTGTCTTTCATCATCGTCTAGCTTATTTTTTTCCTACTATACACCACACCAGTGTCCCTGTAAAGCCAGGCATAATGCTAGCAAGACTCTTCACAGTGCTTGTAAATCTTCTGTTCATCCCCACTTTGCATGGCAGAATCATTGTTGATGCTGAGGCTCAGTAATCACACATTCGGACTCATTTATGTCTGTCTGTGTGCAGCACTGAGTATATTGATGTGTTGCAAATGGTTTGCAACAACACAGTCTAATGTCAAGTTTAATTTATTTTTTTTATTCTTTTAAATTCTCTACTTCAATGTTATTTCATGGGAGGGCTCATTATTGCAATAAATTACAAAACTATTTAGAGAAATATTTTGTGATACCGGAGAGATGCTCTCAACATGCAAATGGTTTCTCTATAAATAAGCAATGTGTTTCTGTGTATGCTTTCAAAATGTTGTTTAGCTGGATATGATGTACATGTGGGGTTATGCCAATTCCACATGTGAATTGGGAAATAAAAGTCTTTGAATAATATTCTCATCATATAACCAGCTTGGCTGATAGCACAGACTGTTATCTTTAATGAATAAATTAAATGAAAAGTATGTGAAATTCATGCCCAATGGCAGTAGAGTATATAGTATGTGGATTGTTTAGTCACAACTTTGAAGTGCATACTCTGATTTGTAAGCTGATTGGATAATGTACTAGGTAGTGTAGCAAAATAAAAAGCTCCCAAAGAATACTTCCTTCTTCATCCACAGAAAAAGGCAAAAAGGCAGATGAAGACTAAACAATGACACCTTGAATCTCAAAATCTAAAGAAATGCAAACAACTGGTGGGTGGCCTGGCATCAGCATGAGGTGAACGACAAGAGAAAATGCTGGAATTATTGGCCTAGACTGAAAAATGCAGGGTAAAAAAGTCAGAACTTGTGGAGATATCCAAATCCCACTCACACATGCAGCTTTTAGTGAGTTTTAAAATGGATGGTGCTTCTGAAATTGACTTTTTTGACTTTGTCACTTTCTCTAAATCTCCTCACTGCTTTTCTGATGTAGCAGTCTCTCAATAATTAAGGCAGTAGTCAGCTTTTCTTTACGAACTGTTTTTCTTTTTTTCTTCCCTTGATATATAGTGCTCAGAAATGGTTCTGCCAACTTCAGCTGTAAATCTCAAGTCCTTGACAATGGAAGTAATTTTGTGAAACAAATAGCAGTGTGAAAAATATGATGTTGATGACAAAACCCCCCAAATTGTGGTTAGAGTTCAGATGGCGCAAATCTTAGTGAATGTAGAAAGAGGGAGTAAACAAAGTCATATGAAATCCATATGTCCTTTTTTTATCTCATCTTCTGAGTATGTGCAAAAAGTAGTTGTAGGTCTGCGGCAAATATAATAAACTATTGTGTATTTTCAGTACAGACCTTGTCAATATCAGAAGACCTGAATATTTGAAGGTTTCTTGTTGGTCCTTTGTAGCTGGGTGTAATTGTATCTGTGACTGGGTAGAGGCTGAAATCCTAAAGTGTTTCATGCAGAAGTCTCAGTCACAAGGGAGATTGTTCAGCAAAAATGATAAAAGGGTTGTTGTCATGGTCATAAAGCTAGCAATGATTTGTGACTTTTCTAGTATGTTTGTCCTCTCTGTCATCCTCATTTACCCTTTAATTTCTGATACAAGTGTTTCTCTTTACCCTCTTTGCTATCATCTGTGATCTTGTTCCTTGAACTTTCCGAGAAAAGCACCATACTTGAATTCTTATTTGCTAATGAGGAGTAGAGAGAAACATGTCCAGTTTGTCTGTGGAACAGAGCTTGCTCTGACTGTGTGAAGGATCCCTCACCTGGACAGAAGGAAAGAATGGGGGAGGTTCCTGCAGTCTGTAGGAGGTTACAGTAAAGTCAAGCATGCCAGTGACTGTTTTGGTGTGCTGTAGTGCCTGAGAGATGGTGAGGAGGTTGGGCAGCATCTCAGTGATAATTGGGATCAAGTTAATACACAAACACCTTTGAAACTTGCAATTGTAATACCCTGCAAGCAACAGGGGGTGCAGATCAAACACATCTCCATCCAGCCCCGGAGGTGACGTAATGTCCCTAGGAGATTATAGATTTCCTCGAAAGAGTATATTCTTCAGTGGTAAGGACATAGATCTTTCTAAAACTTTAGTCTTCTCCTAATGTGAACAATATTGATTTGTATCTGAAGCACAGAAAGCATTTGCTTCTTGCCGCTACAGATCTGAGAGGTGTACTGAATTTGTGGCTGTGGTGCAGTTGAAACATTGATTTGGGTTTTCCATTTTCCTGTTGCCTTCTTCCTTATAACCCTCCCATTGGAGTTTTGCTTTGCTTACGCTCATCTGTTGGATTCATTCTGTGACTGTAAGATGAGGAAATATTGCTGATAAGCCCTACCCTGTCTGCGTGTCTACTCTGACAGTTTTCTAGACCAGGGAAAGCTTGACACAGTGTTTATCAGTTGAAACATCTAGCAAATGCATTTTTGTCATGAATATACAACATGTACTGATGTCTTTGCAGTCTTTACTGGAAGATGGGTTAAGGTAAATGGTAAAAATAAGAAGCTGTGTAGAATCTTTCTAGAGCATTTCTATTTTTCCAGAATTTGTGTATCTATAAAGGCTTTCCATAATATCAGTTTTCCTTTTCAATAGTCTATGTGACTTCCTTTTAAAATAATAACTAAAAGTTGCTTTCCCTTATGCTAGTAATACTTGGTTTCACCTTAACTGTTAATTAATTGTTCTGTTTTAGTCTAGAGATAGATGAGTATAGAAATTTTTTTACTCATTGAAGCTGTCTTGGATATTCAGAGAAGATAAAGATCAGCTTTCTCCTAACTATAACCAAAGGGAAAATTGATGAGTGACTATGGCACATTTTCCTTATGTATGGAAGATCAATGAAATATGCAAATAAATATTTCACTAACACGACCTGAAACCATGTGCACAGGAATGTGGGCCTGGAGGACATGCTGAAAAAGTGAAGGGCAAATTGTTGAACTATATATATTGACAGTTATCTGTGTTGCAGCAGATGTAAGAGCATCAGCAATATTGTAATTAAACAAATAAATCAATGAACAGACAAATGCAGTTATTGCAAAAGGTTAAATTGTAAATATCACTATAGTTCACCCTGGTTTTGAGCAGAAATAATTGAGGCATTACATTAAAAATGTAGTCATCAAAAATATATGTGTACATACACACATGTGAAATAGTTTGGTAGCCAGAAAGAAAAGGCTCTTACTGAGACACTTCTAGTCCTTTTTCAGTGCCACAGAATCTGGCTGTGCCTGTGAAATAGCACATAATGATAGATTATGTATCACAAGTATAAAAATTGTTTTTATGGGATGAAGGAAGGACAAAAATGTAACAAAAACACGGTAACATATTGTTAGTGCAAAGAAGCCTGGAAAATTTTAGGAACCCTAGAAGAGGCTTAAAGTTTGACTGGAAAGAGCTTTGTCCTTCTAAGTCCCATTGTGTGCCTTGGGCCTGGGGACTTGTGTGCACTCCTGAGAAAGCACTGATGAATCCAGTGAGCCATTCATGTACACTAGAAATTATGTAAATATTTGAATTAATAACAAACTCCTAACACTTTACCTCTTAGATCTGAACTTGCATGTTTCCAAATCACAGAATCACAGAAAACTGAGTTGAAAGGGACCCATGAGGATCATCAAGCCCAACTCCTGGCCCGGCACAGGACCATCCCCAAGAGTCACACCATGTGCCAGAGTATCATCCAAATGATCCAACTCTGTCAAGCTTGGTACTGTGGCCACTTGTCTGGAGAGCCTGTTCCTGTGCCCAACCACCCTTTGGGTGAAGAATTTTTTTTCTTATATCTAATCTGAACCTTCCCTGACACAGCTTCATGCCATTTTCTCTGATCTACGCAATTTTTTTCCTTGATTGAGGCAGATATTTACCCCTGTCTTACCTGTGACTGTATACCTCATTAGCAATGCCATATTTCATAATAGTGTTTGGGATATGTGGTATTTTTCTCCAGTCTCTAGTGCTCTTTATAAAAAAAAAAGTCTGGGCAGTTCTGAAGATCCCCACCCATAACAAAGAGCTATGCCTCAACTGTCCCAGATTCTTTTTTGCTAGGCGCATAGCATAACCAGTCTCAAGGCTATGAATTTAAATATAGCTGTTCAGTGAGCAGCAGTTTATTTGATGTGAGGGTTTGTGTGCATGTTTTCTCTTCTGTGAGGTGCTTTCCTATCACTTGAGGGAAATGTGTCACTCTACTCTCTCCTGTTGGAAGGCAAATCAGATTCTGCTTTTGTTTAGAAATTGAGATTTTGAGTGCAATTTATTCAGATATGGATTACGGATTTATCACCAGATAGAATTTGATTTAGTTCCATATTTCTGAAAATGTGTTCATTTGGTACAGCTGTATTCTACCTCTTGTCAGTGCCTGCACAATGGTTAGGAAGAATTGGAGTTCAGTGGATATCTTAAAAGAAAAAGGGATAAGTCCAGTCATAGCCTCTTCTTGTTTAGGCTGTGCAGTAGATTTTTATTCCTTGCAGCAGTTAGCCTAGGTCAGGCACAGGCTTATCCTGAGGCCAGCACATGGAAGGAAGGTCTCTTAACTGCAGTGAACATGCAGTGACTTAATGTTGGAAGCTGTGAAGGGCTTCCAACAAAATCTATGTGTTCTGGATTTTTGAGGACAGTAAACCCCCTCCTGTAGTATTTTATGGGCTATTCTTTATATGCAGCTGCCTTTTGCAGGACTGGTTCACTTCTCCTATGTCCAAAGTGGTATAAGTTCCTAGACACAATCGTATGGACGTCAGTTTCTGAGTCAGTGTAATACTGCTGGCAGCTGGAAATCAGATTTTCTGGGCATGTATTTCTTGTATCTATGGATCATTGTAATGTTTTTTTCACAGACAGGCCTTCACTCTTCAGACATCCCTTGCAAAGCAAGCAGAATCCCTAATATCTATCATAGGGAGAATCTGCTCAGGAATATTTGTTTTACAAATAGTTTTGAAAATATGACTAGGTTTAAAATGAGCAGTACAAAAACCTGGGAAACCTGCAAGCCATTTGAAAGCTGAACTTTTAAGGAAAGGTGGGATAAAATTTTGATTTCTGATCTCTGTATCTGTGATTCCTATTCACTGGAGGGTCTAACTACCAAAGAGTGGATTTAAGACTTTCCTTTGGTGAGGCAAAAATAAGTACAACAGGTAAGTAGCAAAACAGGCTACTGGATAAGGAATGGGAGCAGTTGTTTTTAGAAAAAGCTTTGCAGATGAGGCAAGTCTGGCAGGTAGCAAGTCTAAAAGAAGGAAGTGGATTTTTTTGAGGTAGGAAGAGGGTCTTTTGGGATCTCCACTAATGAAGGTGAGTTAGTGCAGAGACAGCTGCAAGAGAGTAATGTAGGGGGAAATGTGGAACATTTTTTGCATTTTTTTACAAACACATCATAAGACTGTTGATAGCGCATCTCAAATTTTGTATAAAAGACAACTATTTCCCAAAGCATTAAACTTGGAAGTATAGTGTCCTTATTTGTGAAAGGGTTTATGCAGAATGGTTTCTTAGAGTTAAGGTAATCTGATATTAGTGTGAAGTGATGACTTCTACTTTTTTTTCTTTCATTCCAACATCCAGTGGCTCTTGGAAAGGGTGCTTCTGCAGAGGTTTGTGTTGCAGTTTCAGCTTGCCTTCTCATGTAAGACATTCACACTAGTGAGTTCACTATTTTAATCCTTAATTGATTTTGCAGTGATTTGATGCTGCTAATGAAGCCCATTGTTGTCTGAACACGCAGCTGTGAAAGCACTAGGGCAATGAAGGTATTTTTGTCTTTCTTGTTTGGTGTTTCTTTTGGCATGGCTGTCCTGCCTTCTAATTGTTTAACATCTAAAATTTTAGCTTAATTATTCTATTTGGCAAAGTTTATTCATAAGAGTTCTTCCTCTAGAAGCTGCGTTTCTATTCAGAAAATAGCATTGTGCCTAAGAAAACTTGCAAAATGTCTTTTCATCATGCCAGGCTTGTGAAATGAAAAATGTAAGTGATTTTCAGCTTTCTTTAAGAGCAAGTGAAATGGAGACAGAAGGAGAAGTTACCACACTGTAGATTATTTTCTAGACTGAAGAAAGAGCACAGCGGGAATACATGGCCAGAACAGAGTCTCTTTGTATAGTTCTCTTGCACAGTGTAAAGGGGAGAAGGAGGATAGTATGTTCTTATATTTATAGCAAGTATTGCCTTCGCCCCATGTAGAGATGTCTTTGTCCGTTTAAAAAGAAAAGTCTGTATGTAGGTAAATGAGTTCATACAGAAGAGTCCAACTATGTGTTAATATTTGTCTAAACCTCAGATTATCTTGGTAATGGGAGTGTGGAATGATTAAAATGGAAGCAAGAAAATGCTTTCCTGCATATAATCTAAAGGTAGATTACACACGAAAATCCTGGGGGGATTTTCACAGAAATTAAGGAACTTGTGCATACTGTGAACAACAGTGAAAGGTCTAAGTGTTCATCACTTTTTGATGAGTATGTTGAGATTGTTCTTGTTTTAACTTCAAGGGCTAGCAATATCTGAGTAACAGGTCTGGGTTTTGGGATTCAGCTGTTATTCCAGAATGCCTGTTGGGAACTACCTGATTAAGATTCATATCAAATCCTTATCTGAACATGACGTTTAGATTCATTAAAAAATAATCATCATAATCATAGAGTTGTAGCATAGCAGGCTCATAGGCACCTCAAGGATCATTTTGTTCAAACTTTATTGGCAAAAGTGTGGTCTAGACAAGTTGGCCCTCCATCCTGTCCATCTGAATATTAAAAGTGTCTAATGTTGTTCCAATGGCTGATTGTTCTCATTGTGAAAAATTTTCCTCTTGTGTCCAATTGGAATCTCCTCATGAGCTACTTGTACCTGCTATCCCTCATATTTCCCATGCAACTTCTTGTGAAAAAGGAGCCTCCATCTTCTCTGTTGTCACCTTTTAAATCCTGGAACATGATAAGGATGTGTCCCCCAACCTTCTTTTCTCAAGGCTAAACAAACCTAGTTCTCTCAAACTTTACTCATATGACAGGCTTCTCTCTCCTTTGATCAGCTTTGTGACCTTCTCTAGCTTGTCCACATCTCTTTTGAGAATCTAGTATTTAGGGGTAACCAGAACAGTTTGCTTGGGATTTAAACAAATACAGTAGGATGGGGCCATATCAGGAAGTCCCAGAGCTGAATGAGTTCTTTGTGCTGCTGCTGGTGTGGTGTGCCCTTGGAGTGGAGGACTGTTGAAGAAGAGTGGATGTCCTCCATGAGGCAAGGAGGTGGGAGGAAGGCTTGTAACTGAAAGGTAGATTACACACGAGGATGGAGCATTTGCAAACTGTCAGCAGCATCTGCCACGAGGTGACTTTGAAATGGTGTCATGGGTAATACTGGGCAGAAAAGTAGGATGGGAGAGGAAATCTAGGATAGTCTCTCTTGTGTGTCTCATTTTGAAAACTAACAGTGTGTTTCACATCACAATTGAAATAAAGGTGTATTGTGGCAGTTCAGTTTTTTCAGTATGATGTATCTCAACAGATTACTTGGTAAAGCCATTGTTTCTTGGTTGCCTGGGACTTTAGTCCCACAATATACTGTTATGGATGGCAAACTGGCATAAATATTGCCATCTCTCATGGCAGATAGTCTTACTCTTCTGTCTTAAAGTATCCTTTAAGCTTAGAGTGTGGCCATGTTTTGAAACTGGTGGCCATGGTCTGGAAAGTGGTCACTTCCAAAAGTAATCTGTCAAAAGCACACAGATGTTTTAAAACTAGATCTGCTCACAACCAAACCACAGAATATTGTCCAAACACAGCTAGTTTAGTTGTGGGAGTGAACAACGAGGGAGAGGTTGGGGAAGGGATTCTGACAATACCTGAAACTGGAATTGTGACAAGCTTTGTAATGCAATATTTCAACTCCTATTATGGGCAAAGAAAGCATTATTTTGCAGAAGGAAACTGGGGAAAAAAAGGTGTGACTAAGGACTCCTCCATACTAGATTTTTTTTCTTCTTTTTTTCTTGCGTTAACACAATTTTGTGTCAACAGACTTACAGTCAGTTTTAATTCAGGAATGGAAGTAAGTTGCACTACAAACATAGGTTCTAGTGTAATTGTGTCCATGCTTGTGTGTTCATCAAGGTAAGTGGAAAGCCTCCCTGGCAACTCGCACCCCTAGCAGCACTATTTCAGACTCCATCTTCACAGAAAGGGCCCAATCGACAGGCTGAAGATAGGGAGGAGGCAAGCAGGTGTTGACTCCCACTCTTTGGATTCACAGGCAATCACTAACCATTGAACTATTCTCCTTAACTAATCAAGCAAGTAATTTCCAAAAATGGTAACAGACAGATTTTTAAAAGCAAAACTATTTATCACACATCCTAATCCATTCAAAGGCTGACAGAGTTAAGGTACAGGCTAAATTTAAAGTGCAGTGCTAGATTTCAAATAACTCCTTAGGCAGGAAAGCTTTCTCTGGTTTTTGTACCTTCAAAAAATTCTCCTTCAAATCTCAGTGTTTAAAAAGATAAACAAGCAAGGAAATTATGTATAATTTCTATCAGCAACATAAATATGGTTAAGTTCATTACAATCATAGCTTTGTGATTCAAAGTATCTAATCTAAGTAAGTTACAGCTATAAAAATTATAAAGCAATGCAAGGTTTAGGCAGGATTATGGTTAAATTAGGTCCAAGTGTAAAACATCCCCCTTGACAAGTAGTCGCAGTAATATGTAACCTTCTAACAGACTCTGACTGCAAGAAACTGCCAGTATAGAAGGAACATCTGTTTACTATTAAGGCATATAAAATATAAACAAGAAAGAACTTTTCTGATTGAGTGGTTATAAAAACAAAACACAAATTAGTGTATGCGCTCCCTGTGTGAGAGACTCAGTCTGTTAATGGTAATGATATCATTGGATCAACAAGATAGTAGCCAGAAAACCTGGGGAGGCAGGGTGCTGGTCCTTGGGCAGCTTCATGAGGCTGTGCTGGCCAGCTCTCACCCTCTTCTCTTGAAAAGCAGTGTGTTGAGAACCTTAGACCAGGCTAAAAATTGCCTTTTAAAAATAGCTGTAACTATCAGTTTCATGTGAAATGAAGTATCTTTGAGATGGATATTTCTTGGCATTTGGACTACATGGAGTAGGAGGAAAGTAAAATGAGATGCTTACCACACTAACAGCTCTGGACCTTGGCTTTCAGCCTCCCTCTCTTGTATGTTCTGTATAAAAGCCTGAGAAAACTTAAGGCTAAATTATGAGGAACTACAAAAGAGAAGATTGTTTTTATTGAGAGCTCTTTAGTTCATATTTTAAATCCAAGAGTGTTTAAGGCTGGCTAACTTCCAGATTAAAGGCTTCAAGATATGTTTTTTGCATACTTTATTGCTATTAAAATAGATTTAGTGCAGAAATGAGGGGCATACTATTGCAACCTTACTTCGTTTTATGGAGTCATGTAAAAAGAACACGCAATAGAGGAAAAAGTATTTTGAATAGTGTGGGGGCAGATGTCTAAACAACAAATGCCTTGAGTGTGAGTATTGTCTCAACCAAAATTTTAAAGACCCCGGAGGTTTTTTTTTGTGGTGGATCTTGTGAGCCATGGTGTTGGAGTAGATGTAATGGATGAATGAAGGTCAGGGAGGAAGAGGTCATAAGGACAGACAAGTCACCATTAAGGGAACTAACAAGCTTGTAGGACAGCATAAAAGCAGACAATGTAATCATCACTGTTCCAGTCACTGAGCAGGAATGTTGCTGTGCACTGCACTGGCTGCTGTGGCAGAGAGGCCTGCTGAGGCTTCTGGCCTAAACAGAGTAATATGAAATGAAAATATAAGCTCCTGGTTTCCACTTGAAAAACAACTCTTTCTATAATACCTGTATCATAAGAGCATTTAAAAACCTTTTGATATATCAAAGCACTGTGACAGTTCCAAAAGTATTGCTGCTGCTGAACAATAATCTACATTTTTAAAGAATCTGAATTTCCTAATTTTTTCTAATGCAGCTCAGAAAATAGTGAGAGACAGAATGAGTTGTTAAAAATGGACCTTATGATAGATTGCTGTATATACACCCGTAACAAGAAAGGTGTGATTTGAATAGTGCAAGAGCAGATAGTTAAGCTTGGTTTGATGTCTCTTCAAAAGTCTTGCATATTCTGTCAGAAGCTTACCTTTACTGCGATGACCATGGTATCTGTAACATCCCAAAGGAGCTCAGCAGCAGTCTGGAAAATGTATGCCATCCTCGGATGAAACATTACATGGAGGATTGTACAGGAATAGAGATAAAGCTAATGTGTATGAGGGCAGTTTCTCTAATCTTTGCACTGATATGAAGTCCCATTTTCTTTATGCTTCTCTGAATCTCAGCTAGCTATCGCCGCTATCAAAAAGAAGTTGAAGTTCATTGTGAGTTGTGTTGGGTATGGCTGCCAACTTAGCAAAATGTAGCTACATAATTTTCACTTGTTTTACATCTAGAGGGTTTTCTTCTAAATGAGAACTAGAAGGAAGCTGTGTAATTTTAAGTGTATTAGATTTTGTTACCTTACTGTGAAGAGTGGCTATTTGAACTCTGCAGAAAACTTACAAGGTGTGCTTTTTAAAGGACAGTTGAGGCAGCGCTCACATCTTGTATTCCGGATCTGAATTTTGGTCAGTATATGAGCACAAGCTCAGAATTTTCCTGAGTTTGTGGCAATTCATCTAGATTTTAGAATTTTTAAAAGGAACAAAACTTTTCTTGTTTTCAGTAGGGTTGTACTTTAAAAGCCTTTGTTCCCTTTTAATGCCCTTTTGAGAAAGAGCAGTAATTTGCAAGATGCCATGTGATGTTTCCTTCCACTGCCAAGTGTTTAGGAAAAAAGGGTTCTTATTAGTCAGTGAGGTTAGGATATTGAGCTTATCCTGTAATGCTCCTTCAGTGGCATATGTTTTTTGTTCCAGGATAAAATCAACCCTACTGCTATTTCATGAGAGGGGAGGAATAATTACTGTGCTTTGCTCTTTCTCATCAGCATGTTGGCCTGCTGCCCTGGCTTTTTAGTACCAGGTATTCCAGCCAACAGTAACTTTGTTTTCTTTCCTGCTACCTTGTCCTTCAGCCACCAGTATTTGCATGGTCATTTCACCTTGTGTGTTAATGGCCCTGCTTTCTAAAGCCTAGCTATCTCACTTCCACTGTGCTCTATGATGATACTATACCATTAATCATTTTCACTTCTTCCACTACTTGGGTATTCATCAAATGTCTTGAAGTTTGCTTTATGCTGCTCATTTCTCTGTGCTACTTTTCCTCTGATTCTTCAAGGACCTTTATACAAATATTAACAGATTGCTATCAAACAACTTGCAATCAAATGGTGAGTTTATGCTTTGAACGAGGGAAGTACAAATGTATTATTTTCTCTTATAGGACAGCTTAAAGCTCTTTTTCTGTTTGTTCGCTTGCTTGTTTTCATTTGTTTTTATCAAATGAAATGTTCTCACCTCTGAATAACATTGATGTGGTTAAGGTGCAGTGGTAGTTACTTTCTGTAGATAGCTAACATTCTGTAATGCAGAGGCATAAAATTTAATGGACTGATGCAGTGAAATATTGTGGTAAGATATTTCACTGAATAGAACAGTTCATTCCTTCGACCTCACAGAAAATACCTGGGCAGCCTATGTTTTAGCTAGATCTGCCAGGTTCACACTGGTGGAATCAGTACACAATTTTTTAAAGACGTTTTAGGGATTCAGTATGTTGTTCATACTCAATGTGAACTGAAAGATGCTAGACTTTTTAAAATTGCTCTATGGGAAATGAGTTGACAGCCTTTCTTATACATCTGTCAGCTGGCTGGAAAGTAGGCGTCAGGATCTTTTCAACTGTCAGCCAGCCAGAGACCCCCTTTCCCTGTGTAGGAGTTGGCACATCTTACTAGGATTGCAGCATCAGTCTTTGAAGGAGAGCTCTGTGGGTGTGAAGCTGATCCCTGCTATTCTGGCAAGGCTGTGCTACCCTGGCACAGACAATCAGAAAAGTTTCTTTTTGGTTCACAGTGAGCACAGCAAAACAGTTTTGCTTGGGGGAACTGGTACTTATGGTGACCCTGCCCAGACTGAGTTACGTCTGGTTGTAAAATGGTGATTTATTGTTTGAGTTTTGGTGCTTTTGGGAAAGGGGCGAAAATTGCAGTAGGATGTGGGCTATAAAACCACGGTGGAACCCACAGGAAAACAGTAGAGACAGCACCGCAGTGCTCACTTCCAGGCCACACAGTTCCTGTTTGTCTCAAAGTAGCCCAAAAAAGTCTAGCTGTTCAGATCCCTGGATTCTGGCAGGCTATGCTAGCCCAGAGTTCCTCATCTCATCACTGTGCTTCAGGCTGGTGCTGAGACATGTGTTTCTTTAGTCTTCTTGGTCTCTCCAGCCTTCCCCAAACCCCTCAAATACCAATGAGTTTAAAATATTGCAAGCATATAAATATTTTAGCAGATTACTAGGAGGTACTGGGCTGGCATATTACACTGTAAGACTGCCAAAACAAATGTTGAAAGAGATTTTTTTTTTCTCAGGGTCTCAGAATGCTGTCAGTCTTCAATTTAATTTATTTTTTTTGCATGCGTTTAGTAAGCTTTCACCACAAAATCTTGATGTATTTCTTCTGACTTATGGTGTGCTGCAAAAGTATATCAAATGGCTCTGTTCCAGGGAAAAAGATAACCTACCCAAACCATAACAGCTAGACATGTTTTATGTCTGTAGGCCCTTGATGAAGTATGGACCTGATTCAGACCTCCATTCAGCACTACATCTCACAATGTCCCTTTCCTGACATTTAGCCAAAGCACGCTTCCTCACACAGACACACAAGTTAGGTGGTAATCATGATCTATCATATAGCTGACTGTTGGGGCCAAAATAGAAATTATGTGGTGACCTATCACCCCAAAGTTGTCATATTTCTTCTTAATGGGTTGTTGTCTGATGTTCTGCTGAGATGCCTGTCCACAGTCTTGCTCTTAAAATTCATGACCAGTACCATCAACCTATACTGTCCATGCTCTCATGGTGACTAATTCTGTCTGCCTGTGGCATCTTTATCCTATACAGAACAAGGATAGAAGTCATGCATTTTGGCTCACCAAGTCAGTGAAGGACCCTGGAGATCATCTGCATCATTATAATTTATTATTGTTAGTCACTGATGTTTTCTGAGCTGAACCACCAGTTCCCTGGTCTGTGCATGGTTCTCCCCTTAACATGAATCCCTCTGTAGATAGTTTGTACTTTCCAAGTTTGCACATTCCTTTCTACTTTGGAGCCTCTGTGCCTTATTTGTTTAAGGAAGCAGATAATTACTAACAAGAATCTCAATTTTATGGTGTTTTTTTTTTTTCATGTATTTTGCTCCAGGATGTGATCCGTGGCCTGAAGTTCAACAGTTGGGAGCTTGCTGCTTGTATTTGTTTCTGAGAAGGGAGGGGAAGGACCCAGAGCAGGTTTGTGGCTCCAACAAGACAAAGGAGATGGAGGGAAGGTAATATTCTGTCTTCTGTGAATGTGTGTGAGAGAGAAACTGTATATGTTAGACTGCTACACTTGGTTTAGTTACACCATAAAGGCTTGTAGGTGTGTCGTCCTTCTTACTGAAGAAACAGTGCTGTCCTGTGTGTGCTCAGAGTAAGCCATTGAAAAACAGAATGCAACACACCCATAACACCAGAACTAACAGGTTTTTTGTTTCTTATTCTGTGACTGTAAACTTTAGCTAGCATGGGTAGGAGCTTCTTCCTGGTGTCTTGAACTGTACAAGTTTCCTTTGCATGTGGGGCTTATAGGATAGTTCTCTTCTACTCAGGTGATTTGTTATGAAATCTATAGGAGCTTCAGGGACCTCTACTGTGCTGAAATCACTCTTTTAGGTTCTAAAGTTACTGATGGTAGAGACAAGAGTAAGAGAAGGAGCAAGAAGCTTAGAAGAGAGAGATGTAGGCAAAGATTACATCAGGCTCATTTCCATGGCGAGACAGGCTAAATGAACCAAAAAATAGCAGCTATTGCTTTTTTTCCCCTGGGTCTGCATCACTGTCTGA
Source organism: Sclerurus mexicanus (assembly GCA_013396755.1). NCBI lineage: Eukaryota > Metazoa > Chordata > Aves > Passeriformes > Furnariidae > Sclerurus > Sclerurus mexicanus. The sequence goes on along the minus strand of VWZF01002269.1, from coordinate 1,367,539 downwards.
AAGGGATGTTTAAGTGTTTTAATGCACCTGTTGTTTCCACCCTGGAGATTCAGTACTGAGACTCCGTGACTTTGAGGAGATTGGCAAGAAGCTCTGGAAGGCAGTGATTGAATCAAGAGGTGACCTCCAGTGAGGGACTCCTTTTCTACTTATCAGCAAATAAAAGCATGTGCACTGCAGCTGAGAGAACCTTAAGTAGTGCCTTCAGAGCCATTCATCTCTTAGTGCCTGGAGCTGAACCTGAACAACAAACTGCAATAGTGACAGCAGAGGATGAGGGATATGGCTCATGCCAGCACTGAAACATTGGTTCAGTAGTCACTCATGGCTGAAGCTAGATGCATTGCCAGGAGATCCTGGGGATGAAGTGCCTTACCTAGAAGATACAGTTGATTTATTACTCATTGGCTTTCCCAAGTTTATTTTGTTTCTCACTAAGTCTTTTCTTCTCTACCTAAAACACATTTTTGCTTCCTTCCCTTGTAATTGAATGACTGTTGTTGGTAAAGACTCTTAATGAAAGTAGCTAAGTCTCTCCAGATGTCTGGATGGAACTCAAACCCCACCTGCTCAAATAATAAGAGGAACTCCTAGATATCTAAAACTCGTCCCTCATGCTGCTGGAAGGGCTAAAAGTTTTTTATTATTATTATTATTCTTTGCAAGTTGAGCATACCAAGAATTTTGGAAATAAGTATTTTAAAAAGTCAGTGTCTTACAGTACTGAAAATCAGATAGATCCCACTCAGCTTTTTTCCTCTAGAATTTCCTTTTTAAAGAAGCTCATAATTTAGATTCCCAGATTTGTTTCTGCATGGTGAAATTATATGGTGGATACCTTACTGCACCTCAGTAGCAGCTGCTCTCCTGTCTTCTTTTCCAGGACATGCTTTCTTAGTGCTCAGAGGAAATTTTAGGAAAGGAGAAACATCATTTAGAGAAACCATGAGATGGAGGGGTGATTAAATTTTCTTCAACAAAACACAATAGCAGTGAGAGAAATTATTATACCTAGTCCTTTCAAAAGAAGAGAGGAACATTGGCCTCTTCCATCCTCTATGGGTCTTCTATGCTTGGGTAAATGCTGGAGCAAACCAGGAGAGCAGAGCATGGTGATTCCAAATGGGGAATGGCATCTTTGTTTTTCTAGATGCAGTGGGGCATCTGTTGCCTTTATCACCACTTCAATAACTTCAGTAGACATACCTGGACCTCAAATTTGCTGCCCATCCTACTCTTTTAAGCAATGCTTTGTTGTGTATTTCTAATTCTGCCTTTCTGATGGTGGTGTTGGTCCTGTTTTCGTATGACTTCCACTTCAAGGATTTCTCCATTGCAGTGCAAGATTCAACCAACACTAGCATTTCCCTGACAAATATTATAGTAAAATCTTTGAAGAAAACACAGATTGCACAGAGTATTCATCATCTTTTGCTTGTATTGTTCTGTGACCCACAAAGTGCCAACAGGTGCCATTAAAGATGCTGCTCTCTCTGGCAATGCTTTTTTAATAGTTGCAGAATGATCTCTGCTGCCCTCACAATGCCAAGCCAGCTGTCTGTATGTATCCCAGGACTCTCACTCCACTAGCAACTCTTAATTTAAAATCAAAAATCTGGTGTAAACTCACCGAAGGGTAAAGCAGTGAGAATAGGGACTACTATAAAGGGGTAAGGCTGAAGTATGGGGTTTTTTTCCAGCCAGTTCCTGAAGGCCTGTTTTTCCTTGACCAGTTTGCTGATGCAGCCTGAGGATGGACATCCTGCTATTCTCACAGATGCACAGAAGAGCAGGCTGGAGAGAGATTGGCATTGTGTGTCAAATATGTCTGCTTGTGGACTGCAGCCTGGGATCTCTAAATAGTTGTATGCCAGTTATGGTATAGATGAACATGTTATGAAAAGTGGAGACAAATGTTTATTCTAATGTGGTACCCAGATTTAATAAATCTTGACAGACAGCCAAGCTACAGGAAGCTCTGAAACTGTATACCAAAAAATACATGGTTACTGAATTACTTCAGAGAATTTTTTTGATGTGAATTTCTCCTCCACACACCTCCTTACTTCTTCAGTGCTCCCACAGGGATAAACTCAAAGACAGGCAACACTTAGGAGGCTTCTTAGTTGAGAAGTGCCTGTGTGAGACACATTCTTATGTGGAGGACCTATAGCGTTTCAGTGAAATGAAATGCCAAGTTATTAAAAGTGTGAAGAAAATTAATCTGCTGTAGTTGAAAAAGCCGTGCTATATTTTTTTAAGTGCACTAGAATCCAGAAAATTAGTTCTGCTTTGGAATAGATCTTCCTGGCCATAATGAAAATTGGGATGGACTTATAAGATGTTCTGGTTCCTTTTCTAGCTTTTCAACCTCCTATTCTTGTGCAAACCCTGCCACAATTCATGTCCTGGAAGAGCTATATTATTTTTTCTTCAGCCCAAATTGCTACACCCACAGCCTATTGTGGGGGTGGATTACAGGTCTCTCCAACAAACTCTGTTTCTCTTGGTATAAAAACAGTCTTTGGGGAGGGAAGGTTAAGTGATCTGTTTTGTTCGCATCAAAGGTTGTTCCACTGCATTTGATCCTGCTGTGAATGGCACAAGAACTGTTTGGGTGATGCTGTTATGCTGTGTTTTTCTGGCAGGACTCAGGCTGAGAAAAATCAGCCTTCTGATTGTAGCTTGCACCTAGTGAACTGACACCCATGATTTTTGCTCAGGTTGTGGAAAGGTAGAGATTTTATCTCCCCATGAGGGATCTGTCTTAATTGGGCATTAATTCTGATTCTTAATTTTTCTTTGAAATGCTTATTAGTTAAATGCATTGTCTTGTAGTTTTGGAGGACTCTGAGTTTTGGCAAAGTATTAAAGTAGCTGACTTTTTTTGTTGCTGTTTTGATGAGATTGGTCTTCTCGCTGTCATTGCACTTACCTTTCTATAGTAGTAATTAAGTATTTTTATGGTTGGAACAGGGTGGATGTTCTTGTGCTGTGTAGCATTGTGCAGGTTAATGTGAGTAAGCTGGCTCTGGAGTCAAAAGCCAGTGGTGGTGGGACAGTGCCCAAGTGGATGGTATTCCATCTGATACCTGCCCAGCTTACGGAGTTGTAGGGTTGTGTCACATGGACGTATCTTCCCATCCCCACATCTCTCCTAGAGGCTTCACAAGAGGCAGCAGCAAGATATAGGTTACCCTGTGTTTTAGGAATAGAAATGGGACAGAGTTAGGTTAATTAAAGTAACTATCTGGGGACTTTTGAGACCAGAGCTCTCAACACTTTGTCCTTGATTGTTGGGAATGAGAAGTCCAATTGGCTTGATCCTTGTTACCATTGCTTCTCTGGTGGCTGTGCTGCACTGTGTTCTAAGTTATGGGTTGCCTCTAAGTGACACTGAGAAACATTTACTGTTTCACAGCATGAGTTGCACTCTCTGCTCTACATTGCTCAGATGCTTTCTGGAAAAATACTGGAATTAAGTGTTTCCAGCTTCTGACAGAGCTGTAAGTACCAAATCCTCAAGTAAGTTTCTTTGTGCCACAACTGTTGGCAGTCACAGAATCACAGAATATTCTGAGTTGGAAGAGATTAGTGTTTGCAGCCTGCGTATGGGGATGCACACCCTGATGTTCCTTGGGTTTCAGTGCTGTGAGTTCAGTATGAGTCCTGGAGGAACAGTCATGCTGCAGGTAGAAGACTGAAGTTCAGCTCTTCTTGAAGTGTGGTCTCCATTGTTTCCTGAGATTCATGTCTGGGTTTAAGTGCCTGGATCTCACTGGTAATTAATTTTGCCTCTTAAAATACTACTTTATAGCAAAGTAGTTTAATGGCATTTTGAGGCAATTACAAGTTCAAAAACTGAACTGCTCGAGGTGAATTTTTTACATTATATGAAATACATTTGCCAGTTTATATCCCAATCTCTGGTGAATGGCTTTGTTGTTCAGTTGTTTCCCAGAGGAGAAGGTTCCAGCTGAACTTTCCCAGGGGTACAGGGGCCAGGCAGGTCCTGGTGGGCCTCAGCACACCAGATGAGCAGGTTTGCTGCTTCAAGCCTAGATAAGCACTACTGTTCTCTTTTTCCAGGCTTTCTGGCATGCTGCTTAGGCACAGTGCTCTCTGTTCACTGTCTATACGTGCAAATTGGTTCATGATACAGCTGCCTTGGTACCTCCCCAGCCCAGTGCAGACAGCAGCGTATCCCACAGCTCCAGAGTTCAATACAGCATGGAAAAGGAGATGAAGAGAAGCTTTGTGAAAGTAGTCAAACCATGCAGTTTGTTTCAGAGCTACTGCAAGAACTGTGCAGTTGTGCATAAAGCAATAAAAAGTGTTGCCTCAGTCTCCCTTTCACTGGAGAATAGTAATTGACATTAGGTACAAGTTTTGCAGCATTCAGATTCCCTTTTGTGTGGCTTCTTGAGTGAATTGCATGTTTGAATGTCTGCTGACAGCTTTTTTTAACCCCATGGTGTAGGCACACAGTCACCTCTCCATTTTTTCCTGTGTTGCTCAACTTTCCATCCTCTGTTCAAGTATTGGCCTCCCTGCTACCCCTCCACCCACTACCCCCAACTCTTTTAAGCTCTGTGGTCTCCAAGCCTGACACCTGAGCCTTTGTTCTGCTTCTGTGGAAATATGATTCTTTCAGCTTCCTCCAGAGAAGTTAGGGAAAAACAGCATTAGGAATGATATTACTACTCTTTTGTTCTCCCCAGGTAGTGTTGGTTCAGGTACTGATAATCTTTAATAATCAGCCTGTTTTGAGACAGATCTTCCTACACACTTCCCCCTTTCTCCAAAGTATGTTGAGCAACAGACAGAACACAGTAAAAGGTTTAAGAATAGAGATGGTTTATAAAATCAAATTGAAATTCATGTATCGTACAAGAGTAAATTCCAAAAATTGACACATTCATTATGGGGGAAAAAAAATGAGCGTATTTATGCACACAGTGTCTCTCCATAAGTAACAACTTTCCATCATAATGAGCTGTTAATTAAAGTTGGTTAGCGTACTAGGTGTTACTATTCTGATAAAGTTAATATTAAAAAAAATCATCTTTTTCATTTGACTGATCTCAAGACAGATTTAAAAGAATTCTTTAAATAATTGCATGTAATTGTTACTGTGAAGTATTCCTTAGAGCTATACAATTATGTCTGGGAAAAGATATATAGTTCTATTGGCAATAGTTAGAAAAAAATGAAAATCCTGTATGCTTATTATATATTTTAGCTCAAGACTAAATCTTACAGAAATAAAACTCCAGGAGAGCTGAATTTGTAATTTGGAATGTTGTGCAAATGGAACAACCAGTTAGAAGTGGAAGAAGCACTACATGCTAAAACAATGAAAACACATTGTAAATACGACCAATTGTAATTCTAGTAGAAGTTGCAGAAAAAGAATTAGGCAAAATGAATCAGAACAATGCTAAAAGTAATTAATAACACTGCCTAGGAAGATATTTTAGTAAGAAGTGCTTTCAAAAGCTCAAGGTTCTGAGAAAGGCGAGAGTCGTCTTTCAGGTAATTCAGAGGCAGCTTATGACTGCAATATGCACATAGGTTTGTGCTGTCAGCAAAAGTTAAACTACTGATAAAATAAAGGCTATATTTTGTGTCCCTGCTCTGGGTGCATTTCTCTCAGAGAGCAGAAAGGGCAGCTAGCTGAGGAGACATGCCCTGCCAGGCACATGTTGGGTTTAGTTCATTATGTTCTGCACATAACCCAAAATGTATCTGGGAGAGAGATTAATACCCTGAGCCAGATATCCTTCCATGCAAGGAAGAGTTCACTTTGTTAGATGAAGAACAGAGCAGAACGGGAAGCCTCCTCTTGCAGTTCTTCAAGATATGCAGGTACTCACACGAGATTTATGAGCAATTCACAGGACCGCAGTCAAAAGTACATGGCATTGCCAGCAGTGGAGCTACTGAATGAAAAAAAAAATAGAAATATTGTCTCTGTTTGAATACTAGAGCTAGATTCAGACCAAAAACTCATGGCAATAGCACAGGGAGCAGTCATGACTGTGGAGGAAGACTGAGGAAGAAAACTGGACCAAAAGTACCTTTCATTTTTCTAGAATCTGTACTTTTTCAGATAAAGTGACCTAGTAGGTAAAAATGGCCAGAGAGACCTAGACAGCAATGGAAAATTGATTACTGGGGAGTAGAAAAAAAATCAATAATACAGGTTTTTCTGCTTGAAGTACTGATTTTAAAGGCAACCTGTTGGATTAGTATGCTACTACCATCATATGTTTCTGGTACTAATCCAAAGCAAGTGTGTGTTTTGTGTTACTAGTGTTTGCTGACTAAGGCTGAAGCTGGAATCACCTGGGATAAGTACATTTTTAAGGAATCCTATGAAAATTAGAAGAGTATCTTTGCAAGTTGTCCTCACCCTTCTGTGTACATGCCTGTGTCAATCACTGAATATAAACATTAATATTTCTTTCATCTCCTCAGCACCCTCTGGCTCACCATTCATGTCATGCTCTTCAGGTCTTTCACTGCTGTGGACCTAGGGAGCTTTCCTGGCTTTCCCCTGGAGCCTGGCTTTGGCTCAGTGCTCCTTTCTTCATTCTGGTAGCTAGAATGGCTGTCCTGCAGGAACCCATGGGGATCATTTCTCTCCTTTGTGCTGCCTCGAGATCTCCTGTAGTAATTCAGACCCCCTAAGCCTGGGAAAATTAGGATGATAAGGATAAGGACTTTTTTTTTAAATACAGCTCTCCAAAATGCTAATAGCAGGTCATATGTTTTCATTGCAACTTACTCTTCATAAAGCTCAGCCAAAAATGTTTAAATTCTAAAGCTTTTTTTACTGTGGGGGCATAGTGAAGGAGTAATTTCTAGTCAGTTTGGTATGTGCAACTATGGGTTTACACCTTGTAGATAGGGTGAATTATTCTTCCATCATTTTTTGTGTGCTTTAAAATAGGCGGTGAGAAAAAACTCCTCGCAGGTGTTTGTCATGCTTCTGAAGAGGTTTTCTGTTGCTTTGTGCTGAAGTTTGGTTACAACATTGCACATAAAGAGAGATGACTTAGCATGGTGGACTTCATTCATCATGTCACATAATTGAGAAGCATGTTTTTGGGGCTTTTTATAAAGTGTGTTATATGTTCCCTGTAGGTTATAAAAGCTAGTTTGGTCTGGTTTTGGGCTTGTTTTCTTTGGGGTTTGATCACAAGTGCCTACATAGACATCAGTGTGTTTATATCAGGTTTAAATTATTATAAGGTGGAGAATAAGAAGACTTACAGAAAGCTGCTGTCAATGCCAGCCTTTTGTTTGAGAGAACTTCATGTGACATATTGTGTACATTTCACACCATTTTAAGAAGGCAGTAAGTACTGAAATGTTATTTCTGTAAATAAGCCTGACCTTCAAATCTGGGAGTTTCAGTGGCTCCATGAGACCACCTGGGTTGGCTGCCTCTAAGCCTGAGTTCCCTGATCAGGTCAAAATTGTCTCAGCTGCAGCTCTCTCATGTGGGTCAGGCTCTATCTTTTCACTCATTCATCTGTGTTTTCCTCCATGGCTTTGACCTTCCTTATCAGAAAGGAATTGGCACTACTGCAGTGGCTCACTTAGTGTGTGGTGAGCCCTTTGCCTATGGCAGCAAAATAAGTGAAACCTCGCTTCTCCCTTTCCTCTTCCTTCCTCACTAATTATACTGTCTATTAAGGACAAATGTAGAACTTGCTGGCATATGTACACATTCCACTGTTTTGAGTAAGGCTGTGGCAGTCAGTAAGAGAATTAACTAAGATTTTGAGGGGAAAAAAAACAAAACAAGTAGGGGAAATAAGTGTCTGAGTATGCCAGCTAATGTTTATTCTATCAAAATTAACCAGTGAGATAAATCCGCTTCAGTCATCATGTTTTCTTTCCAAATTCTTTGTTTCACAGAAGGCTGTTTCTGCAACAGAGAAGTGATGAAAAATTGGGTGTTAAAGTAGAAGTGCCTTCCCAGCCTTAACTTACTGCCACTGCTGCACAGTGGGGTGTCAGCCTGCTTCAGACCTCAGTGTTTCCCTTCTTTTAGGGACTGTCCTCAGCCAGACACCAAACACCACACAGCTGCTTGCTTAATCCCCCACCAGTAGTATCACAGAGAGAATTGGGAGGGCAAAAGCAAGGAAGTTTGTGGCTTGAGATAAAGACAGTCTAACAGAGAAAGCAAAGGCCACACACACAAGCAAAGAAAAACAAAGAATTAATTGACTGCTTCTCATGGGCAGGCAGGTGTTCCCCCACCTCCAGGAGAGCAGGGCCCTATCACGTGTAATGGTGACTTGGGAAGACAAATATCAGTCCCCCCTTCTTCTTTCCTCCTCCCCCCCTCTATATACTGAGCATGATGTCACATGGTCTGGAATATCCCTTTGGTCAGTTGGGGTCACCTGTCAGCTGTGTCTCCTCCCAGTCTCCCACGTACCTGCAACTTCCTACCAGCATGGCAGTACGAGAAGCAGAAAAGGCCTTGGCTCTGTGTAAGCCCTGCTCAACAATAATAAAAATATCTCTGTGTTATCAACCCTGTGCTCAGCACAAATCCAAAACACAGTCCCATACCAGCCACTTTGAAGAAAGTTAACTCTGCCCCAACCAAAACCAGCACAGTGACCAAAGTGCAATCACATGAATCCCAGTTATCTCTTCGCTAGAGAGACATGGCAGTTGTTACCTTTAGGAACCATGACAAACTTATTCTGAGTCTGTTCACCTCTGAAGTAACATTTTGTAATAGTGATGTCATCAAATGTATTGCTAGGCAATACCTTTTTATTTGACAAGTTTTCTGATTCAATGGGGCTCTGATCTCATTAATAAGTTATTCAGAGGGAACAAAGGATAAAGGAAGTGGGTTTCTCATTAAGGAATTCAGATAAACTGGTGTGAGCCTAGGACTTGCCAATGGACTTTTTAGTGTAGGTTTCTATTTTTAATTATTTTTATATAATACTTGATTTAAAATTACATTAGCCACTTGTCAGTAGCACCAGCCGTATGCAACTTCTAAAGCCAACAATAGGCAGCCAGACCTACTTTGATGTTTTTCTTTTTATCACCACCAGCAGACATCTGCTCTTCAAAATTGTTTACTTTGCCAGTGTCTACAGACCTGATCTGAAAGCAGACACACAAATGATTCTGTGTGTCCATGACTGTGTGTGCACATGGATGTACACACCCACACACCTTTTGTGCTCAGGATTTTATGCACATAGGTATACAGCACAGGGAATTTGAGTCTGCAATCACAGACCCCACTGTGCATACTGTTTAGATAGATATCTGCTTTTGAAAACTTAGCTCTTAAGCTTTGGAAATTTACAGGAATATGAAATAATGATTAATGACAGTTCTAGTTTCTGGTGTTCCGCCTTATTTCTTAAATTACTTTAACTTGTGTCACTTATTGCAAAATGCAATATTTATTTTTCTTTCACAGTTGTGAAATATGTTGTGTTTTCTCCACTTTCAGTAGCAAAAAAGTATCAGTGATTTTCTAATTTCTCTGTAGGTATCCTCTGTTTTACTTCTTTTTCTCCTGTGGCTGCCTTACTACATTGTTTTTACCTGGTAGAAAAACAAAATTATTTAGTCTCTGTTGCCTAAACAATTTAAAAACTTTAGGTCATGCTCCAGTTTTAGTCCCCTTGGGTCTTCTCTGCAGTTTTACTGAGTTGTTTCCAAATATAATGGATAATCATCCTGTGTTAAGAGAGATGGATTCATTGTGACAGCCTTGTGCTCACTTCTTAATGAGTGGATTTTAAATAATTTATGGACAAAAATGTGCTCCTGTGAAATTTCTGGCTTACCTGTCTCCCTTATGTCTTAATGAAATTTTGATTAGTTGTGGACACGTTAAATGTGAGCAAGGAAATGTCAGAACCAAAAATCAGGAGGGAGAAAGAGAACAATATGGCATCACTGAATAAGCCATTAAACTGTTCTAGTTCTCCCAGCGTTTGCAGAAGGCAAAGCTAGTACGTACTCTGAACAGACCCTTATGTGGGGTGTACACGTAGGGTAAGACAACTCTTTCCTGAATGTTTTGCACCAACTTTCTGTATCGTGCACCTACCTGTAGTGGCAGAAGCAACAGAATCAAGCTTCATGGGTTGCTTTGCTCCACCTGAGAGTCATGGATCTAAATCCTGTTGCTCCTGCTTAAAAATTCAGATTCATACATATGCAGATTTTTTTAATACTTTTTTTTTTTCAAAACTTGCTTCTAAAAAGCTCTGTGGGATGAGTTTTCCCTGGTATATAAAACTCCTCTAGCAGTAAATTAAATTAAAGTTCGTTATACAATCTCCCTGTTGTGAGAAAGCCCCAGGATTGCCTTTATCAGCTCTGCATGATTATACAAGACTGAAAATATCATTAGTTTAAGGCATCCACTGTGCTTTTGGTGATTGCCTGACAACCTCTGAGGTTTTATGTGAGTAGATTACTGGTTGCCTTTTGTGTTGATCATTTTGCCTTTTTATTGCACCTTCCTGGGATAGAGAATCTGATCTGATTATAGGGATGTCCTAATGGAACCTACTGGTGAAATTGTGAAATAGAGAATGATTTTTTTTTTTTTCTAGAGATGGCATCATCAAACAATGAAAGTTATGTATTATGTAGATAATTTGCCCTGAGAGTGCACAAAGAAAATTGTCACAAACTTGTATGCAAATGTCTATCCGTGTCCAAAAACAAGAGATCAGCCATAACATCAAGAGAAATATGCCCCTCAGAAAATCTGCTCTGTCTTGTCAGACACCATCAAGCAGAGATATGATGAACCAGCCTGGTCCTGCCAAGTTTCAAAGTTACTCTGTGATGCTAAAGAAATGGAATTCTGGCATTTCAGAACTTGTGGGTTTTTTGGATCTGAGTCAGTCCAAAGTAATTGCTTTTCAGAAATTCACTTTTCAAAACTTTTCTTTTGGAAACACCAGCAAATCTCCAATTGTCTGATGGTATCTGGGGGCTTGAGAAGCCAGTTACCAGAATGTAAGGCAGGAAGCTGCTACCAGTATCAGTTCTCTGTGAGAAAAGCTATCCAAGAACTTTGTGGTCATCACAAGATTTCTGTGCAGCAGGTAGGATAAATGGTCTGGTTTGAACTATGACCTTGGGGCTTTCTTGATTCTGCCTTAGGTGCCAGGACTCCTAGAGATGAAAACTGGTTGTCAATGGTGAAAGAACTGAAACTTTATCAGATCCACAAAGTGTTGGGAGCTCCCAGGCATTACCTGAACAAAGGAAAATGAGTTGTTAGTGTAACCAAAAGTATTTTGAAATGCCGGTTTCTCTTTCAGGGCCTCTTATCATTCATTGGATTTTTCTTTATGATTTTTCCTTTTTTTATGAATAAAAATACTTGTCAATTTAGTTATGATTTCTTTTTCTCTTGCAGGAAAGTTGTCATCATTCAAAACATTATAGATATTTTACTTTCTTGTCTTGATGTGGTCAGTCAAGAATTCTTGCACTGTGCAGGTACTTTGCAGGAAGATAGAGTAGCTGACAGGCAGAAGCTTTACAGTTTACTCTAGACCTCAAATGAAAAGCAAATGGAGGCAGGGGTAATTTCAAGCTGTCCCTGTAGCTAAACAAGTCACTTGAAGGTTTTACTTCATTCCCCTTATAGTGTCATTGCTGAATCATGCCATGAGCCCTACTGCACAACACAGTTCATGCAGTACTCTGATTTTTTATTTTTTTTTCCCCTTTTCACCTGTAGTTAGTCCTGTGACAGTTAGGGGTGCTGATAAGGGTTTCCATAAATACTTGTTGATGGTGGTGACCTGCAGAAGCTGATTACTTGAATGAGAGACTTGATATTCTTAGAGAAGAGATAAATGAGCTGGCTTTTCTTTTGTTCACCTTCATGTGAAATATTTGCAGTGAACAGCCCAGATCTGGCTCAGGCAGATGGAGAGATACAAACTTAATGTGTGTTAAGTAAATAAGCTGAGAGTAAGAACCAATATGAGTACTTTTTCTTGTTTAAATGTTAGCCAGCTCAACTCAAAGGTCACTTCTTCCCTCCTTTTTTGCTTAACAAGTTGTTAGAGATACAGTTCCTTGAAATGGAAAGTAATGACACTTTTCTCATTATGCAGTTCTAGTCTATACTGCCCTCAGAGATCTCAGGCTTGCTTTGGCTTGTTTTCTAGCTGTAAAGTGCAGTATAGTAAGTACAAAGGTGTGGGGAGAAGCTGCTCACACTCAAGTAAGGAGTCTTTGGGCATTAAGCCTGTGAAGCTTTTGGGAGAAGAAGCAGCAATAAGCACCCTCTCTCAGAATGTCTTTCAGTAGTGTTATAATTGCCTCAAAAGACCTTGCATCTTAAAGTCATGCTCCATGCCACAGGAGTTAGGTCATGGTAAAGAGGATGACAGACTTCAGTATCTTTCCTTGAGCTACTGTCTGGTACTCTTCTGCTAACTTCCCATCTTCAGACTGCTCTCTCCAGGGCTTATGTTTGTCAGAGTGTGCCACAATCTACAGCCAGATATAGATGTTCCCTCTACACATCGAGACCCAAAAGTTTGTGCCAGAAGCAGGAGAACTTATTTTTCTGTTTTGGATAGCTCTGCCATTTGGTATTGAAATGCAATAGTTCTTTGAAATAGCTTGCTCAGGATTTTTTTCAGAAACACTGTGACGTCAAATAGTCTGTATTTGCTCATGCAAGATCATTGTTTCACAGCTGACTAAGGTTATCTTGACCTCAAATGCAAGGTAAAGAAGCCTATAATCTCTCATAGGCTTAGGCTGACTCAAGACATTAGGTGAAGTGTGTGTCTTGTCACTTTTAAATGCAATATGGATCAGTTTCAGTCAACTGAATTGGATTCCAGTGAATGTATCTGGTCAATTAATTGGAATATGGAGTTTTGAGATATTTCTGTAAAGGCAAGGTACTAGATGCCTTACTGTCAGCTATTTCTGTTGGAGAGCTGCAGTGTATTTCTATGACACAGAAACTCCACTGCTTTTTGCAGACTTCTACTCAGCCGTTGTGTTTGAGACAGAGGGCTGCACTGCATCTTGAGATAGTATGTTTCCCAGGGCAGGCAAAGGGTATAAGAATTCACAAGATATTCACAATAATATAAACCATAAGGGGTGCTGTCTTTAATTATAAAAATGCCCATTCTGATTTACTTTGTAGAAGCAAGGAAATGGGATGTGTGCTGGAGTACCCCAAACCTATTATGAACCTAGAGCTTTAAAAATATGTCTTTAAGTCTGTTTTGTAAATGTCTGCCATGTAGACTTTCACAGCGAGTAACTATTTAACTACCACAGAAACCAGAAATAACAGACTGTTTTTTCTTTCAAACTGCATCCTTGAACTAACATTTATTTTCTTCAAAGGCACCAGTATAACATGGAGAGGCAAGAAGATCCTTTTGACATTTTGCGAATGTTACAGCAGTGTAGTAGCAAAGTGAGGTTTGCAATGTTTCAAAGCCTTATTTGTTCTTCAGTATCTATTTGTCTCATGCTTTTGCACAAAGAGGCAATGTCAAGGGAAAAAGTAAGCCTTTAAATATTTTAAAGTGCCCATTTAGGATTAATTTCTCAAAGAACAGAATCATAAATGTCAGACAGTGCTTGATAGTTCTCTGTAAAATCATCATTAAGAATTAGCCTCATTTGATATTTTTAAGCACTTAGACCTATGCAAAGAAACAAGTGAAGAATTATCTATATTTCATATTTTTTATCTCTATCTGTAAAGAATGTCATTAAGCCATTCTTGAATGCTCTTATGAAGGCTGTACTGAGTATTAGTATATCCAAAGCATATAGAAGCTTCTTCTTGATTGTCGTTTTCTTTTTTTTTTTAAAAAATGTTTTAGGAAGCTTCCCATTATTATACCATATCACTGAAACTCTGCTGCTGGTTTCATTAGTGACCAACCAGCCTAAACCACTTTCTGATGACTTAGACTGCTGTGTAGGACTGTTTGGAACCACAGTCAGCATATGTCTGTAGCATGCTATGAGATACAGAGCAGAGAACCACTTAGATAGAATTTCTGTCTCTGATGGGTTCCCACATCATGGCTGGCTTTTAGAGAGGTGCATTTTGGACAGTCATCTCCAGCTGTGCCTGTGTGTACAGCAGTGAGACTCAGTTCTCCTTTGCTGTACTGTCCTTGCAGGTGTCTATAGACAGACACAAAGAATTTAGACAGGAATTTCTAGAGATTAAAAAAAGAACCACTAACACTCCCTCCCAAACCTTAATCCAACCACTACTGCCAACTTTCTGCAGCTAAAATAGAGCCTACATATAGCATGTGACATTTTCTCTGCCCTGGGAATTGGGTAAAGAAGTGCATTAATAGTACTCTCCTGCTGGTGGGCTGGGCTGTGTTCATCAGGTCTGCAGACACAGTACAAAGAAGTTAACAAAGTGAGTGGCTTTGTCCAGCCATATGCTCAAGGAACTGTTAAAAAGAGGAGACAATAAAAAAACCCTTTTTTTCTTTTTCTTTCTCATTTTAAGGCTGTTTATTATATTCAATAGGAATCTTGAGGTATGAATTTCCTACTGCATGATTAAGAGAAGTAAAAAGATCTGGCAACCTGTCATTGTTCTCTTCTCTAGTAGTATTTTTTTTACTTGAAGGAAGTGATTTGCAAATAATATCCAATGTAAATCTAGCAGAGAAGGTCCCTTGGTTCCAGCTCAGTCTGATTTTTCCAAATCCTCCATGTGAAAAACTTGTGTTGCTCTGACTGACAGGGTAATTTCAGAGAGTAATAAGTAAAGATGGATGTCCCCGAGCAGTTAATCAGATTTCTTCTTGGCAACTCTCTCTGTCAATATTCGAGGCTGTCATTTTAATTATTTCAGATTCCAGGTGAAGGAGGATGATAGTCATGGACTCTCCTTGTGCTAGATTATGTAAAACTTGGTGATAGTAATAGATGTCCACACAGGAAGTGGACTTCTGAAGTCCATTCTCATAGTGGAAATCAATGTACTTCCAGCTTCAGCAGAAGGATGTTTGCAAATGTCTTCTGCTGGTGCAGAGTTGGTTGTTGACCAGGTACAACTGCTAGCTGCAGCTGGAAAAAATGCATCTAAATGTAACCGTAGGATAAAAGTCTCACTGGTTGTGCTCTTCATTTCAGAACCTCTCTGTTCTGAAATGTTTCCTCAATTCTTCTGTCTTTCCACTCCGTCTTCCTCATATATGCAATAGTCCTGCCTCCTGGCATGATTGGAGGGGAGATAGCTCAAACTTCTGCCTGGCTCTGAACATTCTTTTCAGAGTGGACAGCTGACCTTGGAGGGAGTAACAGAGATCTAATGCAACAGTGTAGTAACTCAGCCAGTTCTGTCAGCAGCTTCCTTCATTACAAAACCTGACAAATCTTACTGCCAGGATTCAGGATTAGTCTCTGAAAACTCCTACCTGCTGTCAGTGCATGAGATGCACAGCCTTTGCTTTGCATCAAAGCAAACTACAAGCAGACAGGACAGTTTGTGCTCCTCACTTTTCCTACATGTTGCAAATACCTTGCTGTTTAATTCTATATGCACTTGCATATGTGTGCATATGCTCAGAAAGGAATCACAGACTGAAAAATTGTCTAGGAAGTAGAGTGAAGGGCATGACATAATGAGAATGCCAGATATAATCTTTGATATGTGCTCTTCTAAAACATAGCTTATACTGTACAGCTTTATATAGTTGTGTTTATGCATGCTTGTGTGTGAGCATGCATAGATGTATTTTCTTATCTATATATGTTGCTTCACTTACTACAACTTGAGATGTGATGTTCAAAATTTTGTGGCTGAAAATGGCAGAGGAAATGGAAGCATCAAGAGGAAAAAGATAACAGATACACAAGCTATAGGAACCTCTTATGAGACACGGAAAGGTAACAGCCTTCTTTCACTACTCAGCACCTGATCTGGCCTAACATCCCAATGCTTATCTTAGCATAGCTTGTTTGCAATAATCTAGAAATCTGGCTGAAACACTAAGAAATTGGAGTTCATGTACTTGTGCTCATCTATGCCCCACAGTCCTGTTAAAATCAATTTGAAGATGGAAGCTAGCCCTAAGAAAGGACTGACAAGAGTCGAATCTGACTAGGTGGTTTGTTGTGAGATAAAGCACAATTATGCAATTAAACTTTTCTTGCTGGCATAGATTTTCATGAATGTAGTTACCATCCTGTTTGTAGGCAGATTTCACCATGTGTGTTCTGAGTGTACGTGTCTGTGATGAGTCGTGTTAACTACATTATGTTGGGACTGCAGCCTGAAAGGAGAATGGAGTATGTTTAAAGTCAGTATATTGTTATGTTCAGTATTCGTTGTTTCCAAATGAATAAATGCTCTCACAAACCATGCAAGAGTTCATTTTAAGGCTTTCATCTTCTCAAGAAAGTGAATTTCAGTGTGTGAGCAGAAAAGCAAAACCAAACATTCAGTCTTTTCCAAGATATAAACCTTAACATCCTCTTTTCTTGCAGGCGGAATGTTTTTTCTGCTGTCACACTTCTTTGGTTCTTTCTTGCTCTTTACATCTAGCAGCTGAGCCCTCAGCTTAAGGTTGCAGTATCACAGTAAAAATGTTTAACTTCATACATTGAAAGCTTTATGCACTTTATGGCCAACTGAAACCAATAGAATAAGTCAGAGAGCGTAAAGTGAGCAGCTCCTAGCAGATTCAGAGAACACACCACATGTTTTATCAGTCATTTAATCACATAACTTTGATTTCACTCATGAAGGATTTTAGATGAGAACCTTGTTTCTTTTACTGAACCTTTCTGAACTGGAGCCAACATGGCAGTCTCTGCACTTTGGATCATAGTATGGCTTTGAGGCTGTGCTAGGTGCTATGTTCCTCTTTCAGTTTGGTATGGTAGTATCTCACTGAGCCTAGATTGCCTATGTTTAGTGTAGACAGAACTGCAAATAAACCGAGATACTGAGCAGTGAACAAAGGCCGTTATGGCACAAGTGTGTGTGATAGATACCAGAGAAGTGAGACTCTAACTTGTGCCAATAGCTGCATATAAGCGATCGGCATTTTGTGTGACTTCCCAAGACTTGAGAAATGATGAAGTGCTTCTGCAAAGAAGCACCATCCCTGAAACATTGTTTAGGAAAGGGGAATAAATGTTTTTCAGGTGAACATCCCTTTGAAATGCAAACCATCATCTTTGCAAACTTCAATTATCTTCTTTATGAATCTGTTTCTATAACAATTCTTCTTGAAGGAATGCACTATATACAGTGGGTGAGCTCTAGATCCAAAAGGCAAATCACAGTCCCTTAAAAAAAAGGAAAAAAAATACAGCCACCCTAAGAAAAAGAACAAAGAACAGCAATATCAGTGGAATTAATATAGTATCAAGAAGGGACAGCAATCTCCTGAAAGCTGAGAGCTGGATAGACATGTGTGGTGAAATAACTATAATGAGCTGGATATGTTGCTGCTGTTAAAAGACTGAAAATATTTCAAAGTTAAGTTCCTCAGACAATATGTTCTTCAAAGTCAGTGGCTCTAAAGGCAGGGAAGAAGTCTCCAAAGTGTGAGAAGTGTGAAAGAAAAATTTTTTCCCCAGTTTGGAATGTAGTTGAAAAGGAACGAACCTTATCACCAAAGGATAAGGAGCAAGTTAAAAAACACCTTCAATCCCTGCCTGCTGCAGATGACCCTGATTGACTTTGAGACAGTAACAAAAACTTAATCTTGTTTGCAGTGTATTGAGAGATGGCTGGGAGAGTGATTGTGAAAAGGTAGTCTCTGAGCTGAGCAAGAAAAGAAACATGAAAGGTAAATCATTTTAAAAGTTCCAAATACCATTACATTTTCCCTTGTAACTTTGCTTAAACCTTTTAAATTCTTGTCTGCCCCACAAGGTGCAAAGCAATTGCAATCACTTTTGCAACTCAAGGAAAATTCCAAGGGTTTCATTGGGTAGAAGTATGTGAGTGGGGAAAGGAGTGAAGACTTCAGCCAGTGAGATAAAGGATTCTGTCACTGATATAATGAAAAATTATGAAAAACTAGAAATGTCTTCAGACAACAGGTACTCACTGTCATTACAAGTCACATCTTAATTGCTAACCAGTCCAGCATCCAAGCTTATTCCTAGAAGACATATTCCTAGGGAACATAAAAAAAAAAAGTTAAGAGATTTGGGCAAATTCTGTCAGCCCTAGAAGAGCAGAGAGTGAGGTTTCCTCACACAAGTTCTTGGAAGCTGCAGTCAGTTGTCCTTCTGCGAGGGAAAAAGGAAAACTTGCTGTGGTACCTTTGCAGTGTTACTGCTTAAGGGTAGGTTTTGTTTTCTCCTAAGTAACTAAAATACATGCTTAATGAAAAAGGAAAAGTGATTCCTCTTTCTTTATTGACTTTGAATTGCAGCCTTGCAGCTAGGAAGGTAAAAACAGCTTGGAGTTAAATAAGCCTGGCCCAAATCTGACTTGTGCTGGTGTTAGCCTGTGGTAAAATATTGTTCTTAGCCAAGTTTTGTTAGTTGTTTTACAGCAGTGTTGTGGAGGTTGTGTTCTTGACCAACCAAGTGAGGACAGACTTTTATGTGTACAGAGGTGAGTGGGTAAAGAATCGGGGCAGCAAATGCCCAATAGTCATCGCTCTGTCTGATCTGGGTCATTGAGTATATGGCAGATTTACAGTAGCCTAACAATCTCCATACTGAGCTTTAAGGTGCAGAAAAATTTCCTTTTCTACCTTAGGATGTTTCTACCTGCACTCAGTGTCTTTTGTGCTTTTATACCTCCAATGCCCCACCTGTTTTTGGAGGGAGTCAGATCTGATCATACTAATCAGTTTCTGCTTTTAGAGTTCCTATTTAGGATACCTTGCAGTAAGGCACAATTATTTCCCTTTAAACTTCTCTCGCAACTTTTCTCTTTTCAGAGGTGTTTCATTTATCAGAGCATGAATTTATACATCTAAGATCAGAGTACTTCATGCTTTACTTTGACACAGATCTTTAGCAATTAGAAACTATATGAAAGGCAAATATAATTGAATTCTTATTCTGACAGTTTACTAGCTTTGTGGTTCGCCCTTTGATTCAGAGGTCCTGTATTTTATCTATTCCTTCCACAGCTTTTTAATTTTTCTTTCGGAATTTGTTACTTCTCTTGAAGAGGCAATACATCTACTTGATGCTGCTTTCCCCACAAACATACCTACTTTCTTTTCTTCTTCTTGTGCTAGTACCAGGTTAAGGCAGGAGTACTTTAAATCTTTTACATCAAATAACCAAAATTCAGTTTTGGCTATGATACCTTAGGGTTTTCATGAATTTGTGGATTTTTATACTTCTATGTAGTTTCTTGCATTTGGAGTAGCTAGCAACCTCTAACCCTGTGCTAGCTGTCTGAAGGGTCAGATAATAACTGGAACACCATGCCTGGGAAACATGTACCAGAGCTAAGACAATTAGATACCATGTTAGTCAAAACAAGAAAGCAAAGCGCAGCAACCTTGGAGAAGCTCCAATAAGGGAAAGTGGCGTGAAGATGATGATAAAGGATGTAGTAAGGGTCTTAGGATCTCCAGCTCAGTTCTAGGAGAAGCGTGCTATGGGGTGGGCCCAAGGAAAGTTCTGGGTACGGGCATTTCTCAGATTGGATGCAACCTTTAGATATGATAATTGAGTAGTGTTATAAAATTAGTTTCCTGCCACATAGATAGAGAGCTTTCCCAGCTCTTACACCTTGTTGACATTTCTCACACACACTCTGCTGCCCAGCCTGGTGTGGTGCCCTGTGTCCCCCACCCCTGAAAGTGGTGAGGAGGAGCTCACAAGAGCTCTGCTTCCAGAGGGGAGTTTCTCCCTCTCTTGCTCTCCTGAGCTGGGGGGAGAAGATGTTTCCCCTCCCTTGTTCTCCCAGGCTGGACCTCAAGAACCTCAAGTTCTGCTTGAAGGAAGATGAGACCAGTAATGGGAATTGGGTACCAGCATGAGCTGCTGGGGGCAGATGAGCTGCAGGGGAGCAGCTGTAAAAGGGAGTTTCTCCCCTGTTTATAGTGGATTGGGAGGTGAGCTGACTTGGGCCCAGATGTTGCAAGAGTCAGTGTTCCCAGGCTGTGGGTGAAAGGGTCTTTCACCTGGGAGGGGCAGGTTGTTGTCCCTTGTTTGCTTTGGTAAGACATTGCAGAGTGTCTCAGGGGTTGGCTGGATATGTGTACAGCCAGGAATGAAATGAAAGGGATGCCTTTTGGATTAACTTACTCTGCATGATTTGAAGTGGTGGTGCTTGGAAAAGAGCTCACATGGTATTCCCAAGGCCGTGAGTTCAACTTAGCACCGGTCTTTTCTATCTGTTACTTGTCAACACGAGTTGCATTCTTTTGTACCCTTTTTATACTTTTGTACCCTTTTATACTCCTTTATATTCTATACCCTAAAACCCTATAAGTAAAAGAACTCTTCTGTACTTTACCCACATAAAGTTGTCTTGGAAAGGTTTTTTTTTTCTTCCCCTTACAGCAACAGCTAGCAACAGAATAGTTTTTTCAAGAACTTTCTTTCAAGAACTTTCATTAAGCCCTTCAAGGCAATTCTCTCATTCTTGTAGCAGGCAATGATGTTCCCACTGTCTGCTCATCTAGCCCTGCTGTGTGCTCCCCTCTACCTTTGCACCCCAGCAGCACTGGGTTTTGGGACATCATGACAATGTTGAGGAAGGTGAGGGACTGCATGACCTTGTTTCCCTCCCATTTGCATCAGGGAGGAAAAGGAAAGATAAGACCAAAGGTAGAGTCAAACACATGGTTGAACAAGCTGGGGTCACTGATCATCTGAACCCCTTGGGAATTGCTGTGTGATCTAGGGAATGTGTGTGTTTGCATACACCTGGGTCTCTCCTTTTCACACCTAGAAGTGTACACAGACTATTGTTGTCCATCTTGCTAGAACTTTTCTGTCACAAAGCCCAACTTGGAGCACACTGAGGTCACTGAAAAAAGTAACCTCCACTAACCTGAATTAGATACTTTACCACAGTAGCTCACATAAGTGCCCTGTTTTGTTTTTGCTTTGGATTGTAGAACAGCCATGCTGTCACTTTGGGTCATCAGTTACATCCATCTCTGGATAGCGTTTCAGCGCGATTTTTGTTTGCATAACATTGCAACTTCTACTTCTTTTCAAGGCAAAGAGAGAAGAGAATTAGTACTATCAGTCTGCAGAAAACCTCAGAGAAACTCTGTCAATATTTTATACTGCTTTCCATTTTTAAATAGTACTTTTAGTTGAGAGCAGGAGTACTTATTGTGTTGATTTAGACACAGTAAGCAATGTGCCTGTTGTTTCTTACATTAATGCTTATTAAAGAAGGAGTCACATCTGAGCTAGTTCCCTGATGTGGTTATCTAATACCTTCACTTCTCCTGAAACAACAAAACCCTCCAGGAATTACATGTTCTGGTTTTGGACAGTGGTTAGGTATGGCTAGATTTAAAACACTCAAGAAAGCCAGGCAGTGGTTACAAAGAGCTGATGATATATCAGTGTTTTTTTCTTCTCTTTGTAGAGTTTTCTTTCCTTTGATTTTCTGGACTGAAATAATGATTGTGTTAATACAGTCCACACAAAGTTGAAGTATGTAAACTGTGAGTATGATCAGGGAAACATTCTATTTCAGATAAGGAATTTCTTCCTTTCCCCCTTATCTTCTTCCCTGTGTTGTGATGACCTGACTCTCCCCAAGTTCCTGTAGTCAGTATATACTGTCATTGTGGCTTCCATGTCTTCCAGTAAGGAGTGGGACCTTTAGACAGCTGGCATAAATTTCCTTCAACAAATTCTTCCTTCATATCTAAACACATTCATGCACACACTTCATGCTTTGGGCATGCTGCCACCACCATGCAAGCACACACTTCTCATTTTGGGGAGTCCTACTTACCTGAGAAACACTGGAGCAGCACGAGACAGAGTACAGAGTGGTGAGGTTTGGTGAGGAAAGGAAAGATGTCTTCAGCATGAAGTGGCCTCTGCTCACTATTCCTTTCAGAACATGAACTTTGTGGATTGGCATGTCTACTGCCATTCTCTTAGAAACATTAGCTTTAAATTCTTGATGTTGCAGTGGTTTTAACAATTGCACTTTTAGAAGATGTCACTCTGAATTTTCAGTTTGGAACCTAAACTCCAATCTTAAACGGTTTTTTTTAATATTCTAAAGTTTTGTGCGGAATTTCTGTACAATAAGACCTTGTTTTGTAGGAATGTATGATTTAGAGTTGTCTCGTGTTAACTAGAATGAAATTTTTTTATTTTTTTTTTTAACAATAGCACCTACAAATTTAGATTACTGAAGGGGAAAAACAAGTCTAAATTACCAAAGGAGAAAAGAAATTGCTAGGCCATCATGCTACTGGAATCTGTAATTTTATTTTTTTTTAGCCAAAAGGCTTCAATTTTATAGGTATTTGCTAATGTGAATGGTCCATCAAAGGAGCAGCATCTCAGTAATAAACTTGTTAAACCTAAATTGAATAGTGTGTCCTTTTCATTTCATATTCAGTTAAGTTTGAGATCATCAGAAACTTTTCTAGAAAACCCTCCAGGCAGCTGACTAAATTAAAGAAGGGAATTACTCACAGGCTTAGAAGACAAGTAGGGACATCAGCAATGAAGGATAAGTGTAAGGCTGCCTCTCTCTGCATAATAATTTTATTGCCTGGCTTGATGTATCATAATGTTTGAGATATATTACCCAAAGTAAGTAATACACTGGACCGTTAAGCACATTATGGTGTAAATAATTAAGATGCATAATGTTAAAACTTTGGGTAGAATGTAATTACTGTACTCCATGGAAAATCAATGGCTACTCCAGCAATGTAAGTAAACATTAAAACCAGTGTTTCACAAACACACAGAGCTGGCAACTCTTTTATAAATATATTTCAGAGGCTGTTTTTTCCATTGGTCGGATGAGATGGAGTGGCTCAGAAACCAATCAATGCAGAAATCAATTGTCCAGAATTATCTACCTTGAAAATTTGCTCTTTGTTTGAGTAGTAAGGGGTGCATCCTACTTTAGTCTGCAGTAGCAGAATGCAGAGATCTGTGCCTGAGTCCAATGTTTGGTGCCTGACAGAACTGAGCATCCTTCACAGCTTGCACCCCACAGCCTCTTGATAGTTTAAAGCATAGGATAGGCTTATTCCTGCACTTCAAAAATAGATATATGATGCACTTAGACTGGTGGTAAGGTATGACCATGGCTGAGGAATGAATTCCTTATGATTTTTGTTCTGCTCTGGAGAACTAGGAACTCAAGAAATTAAATCTGCAGAAAGCTGTCAAGATCATTCAATTGAACCAAACAAGGTGATAGAATTGAAATATGAATTTGACATGTAGTTATAGCCAAATCTTCAGGCACAGTTATGCTAGGAATTTGTATGACTGCATTACATATTAGGCCCTCTGTAGGAGTATTTATAAAAGGCACCTTTGCACACATATATAGAACAAAAGATATGTTGAAGATTAAAGTCTGGCTTTCCAATTATTTTTGATGAGAGAAATTTTTCAATTTTATATAGTGAATCTGTTATATTTGTCTTTCAAAAAGTTTTAAAATAGAAAAGGCAAGGAGACCCAACATGCTGACCTGTGCATCAACTTAGAATTTTGATTTCATGCCCTTGTTGAGTTCCAGGGAAGTGTTCAGAGGAAGCAGAAGATGTTGCAGATAGCTCATCCTTGAAGACTGATGTTTCCTGTTTGAAGGAAGCTGTGTGGGCACAACTCACAAGCTTGTGGCTGAGGATAAAGGATTCCTTTAGAGTACATAATCTTGAATGGTCCTTCAATACATTGAGAAAATTAATAATTCCACATGCCATGCTCCATGGCATTCAGGAGAGTTACCCTAGATCCCATGATGATGTGAAATCAGAACCAGTCCCTTTATGTGACTTCCTGCAGGATGTCTTCTTTTCAAGGATTCATACTTGGGAAATTGCGTTGCCTGAGCAACCCATCAGTGGTTGGGCAACAGAGATTTTCAGGACACACCAGTATGTTCTCCTCATCTGCTGCCATCTGATTCAGTTGTTTTACTTTGGTTTTAATTAGGGAGTTTTTTCCCCAACATTGTTGTTTTGAGATTTACACTACTGTGTCTAATCGAGCCATGGCAACAGGTGTTGTAGAGATTAATCAGATAAAAGATACATTTAGTGTTCATTCTTATGTGCAATTCCATTAAAATGAATAACTCTAATAAGCACCTGGCAGGCATGTTTCAGTATTTGGATAATATGCCAGAAGTACAGTGCTCTGCTAGAGGATAGTGTATTTCAAGCCCAGGTGATTCTTTTTTTTTTTTCACCCTTTGAAAGAATTAACTGTTGCTCTGTCATTTGTCTTTTAGAACACTCTGAAAAAGAGACTTTAAATGCAGTTTTACAGAAGTTCTTCTGCAGCCTTTCCCCCAGTAATTTGAAGACTTTGGAGTTGTCCATTAAAAAGATGCATCTCAGCTATCATGGGAGATTCAACCCTCTTGTATTCCGCTCACTTCAGTAGAAGGAAGTGCACAGTGAGGATTTTGCCTGGGTTTAGATAAGTGATTGTTTTTTGTATTGGATAGTATTTTCCCAGAAGCGTCCATTTGTGTTGCCAAGACACAGTGGAATTAGTAATTCGCCCTCTGATTTTCAGGTGTTGTGTTTATGATCAGGTGATTGCATGATCTGGCATCTTTGGATAGTCTCATTGCCAGTTTGGATTTGCAAATATATAGGACAAATTTACTTTTGAGGCTTCAGTATTAACTCCTCTATTTTTTCTACTGTTTGTGAATAAGTGATTAATATAGAGCTATAAAATACTTTATGGAAGAAAGAATACCTATCACCAACATTTCCATAATAAATATTCCTGCAGCCTCTCTTCTATTTTTTTATGCATGAGTGGTTTCCTCCTCCTCCAGTTGATACTAATTTTATTTCAATTGGCTAAGAAAATGAAGATTGACATTTATGTTTCTTCATACAATTATTCTGTGATTACTGAGACTCTGAAGGAGGGATGGAAGCTCATATCAATGCTTTATAGCTTTATTTCACAGCATATAATACTATAACCTTGTGCTAATATTCAGCTTATGCTTTGTAGCATTCAACCTTTCAAGTTGCTCACAACAGAATTACTTTGATTTCATTTAATAAAGACAAACATATCTCTCATTAGGCATTGAGGTACATGAGTTTGTTGACTGTTTTTCTTAAATCATTGGATTTTGTGACTTTCTTGTCCTTTCATCTTTCCTTTTTTAATTTTATTGAGGTGAAGTTTAAGTGTATTTTAAAAAGTTGCATCTTGTGAGCTCTACATTCACTCTAGAGCAAGAAAAAACCAATTTTTCTAACATGAGACATTCTGAGGACATTTGGGAGACATTTGATTCTGAATATGCATGTGCTTACATGAACACTCAGTTTTAACTGAGTTATTAACTGAAATCATCAATTGATCCTGAACTTAGAAATAGGCTTTTGACAAGGTACAGTTCTTGCTCTAATGTAGCATTGTATTTGGGCATAGAAAAGGTATTTGTTATATGCTAGATTCTTGGTAGTAATCTGAAGTTCTAACCCCAAATTTCTTAAGGAAGAAAGAGGAAAACATGACCAGATTTTAAAAGAACAGCACCAAATTAAAAAAAAAACACCTCTGTATTTCTCAGGGATATGAGCCTTTTCATGACAATATTCTTTTGGTAAAAGCAATGTTAATTAGATGTTTCTTATAGGCTAGATGATGGTCTCTTCCTTTGTTTCCTTCTAAAGGCGTAATGGCCAATATAGTCTCTAGGGAGAGAAAGGCAATGTTCATTTGTGGGAAAAAAATACTCCTAAATGGGCATCTTCATGTGTCTTGCCACCTCTTGTCTGCTTTTTCTGTTGGGATGGTGACTCTGACAGTAAGTCTGCTGACTGTCATATGCATGGGTGTCACCTTGCACAACCAGAGGCTCTTTCCTCGTAGCTCCCAGGCATTGATGGGGGATCTTGATGCAGCAAAACTTCACTGTTTGACAAAAATGGGAAGATATCAAAAGAGACTGTTCAATTCAGTGTTCACATCAGGCCAGTATCTGAAACCCCTTAAAAAAAAAAAAGGGTAACTAAGCATTGACATGAATTGTCATGGGAAATGAAGTTATTTAAATCAAGACTTTATATCTGAGTAGAAGATATTCCCATTTTCAGACATTGACTAGGATACTAGTTTGGAATTTTGGGAAGAATAAATATATTATGGATGGAAGAAGTGGCAAGTTACACATGGACATTCCTGGTACAATTGTCCTTACATGTGGCTAAAGCTGGTGGTTGTTTGTAGAAGGGGCTTATTAGAGTTTTCCACAGCTTTCACTTCCCATCACACTTTGGTCTTAAATCCCAAACTGTCCCATTAACTCAGAAGTTCCAGTAGCTGCATAACAGCCTTTTAATAAAACAATATATTTTTTAGTTACTTTTGTGCAGGTGCAACCTGTAGTGTAGTGCAGCACTTTGTTATGAATAGATCTCAAGGAAGTGCTCCTTTCTGTAATACTGTGTGAATTTGAGACAGGTTTGGGATTGGCTTTGTTTCATTTCATTATTAGAGTTGGCAGTGGGGAATCCTGTTTCTGTAGGTCTCTGAAGTCAAGAACATTATGCAAAATACAGGGAGTTAATAATATTCACATTTAACGAATCTCTCTCTACGAGGTCACTGAATATATAAAACTTTGTTTTTCAGCCCAGTTTGTCAACTTAACATTTAATACACAGAGACAAAGACCTACGAGTCAGCCTAACTGAGAGGAGAGTTGCATGTTTCTGTCCATGTTTCAGATGCTTTTATTCATGCAAGCAGGGGTGACTTTCACTGTGTTTCAATTGCATAACTGGAAATATTTGCAAATAGACATGCTGTTGGAGTGATCAGCTAATGAGGCAAAACCAAATTCTGACCAAATTTTCATGTATTCATATATTTTCTGCAGCTAAGTGCTCTACATCTATTCCTTATTATTTATAAAACCTAGCCATGGCTTAAGCAGCTCAATGAAGAGTAAAGTGCTGTAGAGGCCCAGGCAATGAAATTGATAATATAAATTGGCAGTAGATATATCATATCATGACATGATTGTTACGGGATACGAGGTTTGACTTAATTCACATAAAAGTCATCAATATCCATGCTTTTGCGGAGAGTTAGGATTAGGGACTGCAATGTGCCTTAGATCTGTGGGGGTCTGAGAGTTTTTTTAGATAGCGTTAATAAACTGTGTCACTTGGGGGACAGTGAACGCAGTGAAACACTGTCCTTAACGTTGGCAGTTTTGAGCCTTACAGGATACGGAAAGCCTTGTGTCTCTTAAGTAAAATGCAAAAGTCGTTCTTGTTAAAAGCCTGTCTTATTGCTAAGCATAATGTATTGTGGAAATGGAAATCTGCATGTGGATTAGGCAGATGATTGGTACAATGCAAAGAATCCATGGGAGAATTTAGAGAGGATTTCATGCTGCTCAAAGAATATGAAGGGTACTTGATGGCATTTGGCTCTGGTTTCTATAGTTTGCACAATTATTGCTATGTTAAGCACAGTGCTCTTTCTCTAGTGCAATATAATCTGTTTTTTAAATGTTTGACTGCCTATGTCTTTTAAATATAATTTCCTCTCCTTTCTTGCTTAGCAAAATTAGTTTAATTGAAATAGAACAAATATACATCAGATTTTTCTTCTAGTATATGATTAATGCTATTTTAAAGGGAAACATAGTTTCCCTCCACTCTTACAAGAATACTTCAAAATAAAATTTAGAAAAAAAGATAGAAAGCACCTCCAAGCCAAGCATTGATTCATTTAACAGCAGCCAGCCTCTGCAAGGTCTATGGGTACTATTGGTGCCACTTCCAAACTATATCAGAAGTGAGCTTTGTAGCCTGTCTTCCTATAATAGGTTTTAAATTTTTTTGCAAAACCTTTCTTCTTACCAGATACTATTTAGGCTAAACCCAAGAGCAGACTTTCAGCTTAGATGCCACCCTGTCCTATATAATTGGTGGCATACCCTTTGTAATAGATGTTTGCCAACACTGAATACATTAATATGATTCAGAGCCTTTATTTGATGCAGTGAGTACACCTCTGAGAAAACAGTTTTCATTGAAACTGGCAAATACAGAACAAGTGTATTTGAGGAAGAAGAGAGAATTAGTTTTTGGTCTAAATCTGCAGTTAGCAATATGGATTATAGTAAAGCCCTAGTCAGAGGTGTACTGCTGGTTTGAGTGAGGGTTAAAGCTCAAAAATATGCACCTTTTCAAATGGCAGTTCCCTTCCCCCACAAATATTAGGAGTCTGAGAGGTAAGAAGATAAAGAAGCTGATTTACATTTATTTTTCTGTTAAAATTTGCTAGAAGTCTTCCCTTTATTCTTATAGATCAGGAAAGACTTAGGAGGAGATTTCATATGAAAACTGCAAGTGTCACCTTCCAGCCCTGCAACAATTGTCTATATCTTCATTACAGTTACTTTATTTGAGATTTTTTTGCTGTTTCCATAATGCTTCAGTCACTCAATTTTAGATGCAGTAACTGACTAAAAACCAGAGCCATGAATTCTCAGTATCTCATGAGCTAGAGACTTTTAGGGATTTTACACTGAAACAACCTCATAGTTATAGTTAAATTGATTACATCAGAATGGACTTGTGGGCAGTAGAGCTGAAAAAACTACATGCTGAGTCACCCTGTGGTCCCCTTAAAAAGATGTGGAAAGCATGCTCTAAAGGCTAATAAAAATTGCAGTGAAAGCATTCCAAGCACAGAATGAATGACTTTATAAACAAGTTTATAGCATAACTGGAATTTCCAGGCCATAAAATCAACACTTAACAAATGTTTTTTAAATTTGGTAGGTGTGTTTCAGTGTGCAAACACCTTGGGTAGAATTCCATGGCACAAAATTGTATTTTCTTCTGAAGTTGCACATCCTAGAAATCATTTTAGTACCCAAATGAGCAGTCTCCACCAATCTTAATATTCTTTTTCACAGAATAGTTTACTTTCACTATTCACTTTTCATTTACAAGTCCCCAGAGTTGCTCAGTGCCTCTGGTGTGCCTGGTGCTAATGAGAAGCACCACAAGGGATAAAGTAGAAATAAGTTCGTGAACACTGAATTTAAGGAAATTGTAATGTGCAGTGTGGAAAAATGCAGGTAACTTGGCAGTATGACTGCCTTTTTTGTGTCTTATAAGAGCATCTTGCATGCCATCAGCCAGTGGTGTAACTTGTCCTGTCTCCCTGTTTGATGGAACTAGATAAGGAAAAGATGGTCAACCATTGACTTTCTGATTTTGATCAGTTTATAATTGCTAGATCAGTGAAGAGATTTGGAGTGAAGTAGAGGATGTGAAGAAGACTATAGCTAGCAATATTTTGATAACTAGCACTACTAGATATGTGGCAAGATATTACGGTTGTTAGAGTATTTGGCTACAGAAATAAAAGAATGGGATTTATTAACATCATACATCAAGAAATGGTAAGAGCTGGAGCATGGGGAGCACAAGTGAGGAACCTGAGGAAGGAGAGTCATGGAGTAACAATGCACAAAAGGATGACTTGTTAGCACAAGTGGTAAACAGAGATGGTGAGAAGTTGTTTTTGAGCTTAAGCTGGTCTGAAAGATTGGGGACTACATAGGTAGATAGGAAGGAAAAGGTGGAATGTGAAGCTGTGGGCAGGAAGGTCAGAAGTAGGTTTAGCTCTAAGAGAGGTGCAACATTCATGAGTAGAGCAACGGAGAGAATGCAGATGATTTGGGAGAAAGGTGATGATAACTGGAAAAGGGTATGGAAGAGCAGTTACTGAAGGAAATTATGTATTGGTGTTTTTCCTGGCTTTGAGATGATTTGGCTTGGAAATAGTACAACTACTGCCAACCACATTTTTCAGTGTTTCCCCTTTATAGGAAGCACAATTAAAAGTTAGTGATAGGCCTGTGTATTTTGTATCATTACTTGAAGGTCAGTAACTTTAAAAAACAAACAAACAAGCCAAAACCCACCCAAGCTTTTAGGTAAAAACCAGTGTCTGCCTTTTTAAGACAAAGAAGTAAAACCTGGTAGTGATCTCTTGGAAGAAAAATACTTCTTATAAACAAAGAGACTTAATGTGTCATGAAGGATGAGTTTTGGTGATTGAGGGGTTCCGGTTTGTTTAAAGCTTGCTGGCCCATAAATGGACAAAATTGCACTCAGTGGGTGCTCTGTTACAGACTCATCCAACATTTTTAATCCCCTTTCTCGTTGTTCCTTGCTTTCCACAAGTAAGAGTAGAGCCATACAGGGAAGGAATATCTAGTACCTACTGAATGAAGGAGATTTTTTTCATATTTGTAAATCTCTGAGACACTTGAAATGCTTTGATTTGGTTAGGCTGCAGTCACAGAGTTTTCTCTGATTCATCTGTTTTATATGGTCTTCCAAGTTATTCATGACAACTATTTAAATATCTTCACTTGTTCTAATGTAGTCATACCACCCTGATGGAGAGATGCTCTACTTGTGCAAAACCAGAATGTTTTATTTGCTTCTAGTTCTTTTAGAACTACAGTGCATGTCATAGAATCATAGAATCATCAAGGCTGGAAAAAACCTCTAAGGCCATCAAGTCCAACCGTCAACCCAGCACTGTCACTGTGACCCCTAAAATACTAAACCACATCACTCAACTCCAGATCCAGACAACTGTTAAACACTTCCAGGGGTGGTGACTTCACCACCTCCCTGAGCAACCTGTTCCAATGCCTGACCACCATAACAATGACACTTTTTTTTTTTTACTTTTTTTTTATAATACCTAAACTGAATCTGCTCTGTCTCAGCTTAAGGCCATTTCCTCTTGTCATCTCACTGCAGGTGCAGTAGAGGAGACCAGCCCCCACCTCACTTCAATCTCCTTTCAGGTACTTGTAGAGAGCAATGATGTTCCCTCTGAGCCTTCTTTTCTTGAGACTAAACAAACACAGCTGTCTCAGCCATTCCTCATAAGAGATGTTCTCTAGTTCTTTTATAAGGCTTGCTTCTCTTCAGTAAACACACTCCAGCATCTCAATGTCATTTTTAAAGTGAGGGGTCCAGACCTGAATGCAGTATTCAGTGTGGTCTATTTTGAGTACAGGAAAACAATAATTTCCCTGGTCCTGCTGACTACACTATTCTTGATACAACCAAAATGCCATTGGCCTTCTTGGCCACCTGAGCACACTGCTGGCTCATATTGAGCTGGCTGTCAACCAGCACCCGCAAGTCCATTTCTGCTAAACAGCTCTTCAGTCACTCCTCCGTAAGCCTTTATCACTGCATGGCATTGTTGCAATTCAAGTGCTAGACCAAACACTTCACCTTCTTGAAACTCATGCATTAGTCCTTAGCCCATCAATCAAGTCCATCCAGGTCTCTCTGTAGAACCTTCCTATCCTTGAGCAGATCAACACTCCCTCCCAGCTTTGTGTTATCTTCAAATGTACTTAATCTCCATGTCCAGATTGTCATTAAAGATGCTAAGTAGGACCAGTTCCAAAACTGGGCCCTGGGAAACACTGCCAGCTACCAGATGTTGATTGTATTTAGCTCCATTCACCATAACTCTCTGGGCCCAGCCATCCAGCCAGTTTTTTACCCACCAAAGAGCCCACCTATCCAAGCTGCAAACAGCTGTTTTTTCTAGGAGGATGCTGTGGGAGATGGAGTCAAGGCTTCATTGAAATCCACATAGACCACATCCACAGCTTTCCTCTCACCCACCAAGTGGGTCATCTTGTTGGAGATCAGGTTGGTCTAGCAGGACCTGCCTTTCATAAATCCTGTTGTCTGGGCTTGATCCCCTGGTTTTCCTGCATGTGTCATGTAATAGCATTCAGTATGCTATTAACCTTGCCCATTAACCCTCCATAACCTTGCCCAGAACCAAGGTAAGGCTGACAGGCTTACAGTTCCACGGGTCATCCTTTCGACTCTTCTTGTAGGTGGGCATTACATTTGCTAATTTCCAGTGAGCTGGAACTTCATCAATTAACCAGGATTGCTGGCAGGTGATTGGAGTGGTTTGGCAAGTTCATTTGCCAGTTCTCTCAATTCTGTATGTTGTGATGCTATTTTCATAGCTTTCAGATGAATTCGTTCTCAAATTCCTGGTTTCATGAGTATAAAAGTGCTTGCAGTAAACAACAGTGAATTAGTAGATTTGGCTAGCCATGTTATCATTTACAGTGGATCATGGTAATGTTGCTACGTGTTAGGTCTATCACATAATTGCTTCAGTAATTCTTCATCACAGGATCAAATGCTTTAGATATCAATAGCAATGTCTAATGAGTTATTTGACTTAAGAGAGACAAGTGGTCTCTAGATCTTAGTGATTTGAAAAAGGCTTGATTGAAGCTTTGGTTACTATTTGGGCCTCCTTTATTCATCTGCAGAATCTCTTTCTAAACCCCAGTTTAAGGCATTAACAATTCAATCATTTTAAAAATAATTTTTTTCGGTAAAGTATACTTAACAGATAAGGATTCTCTAACTGTTTTGAATATCTTGTTTCTAAATCCCTAATTGTGATAGGAATATGATTAGGTAAAGCAAATTCAAACATCACTGTAAATGTTTTGTTAGTATTTTGTGCTTAGTATGAATCAGTGAAATAAGCTCATAGTTGTTGCATTTCCTATATTTGTTCCTGGCTTCCAAATAAAGAGATCTAAAAGCATTCCTTAGAGGTCCTGGCAAGTTACCATTCATGGAGACAGTATTGTGTAGTGTAGTACATAGAATATTGAAGCCAAATTATTTTTACTTTAACCTGAGTTAATGTTGGTCACTGTAGCATAAGCTAATCCAATTAAATTCTACCAGACTGATAAAGAAATGCCAGTGTTTTAACAAATTAAGCATCCATTATTGCTAGGGCTTCCACTATATATCAACTAAGCTCTCAAAAGTTCTCTTTTATGTAGTGTTTAGGAAAACCCTCCAGTAGAAATGCTGTCCATCAGGATATTGCTAGGAAGATTAATTACTGCACATCGCAGTTATGTTAACTGCAGGCATTAATTATTAATAGAGAAAATATTAACTGTTTTGCTATTTTAAACTTAAAATAGACATCCCAGCTTCCTGTGTTTTGAGGCTTTCTTTTAATATGATGATGAATGCCACCATCACCATGTGATAAATTGGCACTAGATGAATATTTCTGCTTTTAAAGTCATACATTTGCAGACATATTCCTTCTTGACATCATCAGAGAAGGTCAATTAACAGTAACAGATGCTCTTTTGTGAAGACTCACTAAAAGGAACCCTTGAGAAGTAAAGATATGCTCACACAGTTCACAATAAAACTAATCCTAAGTGTATATCTACAAACCAATTGCCCAGTGTAATGCTACTGTCCCTTTGGCTTCAATACTCATCCCGTACATGGGATTTCTGAAAACTCTTTTTTGTTCTCGTAATAAGTACCTTTTTTTTATCCTTTTTTCCTTTCCCCTGCCAGGTCACAGAAGGGAAGAGTTGCAGGCAGTCTGCAATACCCAGATATCTTACATTTCCACAGTGAATGTTTCAATTTTGTCTGAGCATCATGATGGCTCTTCATGGCTCTCTGATAAGTTAGTTTCTGACACGCGTGCAAGCCATAACAACCTTTCACATCTTGCAGCTGGGCTCCTTATATCTCACCTGGATCTACAGTAGGGTAGACTGGGGAAAGAGAGACTGAAGAGCAGTGCTGTAGAAAGGAACCTGGGGTTCCTGGCTGATGGCAAGTTGAATGAGTCAGCAGTGCCCTGGCATCCAGGAGGGCCAACCGTGTCCTGGGGGGCATCAGGCAAAGCATCGCCAGCTGGTAGAGGGAGGGGATTGTTCCTCTCTGTTCTGCACTGGGGCGGCCTCATCTTGGATATTGTGGCAGTTTGGGGCACCACAAAATAAGATATTAAGCTCTTAGAGAGTGTCCAAAGGAGGGCCACAAAGGTGGTGCAGGGTATTGAGGGGAAGACGTATGAGGAGTGGCTGAAGTTACTTGGTCTATTCAGCCTGGAGAAAAGACTTTAAACTGGATATTAGGAAAAGGTTCTTCACCCGGAGAGTGGCTGGGCACTGGAGCAGACTCCCCAGGGAAGTGGTCACAGCACCAAGACTGACAAAATTCAAGAACCATTTGGACTATGCTCTCAAGCACATGATGTGATTCTTGGAGTGGTCCTGTGCAAAACCAGGAGTTGGATTTTGATGATCCTGATGGGTCCGTTTCAACTCAGGATATCTGTGATCCCACTATAGAATGGAAATGGTAGCCTCTTTTCTCCAAGTCCCAAAAATGTTTGCATTTTGACAAATTTTTTGTTCTTTCTTATTATAGAATCTGAGGATGAGGATCCTTTCATCTAACTACACCTGAGTTGTCACTTGGACTACCTTTTTAAAATTTATGGAGAGAAGGGTCTGCTACTCCCCACTGACCTCAAAGAGAGGTTATATAGTAGCTGCTCACCATGAAGAACTCTAAAACAGCCATTATAACCTCATTCCTACATAACTTACAAAGGTCTGTGGTATCTTAGGCTTAGAGTCACTAGGTGGCAGGCATGGCAGGCATTGCCATCTTCCAATACAACTAAAAGCACCCTGTTCCTCACTACTTTTTCTCAGTGCTCAGCCTCTTTCCGCATTGTTTTTCGGTAGTGACAGTTGTGAGATTTCAGCACCATCCCTATCCACACGATTTCTCTGCCTCTAGCAGCGGGTCAAGCTTCACACTGGATAGTTTCAGTCTTTTCTGATACTGGACGCTAGGAGTGTCTGAATGCTTCTGCTTCTTGTCTCTATTAGTCTCTAGTAATGTCATTCCTTGTCTTTCTGTAGTTTCATTGATACCAGGAGAAGGACATACTAGTGACACTCCAACCTTGTCACAGCCAACTGGAATGCCAGTCATGTTGTCCCACCAATGTTAAATAGGACTCTGTTGCATTTCTTTCTTTACCTTCTCTGATGGGTAGTTCACTAAGGCCTGAACCAAACACTACCACCTGCTTGTCCTTTCGCTGTTCTCAACATCTTGGCCACTTCACCAACATATTTAGATTCGTGTGTATTAGAGGCATTTCCCCTGAATGTTTTTTAAGTTTTGGGCTAATGGAGGAGGTTGTTTGCTACACTTTATGTTTAGGCGTAATCCTTATTCTTTCACACTATTTTTTCCCCAGTGTTGCCTGAGTTTTAAGTCAGTGTGTTTAGGTCAAAACAATCAAAAGACCCAAATGACACTAATTTCTAGATATGGATGACAGCTGCTAAGGTAAAGTTAAGACCTGCAGATTTGGTTCATCTACTTAACTGTCTGTTATTCAGTGTGAGAACAAAGCCTTCTTTGTATTCATTTCTTCAACCATGACTGCCACCCAGTCTCATAGTTGTCTTCACATTGCTACACCTCTTCTGTATCTTATCCTTCGTGCACTTTTTCATGTTCCTCCTGTCCTTCAGTTCTGTTTTATTATTTCAGCACAGTACTCATTAGAGAAGTTTTTTAGCATATCCATTTAATATTGTACTGTTTCAGTAGGTTTTCAGCTTTACATCTTGCTGAATCACCATGGTATTTGACAGGATTGGCTACTGAAAATGTCATTCATCACAAGCCACTGGAGTGGAGATGATGCAAGGCAGGGTGCCATTTTTTTTGACAAAGTCTAGGCCTTCTCTGGTGATTGAAATACTGCCACAACAATCATTTTGACTTGTAGGCAATACTGATGATCTCAGAAATTTCTGTATCTTTTGAACAACATTTCTCAAAGAGACAAAAATGTTCAATGCATACATGTTTTTTCCTACCTAGCATTTTCCTGTAATATTTTAGTGTTCTGAAAATAGCAAATGCTTTGTGTTGCCAGCAGCTGAGTGCTATGATTGGACTTTTAGCATATAAATGCAGCATATACTTGAAGGTCTCTTTTCTTTTGGGGTGTGAGTGAGCAAACTGCATGGAGTTGCAGTTTTATTCTGGTGTGGGCAGGGATCACACAACAACCACAGCAGCAAAATACAGATATATGCTTGCGATATTAAGCTGAATGTCTCCTTGGCAGTGTATTTGCATTAGCACTTCCTAATCTTTGGTCCATATAAGAAAGAATGCTGAAATGCAAAAACTGCAGCCATATCACCCTCTAAGGTAATCACAAAACACTTATTTGAAGGCCCTCTCAATTGTTCACTGCATTCACATAAGAATTTTATATTTGTGCTTACTCCTGTTGACAACTAGAAAAGGCCTTACATTTTTTACATAATTGACTTTTGTTGGGTTTTTGATTTTGTTGTGGTTTTGTTGTTTGGTTTTTGTTTGTTTTTTTAAGAGGGATTGAGATGGGGATGACTGAAAGGGGTTGGATAGAAGTATACTATTTAGTATTTTAGCTTGTTTTGGGAAAGTACTTTGCAAAGAGGAAGTTTAAGGTTATTGCCATATCAAGCAAATGGCTGAATACATCTTCTCTGGAAAACTTCAGAATTTCACTGCCTGAGCTGCTGTTCCTGTTTTATTTCTGGGAGAAGAGAAGGAGAGATTGGAGGTGTCCTACTCTTCCTGTACTTTGCAGATGGCCTTGCTGCTGCTTCCTTGTGTCTTATGAGAGAAAGGCATTCTGAAAGTGCTGGTTTGTTGCCATTAATGTGAATGATGCACCCTATACTTTCTGCCACTTTCCTAATTTGTAGCCTGCTGGAATGACTAAGCAAAAGATAGGGATTTTTTTATTTTATTTTTCTTCCTTGAGTACTGCAATTTCAGGAGGGCTAATGCATTTTGTGTCAGAAGTGGTGGCAGATCTCAAGTCTCAAGAGGAATAGTATTTCATGGTCTGTGTGGTTTGCAAAACAGTTGCCAATAAAAGCATTATTGTTTGTATGTGACCTGCACGTGTAACAAGAGACTCTGTCACACAACATCTTCAGCCCAAGCAGACAAAGGACAGTAGAATAAAGAGGCACAAAATTTATTATGTGACCAAAATCTGCCGGAGTCTGGAAGAGACAGACCGTCTAGATTCCAGATTATTAACCTGTCTGTGAAATGGTCCTTTAGTTGCAGAGAGATCCTTAGGGAAAATAAAGGAAAAAAATCTATGCAAGACACAACCACAATTGGTAATTGCAGTTCTTGTTCTGCTACAGAAAGAATAGGCTGGTTCAGAAAGAGGTTTGTTGGCAGTGCCCTTTGTGGATTAGTCTTAGATGGATGTGCTGTTGTTAACAAGTGGGGGGTTCTGTGAGTGAAGAAGTGATGTCTGTTTTGTATATTGCTTTGTAAAACCCTTTGTGACATAGCAAAGGGAAAACGGAAAAGTGATAGGCATGGTAAGGTGCCACCAGTTAAATATAATTCTTCTCTAGCACAATAAAAACCATAAAGGAAAGGTGTTAAAATTAGGTGGAATCTCCTGAGGTTATTTTATCCTTATCTCTGAAGCAATCTTCACTATATCATTTCCCTAATTGCTTCTTTTGGCAGAAGACTATAGCCTCTGTGTATTTGAGTTCAAGGAGATTTTTCTGTCCTCAGGATGGGTTTAGGTTTTATTTCTTTCAAACTGAACAGATAGTCCTAAAGGAAAACAAAATTGGACATATTTTTTGCTCTCAGCCCTTTGTTATTGGCAAAGTGAAGGAATGGTATGTTCCAGCAACATTTTGTTTGGCTGAAGACTGGAAAGGTGAGTAGCATTTCTCTAGCAGAAAAAATAATTCCCTTTTCCTTGTGTGTTTATGCCAGCAGTAACTGCTGAGTCCACAAACATCAATTCTTCATTGCCAAATATAATATAATTACCAAAATGAGCAAGAATTAGGTGATCTGGACCTTATTTCAGCAAATGATTTTGCAATTTATTTTGTACCTTATTTAGGAATTGATGCTTTTCAAAAATTTATCACAATTTTCTGCCGTTAAGATTCCTTCCAGAGCAGGAAGCTACTGTCTTTGAGAGGACAACATCCTTAAGATTATTTCCAGCAACTAACCTAAAGGAGGCAACAATGATCTCTCATGAAGTCAGCAGGTGACACTAAATTTCAGAACAGCTGAAGTGATTGATGATAGGCCTGCCACTCAGAAGAACCTAGACATCTTGGAAGAATGGGCTGGTGTGGTCCTCAAAAATTCAACAAGAACAGGTTCAAAGTCCTGCTCCTGGAAAGAAAGAACCTGCTGCAACAGCACAGGCTGGAATCTCTGGTGTAAAGCATTTGGAGAAGTAGGTAGACAGCAAGCTGAATGAGAGTCAGCAGAGTGCCCTGGCAGACGAGAAGGACAATAGCACCTGGAGCTTCTGCCAGAAGACTGAAGGAATGGATTACTCCCCCTTTCCTAAACTCTTGTTAGTTCACATCTACAGCATCAGAATTCATTTTTTGGTCATTTAGCACAAGCAAAACTCAAACTGAAATAAGTTTAGCAAAGGATCATCAGATAGTCAAAGGGCTGGAGAACATGCCCTTTTGGGAAAGGCTCAGTGAACCTGTGGAAGAGTTCTTTTTCTGAACAAGAAGTTGTTGGAGGGACCTAATAGTAGCCTTCCTCAATACGTATGAGACCATTGAGAAGATGAATCCTGGCTCTTTATAGTGATGCTTGGTTGGAAGTTGAGAGGCAAGAGAAATAAATAGAAGAATGAGAGAGTCCAGCTGGATAGAAGGAAATGTTCTTTCAATGTGATGATGACAGTGGACCAGACTGCCCAATGAGTTTGTGTAGTCTATACCCTCTGAGATTGTTGAGTCTGGACAGAGCTCTAAGCAACCTTGCCTGATCCAATAGCTGGACCTGCTTTGACCTGCAGGTTGAACTGAATGACCTCCTTAGGGGCCTTCCAACCTAAATTATTTTGTGATTCCATGATGTATTTCAGCATTGACCATATTGGAAAAACAACCTCAACAGGAAATGAAGTCAGGGTCTCTAGAACCGATGAATAGGATATGACTTGGAAAAAAGGAATGCACTGTAATTTCAGTGGTTGGTTTTCTGAATGCTAATCATCTTGGTGTAAGTTTTTCACTCAAACCTCATCCAAAAGGAGTGAAATATTCCTTGGCATTTTTCCTTATTAGGCCTGCCAGGTTTTGAAAATCTAGCTGAGGAAAAAAAAAACAACCCAATAATAAATTATCAGATGACCATCTCTAAATTTAAGAAATTAAAAGCTTTTGAGAGAGTGAATACAAGACCACAGAAATGATCGCTAAAATAATTTCCATTCATCATAAAATGAGGTGGGTAATGATAGTAGAACTCTATCCAGTCTGAGAGATAACAGAATGTAACAGAGAAGGTCTAAGTTGGTTATATTAGATGAAAAGGCTTGATCTGGAACTCTGTGCTGACACCAGGAGGCGCGTCTAGAGCACATGACAAACTCTCGTGCAGCTGGAAGTGGAAGAATGAAAGCAAGCCAAAAAACATTGCTTCTACCAAATGGACCTTAGATTTCATGATGTGCAAATATTTCCTCCATTATGAAAAAAATATTTCCCAAGACTTGCATTGCACAGCTGATTGTCTTTGAGGAGAGATGACTGTACTGGGAGAAACACTTGTGTCTTTTAATTTTGGATCTGAATTTGGTCATGAAAAGAATTTTGTGGATTTCAGGGGAAGGTCAGGAAGGAGGAAGAATGAACAGAGGCACGTACAACCCTGTGAAAGATGCAGCACCTCCTATAATTACCTCAATGTAATATTTGTAATTGTTGCATCTTCAAGAATTAGTATCTTGATTTAAGCAACTATAAACAATGGCCATTTTTAGTCCTAACCAGTTCTTAGCTAGAGGGAAGTACATTTCAAAACATATTAGCTAGTTTTTTTTTGTTATATGATCAGAACATCATCTTTTTTTAGCAAGAAGTTACATGGCCGTTGGGCAAATACCTCTTTAAAATTCATTTGTGCAACTTCAGAACCATTAGCCTTACTTTATTTGCATTGAAAGTAGAAAAAAAAATAAATCTTGGAATCCAGGAAGACATAGGGAAGCTACAGTTGCATTTTAATCCTTAAGTACTAAATTTCAAATCTTTCCTGCATGTGTTCAATTTAGAATGGTTTGACTTTCTCTTGATGCAGTCAACTGATATTTAAATAGCATCACATGGCAAAAGAGATTTCCCCAATGTGCTCCATTCCAAGATAAATAAGAATATTTTGATAGATGATAGCATGGATCACATTTTTGTGCAGTTTTAGATTTTTCTTATCAGTGGGTTCTTGCTTTTATCAGGGAGAAAAATAGGAAGATATGCCACAGCTTTTACACATTTGAAGTTTTCCTCTGAAGCCTGTTGATGGCATTGATTGACTTTGTGGTAATGTAAATACCCGTATATCAGACCAATATTTGTGTTTCTTAGAACGAGGTGCTGTAATCTAAGATAGCTGCATGAAATGGAGATGTTTGTTGTGTTGAGAAGTTTAATCAATATTTTTCTCTCTAAGCCAGGAGGAAAGAGTATTGAAAAGGCAGAAGTTTTACCCACAAGAAACTTTGAACAAAAAAACTGATTTCTTGATTTCCCAAGGAAAGCATTACAAAGATTCTGATAGAAACAGTTAATGTCATTTTGAACTGTGAGTTCAAAACCGAGGAGAAAAAATAAAATTTAAAAAGCAAAAGAAATAAGGAAAGTGAAATAAAAGTGTTACTGTAACAGTGTTTTCAGATGGGAAAACTGTTTTTGCAGAAGAATGTGGATGAGTCCTAACTGACTGTCAAACATATGCACTTCTGATTCGCTATGTTTTATTACTTAAGAACTAATTAACTAATAAAAGAAAATACTGATTATTTAAAATGTTTTGTGGCCTACTGTGGAGCCACCTGCTTGCCTGTAGGTCTGCAGTTTGCTGCTGTTATCCCAACTAGGACAGTCCTTAGCAGGCTGAGTTCCAGTAGACATGTGCTGTGGGCTGAAATTCAGAGTAGAGAAAGATTGAAAGGTTGGCCTGTCTCTGGCAGGCTGTGAACCTGAGCTAAATCTGCAATTTTTGTATTTGGAGTCAGCTCGTGTCCAGAGCAATACTTGTACAGATGCTGGTGTATTCACTTGCACTCACATCACCTGACACGTTTTAAGCACTGCAGTGCCGAGGACAGGGGTACCAGTGAAACCAGGGCTAACGCACTAACTTGTGAGACCTGACGTAAAGAGAATGAGAGATTGAAGGAATTTTTAACTTTCAGCTCTGCCTGTCAATAGAACAGCTGAACACAAAGGCCAGCTGCCATGGATGAGCCCAATTTACACTGATAAACTGTCTGCTAATATGGACGTTCATCTTTTTAGGCACTGCTTATTTACAGCGTTTTGTCTGTGATCCTAGTCTATCATTCCAGTGTGACTGTTGATTGAGCTGGATTCTGATGACAAATCCTCCGTCATTTTCAGCTCCTATTCATCTGGTTATAATTAGGGTAACTCCAGGATTTATTATCTCATAGTGGCAGTAGTTTGCAGGGAAAATTGTTGTGTTGTGTTATTGTGTGACAGTGCCATTCAAATGGAGTTGACTTTTATTCAATTTCACTTCCCTGTTTCCTCCAACAATAATGAATTTAAGGGTGGCAGGGATCCCTCTAGAAGCTTTGTTAGCATTTATAATTTACAGAGGAAAAATAGAAAGGGACAAAATGAGTCTTCCATAACTGATTATTTTCCTGTGGCTTCCCTGTTTGTTCCCTTTACTATATTATTGGCCTTTTCTCCTTTTTTTTTTTTGTTTGGTTGGGTTTTTTTGGTTTGGGGGGGTTTTTGTAGCATATGAGTTGCTTAATCCAATCAAGTTACATTCTCTTCACGTTGGGTTTGGAATAATTTAAAGTTATTACCAGCTTTTTTTCCTAAAAAGTACCGGTGATCTGGGAGTCTTCTGTCTGTGGTCACTGATGGAGTTTTTTAACCACTAAATGATTCTTTGGATGCAAGGAATTTTTCTGATGTGGTTCTGCAAGTGAGAAATCACCTTGAAAATACAAGTAGCATAGCGAAGTAAGAGATGTGGTTCAAAACACTCTGATAGTATGTTATAAATATTTATGCATACTGAAAATTTAACCACAAATCTAACTTCTTAGGTAAACAGCAAGGGTGGAATTTTGTATAGGGTCACTAACATGAGTTCCTGTTTGCTTACATGTCCAGTATTAGATCACTTCAGCATAAATACATAGTAACTCCAAGACAGCTGAAAGAGTGGGGAGCATTCCGGCTACAACAATGTAATTTGGAATAGAATACGGGTTTCAGGGTATCATTTGTCATGGTACAGAGCTGGGTGTATTGAGAATTTGGTTGCATAGGTCTAGACTGCCTGAAGCCCCTCTGTGACCATTTGTAGCTGTGGAAGAGAAAATCCCTGCTGTACTCCTTTCTCCTAAATTATCATCTTTATCTACATCTTGCCTGCATTCTGGGCTTCAAGGTCTTGTGAAGTGCAAAGTGGCATGGTCCTGAGGATATGCCTATGGAAATGTGAGCTACAGCCCCAAGGAGTTTGAGCACTGGTGCATGCATCAGAAAGAGGCTGAAAATCAGGTTCTCTGGTTACTCTGATGGTGGGAAGCTCACTTGTAGCATTAAGTACAAATGAAATTGTTTGTAATTGTTGCCCTGGGTGACAGGGATGCCTTTGGTTACTTCTCCAGCTACAACTTCAGGAAGAGCCAGGCCTTCACCTGGCTAGACACGATGGGGGTCACAGCCTGGACCTCAAGCAACATAGGGAAATTTCTGAGTTTTTGTTTTCTGAGTACATAATTTTTCCTCCAGTTCTCATAGACTGGCTCAAATTGCTTTCAACTTCCCAGGTCTCACAAATGTGATCCCTGGAGAACAAGTTACTTGTCTGAGGGAGAGAAATAGCCAGTAGGTTATGCTGTTAGATGATTTTAGCATATAACCATGCCAGATATAATAAAAAAGAAAATATGAGCACTGCACAGGAGTATAGTGCTCTGAGTGTGATGTCTTCCCCAGGGAAATCTTCCTTTCTGGGCCCATTTTCCTCCATCAACCTGGATTAGATGGATGTAGAACAACACAGCTGCACTCAGTCATCTTCAACTGTAATAATTCTGGTTTAGAAAAAAGGAAACAGAACTCCTAATCATGCTGAATGGTGTTTGGCCTGTTTGCTTCTGTGCCAAGTGGGAGTGAAGTCCCCTCACTTCCTACTGGGGATGAAAAGATAACAGCATTAAGTGGAGGTGGAATCCTCTGTGGAGTGAAGTGGGAGACCACCTGACGGTGAGCACAGCAGGGGTGGATGTGCTATCTCCTATAGAAACTGCAAAGGCTTTTACAGGATTAATTCTGAAGAGTGTGGGATGAAGACTGTCTCATGTAACATTTGTCAGCTACCCAGTGTAGAGACCTAAACTCAAAAGCAGCACATATACCCTAAGAATTCAGGACTGGCTTGACATCTATTTCAGA
Organism: Sclerurus mexicanus; assembly: GCA_013396755.1. Lineage (NCBI taxonomy): Eukaryota > Metazoa > Chordata > Aves > Passeriformes > Furnariidae > Sclerurus > Sclerurus mexicanus. Next base: position 1,323,894 of record VWZF01002269.1, on the reverse strand, counting down.
GATGATACCGATCACACTTGGTATGTTTAAACCAAGAACCCTTCCCAAGTGCAGCTGCTGGCCCTGAAAATTCATGACTGCTGAGATGAGCTGTGCACAGAGCATTTTCTGATGTGCCTGCATTTTTTGTTTGGTTTTGGTTGGGGTTTTTTTGGGACAGGAGTAGGGGCTTTGTTAGGGCTTTTGATATGGACATGTAGAGGATCAAAACTGTTGGACTCATTGCAAGACCCTGGCTCTTAGATATGGCTGCAGTATCTATCTGTGCCTCTGCAAAAGGAGATGGTGTCCCCCTACTTCAGAGCACCATTATAAAAATAAACACAGTACAAATTTCTAAGAATCAATATTCTTTGGTAATAGGAACAGCAAATTCTTTGTCCAGTTACACACAATTGCTAGGTCTCCCATAGTGCGAATAACTAACCATATCACTAGAATCACAATATGGTTCTTCACAAAAGGATGGGACAGCAGTTTCCATAGAGAAATGTGGTGGGAAAAGGTAAAAGTCCTGTCTTTAAATGAAAAAGTATAGGTATGGGGGGGAATGAAGATTGTTTCTGGAGAAGGAAAATAGATTCTGAGGTCCTTGTCACAGAAAGGCTGGAAATGTGTCGGTCACCATGTGAGATGCAGAGAATCTCCAGCTGTGTTACATACTTCAGTAGGATGCTCTCCAAGAGACATTTTCTTGGATTATTTAATCAAATTTGAGAAACATTAATAAACTAGATGAGAGGAGACAGCCTGCTCTGACAGGGAGATGTACTGGCAGGTCTTACCAACACTTTCTAAATTGAGTCATTCTGCTTAGATGTCTGAAATAGGAGTTGAGACCATCCCTCCAGGGAAGCTGGAGAGGTCTGTATATAGTTCAGTGAAGCCCCCTGTACTGTTAACTCATTTTCCTGTAAGTGAATCATGATAGACAAGGTACATTCACAATCTTCTGGATGTTCCCCTTTACTTCTCACAAATATCCTTTAGGTTCTAGACCCCAGTGGAGCACCCGGGAAAGTAAGCCCAAACTGTATGGGGAACAGAAGAGGAACTGAAAATGGACCAGTTGGCTGTGATGGCAAAAGACAGAGGCAGGAGAAATAATGCCTCTGAAGGAAGGTGGTGAAACCAAGACTGGGAGTCAGAGATGATGTGGAATGAAGTAGGTATTGGAGTGTTGTTTCTGTGAGGATTTAAAACTTTGTGCTGCTGAAAAGTTGTTCACACGATTTATTTTTTTTCCTGTTGGTTTGTCAGTTGTGATTACAAGCCAAAACAGGCAGACCTGTTCTGAATTTGGTTTCCTTGGCCAGAAAGGAAGATTTATCACTAAGACACCTAAGTTGGATGTGTGAACATAAACAGTGTGATTTTTCCCTGGGGACAGCAGTAACTGTATAAAGGTGTAAATAGCAACACATGTAAGAAGTTATATTAGTTGTCTCATCACTCCACCCCTCCATTTCCCCCACTTGGAGAGCTTAGGCTGAACACTTCCATATGGGAGGTGGATATTGCACAAATCCAGAAAAACTGTTTCCTATGACCTTGTAAGTGTGAATTGTTGTCTTCAAACTGTGTCCTAGCTGTGAAATCTAGCCTTCCTTGATTAGCTGTGGGACTGTCAATGCCTCTGCTACACAGACAAAGAAACCTAATAGTGGGATGCATCACAGCCTCTGTGGCATGAATTTCTCTTAGTGAAAATCAGAATGACCTACACCACAGTGTGCATGGCAGGGGAAGACAAGAAAGCTGCCAAATCTTCCATGTATCTCTGCTCTTTCACGTGTCTAGCATACAAGTCATATTTTGCCTGTAAAGGGTAGATATTGAAGGGAAACCACAAGCCTTCTGCAACATCTGTTCTGCCACGCTAATGATTATTCTTTATCACCACCTCCAATCAGCTGCAAGGCTACTAGTATCACTTCCCTTTCTCTTGCTCTCAGATATGTGACATGGTACTGACAACCAAACGCAACACATTCATTTTGGACTGCTTACAATTTCTGGCAGTTAGGCCAGCTTACTTCTGCAGTGGCACCTACTTTGTGTCACCAGGAGAAAAAGCTTCCAAGTTTTTGTGGGGTTTTTAATTTATTTTTGTTTGGTTTTCGTGTGTTTAACTACTGAGCAATTTGAGCATGATCCTGAGAGAAAATTCAGATTATAAAACCTAAAATTTATGCTATTACCTTTCACATGTGTAGGACTGTTACCCATTTACTTGAGAAACTGTTTTGTTTCCATCAAATGGCCTTGCTAAAAAATAACTAGCATATGGAAAATAGATGGCATTTTACCAGGTTAGAACTGTGCAGAAGAGTTAAATCTACTCTTGCAAAATATCTGTTACTAGTGTTTAAAGAGAAAACACGCTAAACTGGGACTAGGAGAAACCCTTCGTTCTTAAGTGTTCTTATTCTGAAGGCTAATATATTTAAATGAGGAAGATGTTTTCAAAGCAGGTAAGGCATCCTTTTCATAGATGATTATGTTGAATTTTGTCAAGATGCAATGAATTGTGTGTTTTGAACAACTGTGCAGCAACTGAATTGCTGATTACATCAGTATTCAGCAGTCTCTGATCTGAATTCCTGGCTCTGATCACTAAATGACTTAATTTACTGATTTGTTAGTGTGACAGTTTCACAGTTGCAGAGTAATTTATAAATACCATGTGCTGAACAAGTTTTTGTTTGCTGCACATAGTATTAATTAGCTAATGATTTTGCCAGAAAATACATTCAGGATAGCATGCATTCATCTTGACATTCACATCTTCTGACAAACAATGATGATATATTCAGCCATCAATGGGCTGCAGGTGGGAAGTACTCCTCAGGATGGCTTGGTTGCCCTGGCTGTGACTGAAGGAAGCTAAGGTGTCTTGGAGACTTTCAAAGACGTAGCACTCTTCAGAAAAGGTTAAGTAGAAGGGAGTAGGTGACAGAACCTCACAGGGATCAGTGTCCAGTGGCTCCAGTGAATGGGAAAGAATGCAAGCAAGGGTAAGCCCAACTGAGCCTCTGGGCAATACAGATAAAAGCAGCTCTTCTGTGGATTCAAAACTTCTGTGGATTCAAAACCAACTCTGTTGGTTCTTATTGTTATGCTAGTACAATATGTTTTATGTAGGACAATTCACATCAAGGCATAGGATGGTATGCTACGAGGGGCTAGGCTGTCCTAATAGCATTTAGTCACTAAAAGAGGTGGACCTGACACCTGCTCTTTCCAGCTCTTGGCTGCAGGCCTCCCTGCCAGTTGGCAGCAAACTTTCCAATTTTTTGGCAGTTCTGAATTTGTTCGTTGAGCTCTTTTAACCACATAGTGAAATGATTCATTGCAGACCTTGTACCATGTAAGAAGTGAGGACAAATGACTGGGAATGGGACTGCTCCTTTCCATACTAGCAAGCCATCAGCTCTTGTCAGCCATCCCATGAAATCTATTCTGATTCCCAATACCTATTCCTTGGGATGGGTGGTGAAGAGCAGCTGGGTACCACATGGATTTGCTGATGAACTGCAACTGGAGGATCATGTTTGACAACACTCAACATCAGGCTGGCTGGTTTTACTTATAGATTAGTACAAATCAGCCCTGTGAGACCTTCTGTTGGCTATGGTAGGAATCTGTTGCAGCTGAAAAGGATGGATAGAGTATGTTTTCAGTCATCACATCTCGCTGATGCCTAAAATCCTGGAAGATAGGCACTCAGAGAAAACATTAATGGAGAAAGATAGGCAATACCTTTATTGGGAGTTCGGAGGCTTCGGGTCTCCGCTGGGCCTACAAAATGCGCATTGTTCCAACGGGATCCCCGTGTCCGAAAGGCCCTGGAGAACCCCGCCCTCAGTAAGGTTACAGCTTTTATACTCTTTCTAACAATTAACATACTAGATATCTATAATCCATCATCATTTCTAATTCTCTTGGTGGTCCACCCATCAGGGTCCTAGGCTGTGCCCCCTGGACCACCTCCAAGGGTTTCTGGGCTCTTCTATTGTTTTGACTTCAAGTTATCTTGCAGGTGTCTCTGAAAAACACCATGACCTTCAGAAAGCCTGAGAATGTGTGAGACAATCACTTTAGTAACTTCTAACACCACTTAATATGTGAGCAAGAAAACCTATACTTCTAAAACTCTAAAATCTACAAAATACACACCAAACCTTTAGGCATCATCGCTCTGACTTCACTAGTGGTGCAAGCTTTTAACTTCAGGATGGATTTTAAAATTTTGTGGTGGAACAATGAAAATCACAGAATCACAGAATGAATAAGGTTGGAAGGGACCACAGTGGGTCATCTTGTCCCACCTCCCTGCTCAGGCAGGGTCATCCTAGAGCACATGGCACAAAATTGTGTCGAGACAGTTCTTGAGTATCTCCAGCGAGGGAGACTCCACATCATCTCTGAGCAATCTGTTCCAGTGGATGGCCCCCCTCACAGTAAAAAGTCCTTGTTTTATGTTGTGTAGCTTTCCTATGGAAGAGCAAGAAAAACGTATTATTGTAATATTAACCACTAAATGGGTGCCTATTAGTGGAGCCATTTACTTGTGTTCTTATAATAATGATGTTGGTCTTCATCTATATTTTCCAGCCAAAGTTTTTACTATCTGTGGCAGGGATGGAGTACCATTTGCTCTATGGAGTTTGTAATTGGCATGGGTTTTCATCTTGCACTGGAAATATATGAATGAATGACTCCTTCTAATTCAGTTTGTATTTTTTATTATGTTGGCTTCTATCTGCTGGCTGCTTGCTCACTTTTACTCTAGCATCCTCATTTTCTGTACTTTTTAGTGAGAGACGTGAAAACAAATTCAGATGGTCTTCTCATGACAAGGAGCTATGAAAGAACTTCAACCTGTGTCTGTTGCTGACCAACCCATCTAATTTCCTGCGTAGATGTTAATGTCATGGCTACTCCTGGAACTGGAGAGGCCAGAAAGGGCAAAATGCAGAGACAAAAACTTCTGGACCCTGTTGATGTCCCTAGAACTGATCTTTTGTATCGGCTAGAGAAGGAGTCACTGTTTTCCTTTGTTTCAGTTTAACTTCTGTTGTGGAGAGAATACTGTTAGGAAGCTGAAACTTAATTTCTCTGTGCATTGTCAAGACTGATAAGCAACATTTTTGCAAGGTATTGAAGAATACAATTGAATTTCTTTGGAAATGAGGGGATTTTGTCTTGAGCAAGAGTTAGCAGACAGATCTGCTCTATGGCTTTTCAAAAGCTTCGGGAAAATTGTAGGAAACAATCTCGATTTTCAATGCTCTGAAGAATACACAGCTTAGGCACAAAACTTGACTGAATCCTGTGCCACTGCTGGCCTTTTGCCTGGTTGTGAATCTAGGCTGGTGCTAGTCAATAATAAATCAATTTTTTTTGCTTCATGTTGCCATCCACAATAATTTTAAATAAAAAAGAAACATGTAATTTTGGTATATAATCAAGAAATATTAAACAGTTTGGAATTTTTCCCCTCCTTTTCCAGATATGGCCAAACTCTCCACAAAATTAAGATACAAAAGAGCATTGTTTTATTTTTGAATGAAGGGTACCCCTCCCACTTGATTCTGCTTTCTAGAAGCTTGGTTTTAAAACAAACTGCTCAAGATCTGACATGAATAACAGTAAATAAAACTTTGCTGCCTATTAATACACAAGTGAAACTGATTTTTGGTGTTCTTACACTGGCGTATGCTAGAGAAAGCTTTAAAAGAGGTAATTCTACTGTATCTATGGAGAAAATGGAATAAAAGAGCAAACTTAAAGGAATAGAAACATTACAAAACTTCCTGTGGGACTTATAAAAATCAGTGAAGGCTTTTCGAATGATTGATTCTGGCACTGGTCAGAATAGGCAAGTGATATTTGAACACAAACTTACTGTGTGGCTCAGTTTAGTTCAGTCATGGCCTTTCTTTAGTGATGAGACTAAAGTTTTCATACCAAGATTTATTTGTTCCTTTTTATGTTTTCCCCTTTTAGTGCGAACTGAATATTTTGTGTAAAAATTTTGAAAGTCTCTTTATTCTGTTTTGGTACATGAATCTGAATTTCTTTCCAGGAGGAAAGAATTGGTACTTGGTTCTTTTAGTCTTGTTCCTGGATAAAAGCCTATCCAAAAAGCAGACATCATTTTATTTGCTGGCAGTTGGTAGCTATCGCAGTTGTTATGTAGTGCAGTGTTGCCTGGCCATTTAAGGAAGTTCATTCCCTTTTGTTAGCCCTCCTCCCCCTGTTCTCCAGCTCCTGTTTTTGCCTGTGCTGCTGTAATGGTCTTTAAAAACACATAAAAAGGAGTCTGATAGGTTTGTTGAGAGAAAGGAAGATATTAGAGTCATCGAATCACCTAGAGTGGAAAAGACCTCTGAGATCAAGTTCAACCATTAACCAAACACTTCCAAGTCCACCACTAACCCATGTCCCTCAGTGCCACACCTAGACATCTTTTAAATACTTCAGGGACTGGTGACTCAAACACTTTCTTGGGCAGCCTCTTCCAGTTCTTGACAACCCTATCAATGAAGAAATTGTTCCTAATATCCAATCTAGACCTTTCCTGGCACAACTCGAGGTCATTTCCTCTCACCCTATCACTTGTTAGTTTGGAAAAGTGGCTGGCCCCTGCCTGGCTACAGCCTCCTTTCTGGTAGTTGTAGAGACCCATAAGGTCTCCTTTGAACCTCTTTCTCAAGGCTAAGCAACTCCAACTCCCTCAGCCCCTTCTCATGGGACTTGTTCTCTGGACCCTTCACAAGCCTTTTCTTTTTTTCCATGGCAGTGATAAATATAGAGAAACCTAGGAAACAAGAAACTGAGGCAACAGCAAAATCTCATGTTAAATAACGTAAAACTTTTTGTATGGAATGTGCCTAACTATGAGTTGATGTGCTTTTATTTGAGACCTTGTGATAAATTTTTCAAGTCCTCCATTGTAATCAGTGATTTTGTAAGAAATTGGCACAGAAAAAGTGAATGAATATCCCCAGCCAATCTTGTTTGTTGAAATTACATTAATCCATGTTGTTTAATCAGAAAAGCCTCCACCTGAAGTGCAGGCATCACCCATTTTAAAAATGGCCTTTTTTGGAGATGAGTGATATAAGTACTTTTGGATTTTATCAGCAGTCTGAATGAGAGTGTTTTGGATTCCAAGTAGCAGGGTGACTGAAATGAAAGCACCTTAAAAATGTCTATGTAAGCTGTATCTATCTGTCTCCTTTATAGAGGTTTTTGTAGGTGACATATGGAAGAACTGTGAGAAACAAACTGACATATGTACTTTGCTTGAGCCAAAGTCCTAGAAATAAAAGACGGATATGAGTTGGTTTATGTGATACATGGAAGGCTAGGAATAGAAATTGCCAGCTTTGCTGTTACTGTTATCTTCCAAATAACTTTTTTCCATAGTTCAAAGTGAAAAACTAAAATAGCTTAAAATGAATTAAGTTTTTTTTCCTCTTTCTTCTTTTTTGTTTTGATTTTTTTATCTTTTTAAACTTTTGTGTGAGGAGATTGACACTGTTGGGAGTGAGGAAATCTTAGTGTTTCAAAGATTAAAGACTGCCATCTGAAAATTACTGAAGTAACCTCATAGAAATATCTAGTATATAGATTAAATTAGTGTAATTCATTATAGTCAAAGTTCATCTGTTTTTTAGAGAAAAAAGGATATAAATATTCTAAAGGGACTAGCATTCAAATTATACTCTACATTTCTGAGACCAAAGAGTTGTGGTGGTAGAGTGAAGAAAGGAAATTTTCTTTGTGCCTTTGACTATTTTAGATTGTGTAGGGGGTGTCAAGTTTTCCTTAAAAGTCTGAACAACAAAAATATATTGACAAGTGCTGTACTAAATCATATTACTATGGTAAAAAGTCCTCTATGGATACTCTGAAAGCCTGAATTGGATTGCATAGTTTTGTAATGTCTTCCTCTTGAAACTGGTGAATAGTACTCCTTCCACATTTCAGTTTCAGAGAGATCAAGCTGCCATTTTTATATATGTTGTATTATGAAAAGCTACTTTTAGGCTTTGTCTGAGGAATAGTTAGTTGTGGAAAAAAAATGAGAATGGAGTTGTACATTTGAATCCTATTTCCAAGGTTAGAGCTCTGGTTGGATGGCAGTGCTTCATGCCTTACTACTCCTGTGAACTCACTCTCAAAACAGCTGTAATATGGTGGGACATGGGTGTTGTTGAGGAATATCCAGTGAGCTCTGAGATTTGTGACAAGAGTGAGCACTCAAGGATTAAGGCAAAAGAATGTGTCATTTCTCATTTGTACTGACACATGAGCAATAGTCCAATTTTTTCTATACTTTTGTGGATGTGCAGAAATAAGTCTCATGTATCTAAATATTGTCAAGACTTGCCGAATTCTTATATATCTATAGTTTTGAGTGTCAGCTGAGCAAGGGATTTTAGAATCCTCATTTACTGACTTGGATCTCTACTCAGTCTAAGTAGAACTGTGGTGGTGACCAGCACTGCATAAGCTTCTGTATCATTCTTTTTGCATGAGAATCTTCACTACAACATTATGTATGTATAACATTATCCACCACACAAGCAGCAAAAAACCCCTCGCCGGTCCTATTTTATGTTGTTTTCTCAAAAATAAGTCTTCAAGGACAGAAAAAAACCCATATCTCTTACAGGCCCATATATATTCCTTTCCTGCCACTTTTTATTTCTAGATAATTTTTCTACAGCAACACTGTGGTTAAATTAGTGTAAACCCTTCATAAGCCATGTGAGTTAAATATGAAGGTTAGAACACATTCTTTTAGCGTTATAGTGAGTGTACCTCTTTTTGCTTTTTCTTTTGTTGGCTGTGAATCTTTTCTGCTTGGAGATAAAATCAGATCTTGGATCTAATCTGAAGATACATGGTGCTTTTCAGTAATGGTCTCTGAATTGTTGTTTTCTTTTTTTATTTTTTCTCCTCAAGAGTGAGGTGTTTTCCTGAAGTTCTGAGATATGTAAATGGGTCAATCAGTATTGGAAAACATGTGTTTGGATAAGGACCCTTTTCTGTGCCTGTTAAGTCAGTGTAGAAACTTCTAGAAAGAAAACTATAAGCTGTCCAAGTGGTACCACAAGCCCCAAATAATTTTTGTGTACCTGATTGTTTTAGGCACACAAATATTAGTAATTTTAGTATTTAGAGATGTGTGTTTTTGCTTGGGTTGAGTTTCTTGTTTGTTTGTTTGGTTGGTTTTTTTTTTATTTGCTTTTAAATACTTTATTCTTCTTGTTGTGTGGAAATATGTGTTATTTAGAGGGAAACTTTGAAATCCAATAATATGTTATTCCCAAAACTAAGCTGGTTACTTAACTAACTTTGGGAGAGCAGTGCCCCGCAAAATGTTGAGGCAATACTGTTGAACAATTCCAGAAAGGGTACTGTTGAGGAATGTGTGACCAGGCAGTAAAAATTTGACCACATCAGTCTTGAAGTTTATCTTAGTGTTTTGAAAGGAAAAGGGCAGCAAAGCAACAGATGTGGAATTAATAATGATTTTTCTAAAACAATATGGATCTTGAAACTTTTCTAGTTACAAGAACATTTCAATATCTTACTAAAAATTTGCCTCATCTGAGCCCAAAAGCAAATTGTTCCTGTTGTTAATCCCAGCTAGATCTATGTTCTGCTATTCACATGTACATAAATGTAAGGCTGAAAAAGTGTTATGCATATGATGACTATCTTGGTTTGAAGTAAAAGGAGCATAGTTAGAAAAAACAGTCCAGCTTTGAAATGTTCCTGATCATTAACATTCAGGAAGTGTATAGTAAAGCTGAGACCATGGTTTCTACCATACCGAAGAGAGTAGGGATGCAAGCTAGGGGGAAATCAAGCTCTATTTGTTCTTGACACAAGCCATTTCTTGTTTTGAACACCAAAACTAGTAATAGTGAAGTGCATGTGGGAGTTAAAAAGAATTATTTTCAGCACAGTATTGGGTGAGGAAAACAATTTCACATCTAGAAGATCAATATAGAAATAGTTATTTAAGATAGTGGTTCTGTAGGGCATGTCTTGCTCTGTTTGCAGTCTGGTCAGAAATAATGGAGGACTTTGAATTAAATTCCTATATTGCACTTTTCAGAAAACACATTTCTGTAATGAAAGAGACAACAGAATTTCATCACAAGCTGGTAAAACTGCTGTGGGAATGGCTAGGAGTAACATTAGCAAAAAAAATTCTGCAAATATACTGAAGTGGGAGGAAGTAAGATGTAACCGTTGTGATGCTACTGCAGTTTTAAAGGACTTGAAGGGGAGCAAAGAGTTACCTGCTGCAGCCCAGGAGATTAAATTCTCTCTCCTCCTTTGAAAGGAAATGTGTTTGACCAAGTCAGAAGCAAGGCAAAATGCCAGCAGCTCATATAAGCCGGTGAGAGTGATCGAGAGGAACAAACCAGATTAATAAACTGTGAAATAATGCTTTCCCTCAATTCCCAAGAGTAAGGTGTGTCCTCAAGCCTCCCAGCTCCCACGCCTACTAGCAGTTTCTGTGGTATGAAGCATTGCCTACAGAAGGTTAGGCTGGGAGTGGGTAAGCCAAATGCACATGCACAAAGCTAAGTGATGAAAGGGAGCTGCATTCCAAGCTGTTGATGGAGTTAGTGGAAGTCACTGTGAGGACTGCTGGCTGTCACGTTAAAGGTCATAACAATGAAGAAAAGTTCATAAGCACTAGAAAAAGGCAGGCATTGGGCCCAGCTTCAAGACAGGCAAATATGAGGATCCCAGAAGCAACTAACTAGTCGCCTTCCCTTCATTCCCTGGGAAGACTAGGGATAACATCTGCCAGAAGTTGGCTTGGAGGCACATGAAGGACAAGGTGACAGCAGTGATCAGACAGTACAACTTCACCAAGGACAAGTTGTTCTGGTAACAACATTAGCCTTGCTTTGAGGAGGTGACTGTCCCAGTGGTACAAGGGGAGAGCAGTGACTGCCATTCACTCTGACTTCACCAAGGCTTGTGGCAGCCTGCTGCGGTAACCAGAGTGTGGTTGAGCATGGGCAGGAGAAGAGAACTGCTGTATGAGGGGAGGAGCACTGCCGTGTGCTCAGCAGGACAAATTCCAGCTGTGGGGACACTGCTAGTGGTGGTGTGACTCAGGGCAGTGGTGGGGCTGATACTGGTGATGGTTTGGAGTAAGGGCTTGGGTGGTGGTGGGGAAGGTCATCTTCTGCAAGGTTGTGGGTGTTCCCATCTGGGGAAGGCAGGACAGCTGATGAGGGTGTCCCTTGCTGCCTGGGGAAAGGCAGAAGCTTGATGGAAGGCAGGTTGTTTCCTCCCCATCCCTCAGGCCTCAGTGCTGAAGAGATGGCACCTCTTCATGGCGGTGAAGGGTGGGAAAGAAGGACCCATGCGATCCTTGATAGTCAGCAAAAGAAGTCTGTTGGTGGGAGATATTGCAGTGAGCCTGCAAGAAGTCCATGGTTTGTGTTTTCCCAGCTAATGTTGGGTGCCTAGGTGGTGTTGGTGGTAAAGACCCAGTCAGTCACTCCTGTGATGCCATTGGTTTGACCTCACAGATGGAGCCAGGGTGCACTGGTGTAGCACCAGGTCATCCCTCTGGCAGGTATACCTACTTCCATTGGTTCTTCACTGACTTGAAGTGCCAAGCCTTACCAGTAGAAAGCCATACACTTTCAGTGCTTTTTGCTATTTCTGTGCATGCTTGATCTTTATTTACATGTTGTAGCTATGCATTTTCCTTTGTTGTCAGTTGCAGACCCTCTCTTAGTATCTCACAGGCTGATTTTGGTCTGCATGCCTTGCTTCTCTACTCAAGTACTTAAGACATGTTTGATCTCTATCAGGGGTTCTCAAGGTGAGCACTTCAGGTGGAAGGACTGATGCTTGCATACCTCTGCCCTGGTGGCTAATTCCCATGTACCTCATGCAGTATAAAAACCATTCAGAGGATAACATCAGCTAAAGAGCAAAGGGAGGAGCTTCTCTTGCTTCTGTGAAGTGATAGAACTACAATCCTGATACCCCTTTACCCTGTGCAACTCCATAGCTCCAATCCTTGCTCTCATGATCCATGCTGAAATGTAAGGTAATACCCCTTGATAAACTGTCTGCTGGACTAATAAGGAAAAGCGCAATCTTTCAGCTTTTTAATAGTTTCTTTTCTCCCTGTGGTTTATGCTTTTCTCTCAAGATTGCTATGCAGACCACATCCTTAGAGGACTGATTGTCATTTCTTTCAGTTATATTCTGACTAGCTTTTAGGTTAGGAGTGCAGGTTAGGAGAAGATGCTGACAAGCAGTGTTGATTTCATGTCATGAAAAGCATTCTGGATAATGGAAATCTCAGGGCATATTTTCCATGTTCATACCGAAGCTCTTGTCATGATGCCATGTGATCAGAAATGAAACATAAGCTAAGTTCATCCTGCAATGGTCAGAGGACAGATTGTCTCTAGAACATTTCCTTGGCATGATTTGATAGGCAGGTTATCTTTCTGTGAAGGTTTTCTCCTATGAATATTTTTGTGAGTACATAGCCTGCCCTAACTGTGAGTCTCTCAAGAGTGTGTGGTGGGGCTGTCAGCACACTTGTTACATATCTAGAATGAGATTGCCCACTGACAGGAGGATGTTCTGTACAAAGGTGAGAGATGCTGTGTGGTTTGCCTCTGGTGCTTTCAGAGTGAGCAGTTAAAAAGACTGTATACTACTTTTTGTTTAATACAATTGTTGAAATTACAGAAAAAGCAAGTTATTTAGCTTTGCTCACAGTTGTGTTGCAGAGTTCTGGAGAAAAAAATAAAATATATTTGAAACTTCTTTACAACTGAAATTAAGGGCAAGTAGAGTGTTGCTGCTCGGCTAGCAGGGCTGTTATGACTGACTTCATTCATCGTTTCACGGTATTAAAGTCCTGACTGCAATCCCAAGACAAAATAATAAAAAAACAAAGATAATAAAAAAGATGCAGCACCAGAAGGGAGAAAACTTCAACATGAGGGAGAAAGTAATCAACCCTCAATTTTGTTGCCTATTACAAGAAAGACATTTTACTGCTTGAGAGACAAGGATTTGTCATGGCCCTTCTTTCTAAAATGAGAAAGACACAACCACTGGAACTGTAGGTCTGATATGTTGTATATATCTTATGCAAATAGGTAGGTATCGAGGATTGTTGCACTAGATACCAGGCCTTATAACAAGAGAGTTGCTAAGAGAGCTGGAATTAAAGGCTTTGACTATAGAAATTTTCAAAAGTGCCTTGACGTTTGCTTGTAGAGCTGAGCAGAAGAGAAAGGTAGCCATTTGACAGCACGGTGTTAGCTTTGAAAGAGCATAGAAGGATTACAGACACAGGCTGTACAGACACAAGCTGTGACAGCAATGGACACAGCTGTAGCTGTAGAAATATGTTCCTAGAAAATTATTTGCCAAGTGTTAGGTGTATCAATAACACAGCTAGAGGGATTTGTGGCACAAAGAGCAGAAAATGCAAAGCTACAGAAAGGGATCTTTAATTTACAGCATGAGCAGTCCTGTGGTTAATCTAAGTAGCACAATCCATTCCAGGCTGATCTAGCACTAGAGGAAAAAATAACACTGCAGAGGGCAGGCAGCCCTGAGTTTTGGCAGCAGCAAGTGCTAGAGAATTCATTAGTCTCTGAGTTATAGCAGGATTTGGATTTGCCAGTTTTCTTGGACTAGGCAGGAACTAACAGATGCTTGGCTCCAAGGCTCTGTCAAGCGTGCTAGTCCTGGGAGGGAGAACCCACTGGAGGCTGAAATGCTATTTTGTCAAAAGTCTTCATCTTTATGATTTCTGACTGCTGTTTCCTCCACACCCTCCCCCTCATGTCAGCAGGGCTGCTCTATGCAGTGGGCTGAGCTGGGAGCTGGGGTGACCCCATTGCAGGCCATGCCCTCAATGATGGGGTGTTGTCCCCTGGGGTCTGAGCTAGGCAGGCAGGTGACAGGCTTTAGTGGCAGTTCTGACATGGCCAGGAATGAGTCAGACCTGTGATCTGGCCAGGGTCCAGCTGGGAGCAGCAGGAGGGGGGGCTGGAAGCAGGGCTGGACTTGGACCTTCCAGCACTGTGTCCAAGGTTTGTTGAGGTGAAAGGCGCTGAGGACAGGCTGGAGAGAAGCTGCCTGCAGTGGGTGCGACGTAGGGCTGGGTTGGGAGGTGCACCCTGACCTGAGCCGGAGCCTCTGGCCCCACAGCAAGGCTGGGTGGAAGTTCCCATCCAAATTGCCCAGGGCCATTAAGTCCCTGCAGGACCTGACTAGGAAGTGGAGGTTGGGGCACATTTGAGCAGGGCAGTCACACAAACTCTGGGCCTCCCACACTGTGATTGTACAGCCTGTGTAAGTGATGAAGCATTGAGTCAAAGCTTCCATGTCCTGAGGGAGAATGAAACTGGTACTTCCTGCTAACAGGGGGAGTAGAGTAACAGGAGGTGGGGGTGAGACACAGTTCTTGGGTCCCTAATCTTCACTGATGCTTCATTCTGGTGCTGCACTGCTGTGGGAGTGCAAAGTGGGTGGTTAGCTAGTTGATAGGCATTACAATTTCTTCTGTATGTCCAGATGTAGCTCTGGGAGTGCCTGCACCTCTTTCTCTTGCTGAGTAGTAAGAAGGGGAGCATGGAAGAAGAGGCCATTGGAGCACTGAACATGTTTTGCATTTGTGCAGAAGTGGTTGGTTTACTAGGCAAAGTTAGTTTATTGACATTTCTTGCAGGTGTAACTATTTGGAATACATTTTTAATTATTACATTCTTGTAGATTCAAACCCAGTTGTGTTACATAAATAGAGTTGCTGGAGAGTAGCAGGGGGCAAAATATTTTGACAGATTAGTTGGTCCCCTTATATGATGAAGTCTTGGAAACAGCACACTGGAAAGAAAATGTCAAACACTTCCCATTTCTGAGACAAAGTAGCATCTGGGTTATGTGATACTGAGAACAAAAAATATAGGTTTTTACAGATGAAGTAGGAGATGTGTTGTGAAAACAAAATGGCTCATCAATATGAGTCAGAGTGGTATATACACTGCTTTCATATGCTCAGGGCTTATGTCAGAGACCTAGGCAAAAAGTCACAATAAATATTGCACTGTGATTTTTGGGTAGAGTTGAAAAAAATCACCATTAGCCCCAAGAAAGAAGTGAATAACTTTTCAAGAACTGAAACAGTCATAGTACTGGAAAAATAATGACTATGGCTGGGATAAGAGAGGTATTGTTAATGCTTCTACCTGAAAAGTGACATTAACAGCAGCAGAGGGAAACTGTTAAATGCATCTCGTATCAGAAGAAACTCAATTTCCTTTTTTTGTTATGTAGTTGTCCAGATGTATTTGGAAAAGTTTCAGTTTCCATTTAGTA
Organism: Sclerurus mexicanus; assembly: GCA_013396755.1. Taxonomy (NCBI): domain Eukaryota; kingdom Metazoa; phylum Chordata; class Aves; order Passeriformes; family Furnariidae; genus Sclerurus; species Sclerurus mexicanus. The sequence goes on along the minus strand of VWZF01002269.1, from coordinate 1,308,477 downwards.
CAAGGGCTTGGGGCTGATGCCTCGTTTGGGTAAGGTCACATTTAAGGAAAATCTTTTTCTTTCTCTGCCCCCATCAGGGAAATCTCTTTTAAAGATCATAAAATCATTAAGGTTGAAAAAGACCTCTAAGATCATTGAATCCAACCATTAAAGATCTTGGATTCTTATTTCTGGGTTCACTCTTTGCTGGATGTTAGTGACCTTGTAGAAGTTACTCAAACTTTCCTTTCTTGGTTTCCTTCTATGGAGTCTCGGACAGTACCAAGGATTTGCTGGTGATCCAGAATCTGATAATCTGTATCTTTGCTTTCCTGTAAGGAAACTAGAAGTGTAATGGCAGGATAGTTCAGGCTAGATCTGACTGATCACTAATCTTTACAGTGACCTTTCAAGAGCCTTGCTCTAACCAACTGCTACTTGCCTAGTTGTGTTGAGGGGCTGATAATTCCCTGGTTGGATGATAGATCCAGCAGTAGCTGGCCCAAAGGACTGTTGTGGCTTTGTAGGCATAGCTTTGCAACCCTGACATTTTTCTGAGAGAAGAGGGAGCAATGTGTAGCTGGGAGACATAGTTTTAGTAGAATAGTAGTGTAGCTGCACAGAGGGATGGGATTTAGATATCAGATTGCAAGTGTAGAGCACATGTTTAATCAAAACCTGCAGAAAGCGAGAGGTGGAGAGGAAGAGGTGAGTGGGATATTGAATATTTCCTAAGATATGCACAGAGAACCAGAGTTAAAATGGAACACAGAGGCTGTGCTCTCAACTGCAGATCCATCACAGTGTTGGCACTTTTATTTTTATGGAACAACCGTTGTCTCATCATGAATGAAAATTGCACAGTCCTCATCTTTTCAACACTGGTAGAGTTATGACTCTAACAGTCATATGGTCTATGAAAAAAAATCACAAGTTTAGTCAGACTGAAGGAGTATTTGATACTGTATAACACAGACCTCTATATAATTTGCATTTTCTTTAAGCCTAGATCCAGGAGACCAGCAGATTCTATAGCGGTGCTTGTTTACCTAGAATTCGTTCTCTGAAAAGAAGAAAACTGAGGAAGGAGTTTTACTGGGGGATACCGACATCCCAGGAGAAAAACAAGGGGTCTTGTTGAGGAACTTTTTTTGGTTTTTAGAATATGCAAAGCATTCTGGGTCTCTTGACCCATTTCTGGCATGTTAGAAATCTACTATACAAAGATGGATTTCCAGAAACATTTTGGTGGGGGTGGGGTCATGGTGTTTGGAGTTTTAGTTTTTGGGGATTTTTTGCGGGGTGGGGGTGTATATATACTTTCTCTGAGCATCATGAAAGAAAGAAAACTTTTATCTTTTGCTGAGGACTACATGTGGCTATCAGTATGGGAATTACTAATTGTGTATCACTAAACCCAGAATACTGTATTTGGAAAGTCAGCCCTGTAAGGGTAGCAGCAGCAGTACTGGTCTGATGTTTTCTATTGTATGTGTTGAAATGGAGTAATGCTGAGAGAAATGTACCTGGAGCTTCTTCCCTCTCTCTGGGGATCTAATCCTTTTGACTACAGGAACTGCATGAGAATGAGCAGGGCAAGGCACAATGGGTGTCACACAGAGGGAGAGGAAACAATTTTTAGGATTCTTTACTACAAGTGAACAGGAGATGGGAAACAAGAATTTGCAATTGAATTGTCTTTTTCAGTGCAACTTTTGAGTGTATTTTAAACAATAATAGGTCAGCATCCTATTCAAATTCAAGTCTAAACTCTGAACTTGTAGAGAGGATTTGAGACAAATTCCATAGCTGTGAAAACAAAGAGTGAGGGAGGAGCATCTACCCATTCTATGATTCTCTGATCTATGATTTACTATCGTCATGCTATTTACATGAGCCATCATACATACAGGCCTATCTGGAGTAAATATAGCTAACAGTCTACTGCATTATAGTGTAATAATGCAGCATACACAGATGCGGTTGCCAAGCAGAAAACAGTAGAAGTGATTAGTTTCACCCTCTGAAAATACACATGAGAATGAGCACAGACTATCTATGTTCAGTAGAAACAAAATGGGACACAAATTAACATGTCAAATACAGTGAGGTGACCATGCTAACACCAAGCACGGCATGTTAGCACGACCACAATTTTATCCCACTTTTGTCTACCTGAACTTGTCAGGAGTCAGTGAAAGACAGGTATAGATAATTGCGGATTGGGGGATTGGAGTGGAAAGGAGAAGGGGAAAATGTCAAAAAGCTTTAACTCTTCCTCTTCTTTTCTTTAGCTTCACAAATAAACTACTTTATACATAGGTTTTAAAAATTATCTGGTCATTTATCTCCATGGCATATTTAAGGAACCTTATTCTGCTTGTAAGTTCCCTTGCATCCCTGTGACCCTGGTGCTGTTACCTGAGCTATTGCACAATGCTTCTAAATGATACTGTTTGATCACCATGTTTGATGCCAAGCTGTGCACACACTCTGATCTGTCAGCCTAGTTCTTTACATGTCTTTGTTGCCCAATAGACACAAAACAAGTGCCACCTTCTGTTCTAAAAAGAGAGAGCTGAATGTATTAACTGGCACACAACTCATTTAGGTCACCTAGCCAACTACCTAAATTATTAGTTCCTCCAAGGATCAGAAAGTCTAGTGTTCAGAACTCCTTTTGCATTTGTTGCTTGAGTGAATTCCTGGTCCAAGACTGCTCAACAGCGTAAACTGGAAAACAGATCTGAGTATCTCAGTTCACCTAGTCAGCAATGCAAAGGAAGTTAAGAGATCGAATGGGCAGAAAAAGATAAGAAGCTAGCCAAAGACAACAGTTAATGTTGGATATATTAACTTTTCCTAGATATAGTGACTCCTGGAGCTGTGATCCATTATCGCCTTTACAGCAGACGATAATAAGCAGCTGATGTATTGAAGTACTGCTATTACTGTACATGGAAAGACGAAATCAGCTGCAATGTCTAACTGGCTTGAGAGAGAATTAAATAAGAAACCAAAGGACATACCAGAAGTTGAATGGGGTTTTTTTTAGAAACATTGAAAAATGAGTATACGAATTCTTTAAAAGATAAATGTTCTTTGGGATTGTCATGGTTTAACCTCAATCAGACAGCAAGCAACATGGAGGAGCTTGTTCAGTCCCCCAGCAGAAGGACTGGGGAGAGTATTGGAAGGGTAAAAGAAAGAAAATTCATGGGTTGAGATAAAAATGGTTTAACAGGTAAAGCAAAAGATGTGCACACAAGCAAAACAAAACAAGGAATAAATTATCTGCTTCCTATGGGCAGGCAGATCTTCAGCCATCTCCAGGAGAGCAGGGCCCCACCACAAATAATGGTGACTTGGGAAGACAAGCACTATCACTCCAAATGTCTCCCTCTTCCTCTTCTGGCTATGTCTCCTCCGAACGTCCCACACCCTCCCGGCTTCCTCACCACTGTGGCAGTACAAAAAGCACAAAAAGCCTTGGCTCTGTGTAAGCCCTGCTCAACAACAACAAAAGCATCTCTATGTCATCAACCCTGTGTCCAGCATAAATGTAAAACATAGCCCTGTACTAGCCACTTTGAAGAAAATTTACTCTACCCAAATCAAAACCAGCACAGGATCCCAGAAGCTTTTGACTAAAAGAGTTTCTTTGACCGTTTCAGTGCTGCTTTCTCTAAAACTCTGGAGTAGCATGGGACTGATAGAGCTGTGATGGCAACAGTGAGACTAGGAATTATCCTGAGTTTGGATAGATGCTACTGTCTGAGTTCTCAAAACCATTTTTCTTTGGAAAAAACCCCACCACCTTCTGTATTTACTAAAGGAAATTACTATTTTTGTGATCTTTGAGAGAATTGTGTCTGGATTTTAGGGTTTTTTTTGGAATTTGCCTCTTCACACACTTTGGTGGCAATTTAATTTTTATTTTCATTTATAACGATTACATGTGGGTTATAGAATGGTTTATAAAAGCTCTGCTTTCACTGAAGGAAAAATGTGAGCATGCTGGTTTCTGTGAGTAAAAAAGTGCAAACAACAATGCTCTGGAGAGGCCTTGCAAACCATTTTGGGAACTGTAGCTGTGTCTGAAGACTCCTTTGTTAGAGCACAAGTAGAGAGAGCACTGTATTTAGAAACACATTTAGTTCCTGTGCAATGAGAAGTGTTTTTACTTGACAAATATGCCAGCAAGGACAGCTGGTACTGTTTGGTTTAACTCCCAGACTGCTCTACCTTGTGTTGGTAAGTGGACAGTGAATTGAGGAGTATAAGACTGACATTCCAGCTTTCCAGGAAGCCAAAGTACGTTATCTAGGTAGGGTAAGGTAATAGAAAAAATATTACAAGATACTTTTAAGAGAAAGAGCTATATGTGTTACAGCTCTAGCAAATATGAATAATAATTGTAGACAGCTTATGGCCACTGAGTGAGGTAACTTTGTACTAGGGATAATTGATTTTTTTTTTAAAAGTATCTCATTCCTGTGGTAGTACACTTCTGTTTTTACAGTTGTCCCCATCTGCACATGTCCTAAACATTTCTTCAGTTTTAAACTAGCAGTTTAAACCAGAAGTTTGAAACTAAAAAACTTGTAGTCTGAATTTAGGAAGACTTCTTTTCCCTTGGATACCTGCTAGTATCCTTCAAATAAATGCATTTGTTTAAAAATAGAAATTAATTTTCTGCAATGTTTTTTCCCCATCGCCTTAAAATCAGAAATTTGTGCATTCATTGTTCCTGTAATACATGAATCTCTGGCATCTTAATTTTTTTTTTTGCATATTTTTATTCACATACTGTATGTTAAAATTTTAATTAACATTTTCTTTCCTCTATAGTGAGAGGCTTGTTTCTCTGGGGCTGATTCCACGAAAACTCTATTCATGTCCCTCTTGAATCTGGCAGGAAAAAGGATTCATAATTCATAGCATGACCAGATTCATGCTTTTCTGCTCAGGGTAATTGCACAGAACTTGCCCTTTACTTTGTAATTTTCTACCCATCTTGTGACAATGCATCTTTTCAGATGGAGTTAGTTACAGTCATTACGGTCTGTAAAGGGACTAGGAAGAGATATGTCCATTTTATCATGCAGGAGGGACCTGGTGAGATTATTTTCTTGCCATCTGGGTTTTAGTATCCCAGTAAAGCACTGGAAGTTTGATGGTAAAGTTTGTAATGCAAACCTCAGAAATATTGCTTAAGGTGTATGATGTGATCTACTACCAGCAGGTGTTCATTAATAGGATGAGAGTGTCTTTCAGACCACACTTTGCTGAGCTCCTTTGTTTATATAGTCAGGTGAAGAGATCTGTGTCTGCATGGCTACTTCCTCCCTGGTTAGAAAAGTGGAAATAAGTAGGAAGGGCTAGCTAGGCATCCCCACTGGTGAGCCTTGACATGGAGCCTCCTTTTAGGCTGAGTCAGGACATGTAATTCCACAGCAGACCCCTCTGCGTAGCTGCACTTTCCTGCTGTTGCATCTGCCTTTTGTACAGCCTTCTAATTCTAGTTACTTAGGCAACAAGTCCTGAACTCCTGTGGGAAAGTGTCCACAATTCACAGTAAGCACTCCTCGTATGCTACTGCACTGCAAAATTACCATGTGTTGTAATTCCCTCCTTTCCCCCAGTGTTTCAAGGGCTCCCAGCCATTTTACTGAGTGGACAGCTCTGTATGTCTCTGCATGTCTCTGCCTCTCCCTTCCCCCAGACTCCACCAACCGAATCACCTTCAAGACTGCAGCTTTCTGTGGCTCTATTGCAATATGAGTGCCCTTCACCATTCACCTGTAGTCATGGTCATACCACAGGATGAGACCTAGGTACACATCACCCCCTTGCATGGCCATATTTATTTTGAAGCATTGAGAGCAGGTGGGTACCCAGAACGTTGGCAAAGCAGGCCTGTGAGGTACACCCCAAAGCTTAGCTGCTTTCAGAGTGGACATGTCCCTCTGTGTGTTCTCTTTCATGCACTGTCAGATAATGCCACCTCTGCTGGCTGATATTCTCATGACCTGCATGGGAAAGATGCTACAGGACACATTGTGGAGCATAACATACAAAGGAAGTTAATTTGGCTTTGGATGGACTTAGTTCCAACCAAAAGGTGGCAGAGTTCTGCTCCTGTTCTCTACTGTTTCCATTTTTAAATGACTCCTCTTACTGTTCTGCCTTTATTTGAAGCAATTGAGTCACTGTATGTGTCTGCTTTTCATAACTCAATGCAGACATACCTGGGCTAGCTCAGTGTGCGCCTAAGGGGAATCCAGCACAGCTCTCCACCACGTTGTGTGGAAGGTGCTGTACTGTTTCTCACCAGAGCTGCTTCCAAGAGTAGTGTGAACATGTGGAGTCCTGGCCAACTAAACACCAGATATTGGAGAGCTGGTCTGAGTGTCACCATGAGTTTTTGTCATGCTTGCCGGAGGATATTAGAGATAGTATTGGCTGGATCTCTCTAGCTTGCTGCTCATGTGAGCACTGCTGTATTTCTAGCCAAATTCAAAGCCACCTTTTAGTTTTCTGACTAATTTTACTTTCTGTTGTAAGGTCCTGACATAAAAGATCTCCTGCCATATTACAACTTCTCAAAGTTATCATTCAAAGGTGTGTAGTGTCCCAGAAAGAGAACTATAGTCTGTAAGTGTTGGCCTTTGGGGCTCCTAAGCACACCCTCTTTCACTCCTGTACTGTGGCTTCTGGGTCATACATAGTTAACATGTGGATCTCTCTGATCAGGAGGAGGAATTTGATGAGGCTTTCTATGGACAACTGGAAGTACCTCACAGTCACAAGCCCTGGTTCTCCCAAGGACTTCAACCACCCTGATATTTGTTGGAGGAACAACACAGTTCAGCACAGACAGTCCAGGAAGTTCCTACAGATAATTGATGATAACTTTTTGGTGAAAGAGGTGGAGGAGTCAACAAGGAAAGGCGTGTTGCTAGACACTATACTAACAAATCAGGAAGGACAGGTTGAAGATGTGAAGGTTGGGGGCAGCTTTGACTCTAGTGACCATGAAATAGTGGAAGTCAGGATTCTGTGTGGAGGAAGCAAAGCAGTAGGCAGGACTAGGATCCTGGACTTCTGGAGAGCTAACTTCAACTTCTTCAGAGATTTACTTAGAGGAATCCCATGAGCTAGGGCTCTAGAAAATAAGGACGTCCAAGAGAGCTGGTCAATATTCAAACATCACTTTCTCCAAGTTCAAGATCAATGTATTCCCATTATCAAGAAATCTAGCAAAGGGAGCAGGAGACTTGCATGGATGAGTAAGGAGCTTCTAGCAAATCTCAAATGGAAGAAAGAAATTTAAGAGATCTGGAAAAAGGGACAGACCACATGGGAAGACTGTAGGAATACTGTCAGAGTATACAGGAATGTAATAAGGAAGTCCAAGGCCCACTTGGAATTGAGTTTGGCAAGGGATATCAAGGACAAGAAGGGATTCTACAAATACATCAGCAGCAAAAGGAAGATTAGGGAAAACGGGGGGCTGCTGCTGAATCAGATGGGTGTCCTAGTGATGGAAAACACAGAGAAGGAGGAATTACTGAATGTCTTATTTGCCTCTAGTCGTTACTGCTGAGGTCAGCCTTCAGGAATCTCAGACCTTGGAGGTAAGAGAAGAAGAAAGTATTCCCCTTGGTCATAGAGGGTTGGGTTAGAGATTGGCTAGACAGACTAAACACCCATAAATCCATGGGCCCTGATGGGATGTACCCACAAGTACTGAGGGAGCTGGGCAATGTTGTTGCTGAGCCACTGTCCATCATCTTTGAAAAATCATGGAGAACAGGAGACATGCCCAATGACTGAAGGAAAGCCAATGTTACCCCTATCTTCAAAAGGGGCAACAAGAAGGACCCAGGAAACTACCAGCTAGTCAGCCTCACCTCCATCCATGGAACAGATCATTCTGGAGGTCATCACCAAGCATGTAAAAGAAGGTCATTAGGAGTAGTCAGCATGGATTCACCAAGGCAAATTATGCTTGACCAATCTGATAGCCTTCTTTGATTTCATGGCAGGGAGGGTTGACAAGAGGAGAGCAGTAGATGTTGTCTACCTCAACTTCAGCAAGGCTTTTGATGTTGTCTTCCCTAATATCCTCATAGGTAAGCTCAGGAAATGTGAGTTAGAAGAATGGACAGTGAGGTGTATCAAGAACTCGCTGAATGGCAAAGCTCAGAGAGTTATGATCAGTGGAATGTAATCCAGTTGGAGGCCTGTAGTCAGTGGTGTTCCCCAGGGATCAGTACTGGGTCCATCCTTATTCACTCTGTTTATCAAAGACCTGGACAAAAATATAGAAGGTATCCTCAACAAGTTTGCTGATAATACAAAACTGGGGGTAGTGGCTGATACACCTGAAGGCTGTGCTGCCATTCAGTAGGACCTTGGTAGGCTGGAGAGTTTGATGGAGAGAAACCTAATGAGGTTCAACAAGGGCAAGTGCAGGGTCCAGCCCCTGAGGAGGAATAACCCCAAGTATCAGTACAGGTTGGGGGCTCACCTACCAGAGAGCAGTTCTGCGGAGAAGGACCTGGGAGTCTTGGTGGATGACAAGTTGACAGTGAGCTGGCAGTGTGCCCTTGGGGCCAGGATGATCAATGGTATCCTGGGGTGCATTGGGAAGAGTCTGGTCATCAGGTCAGGAGGTGATCCTTCCCCTCTACTCAGCCCTAGTGAGGCCACATCTAGAATATTTTGTCCAGTTTTGGGCTCCTTAGCAGAAAACAAGAAGCTACTGGAGAGTGTCCAGGGGAAGGTCAGAAAGATGATTAAGGGTCTAAAGCATCTCTCTTATGAGGAGAGACTGCAGGAGCTGGGTGAGTTTAGTGTAGAGAATACTGAGAGGGAATCTCATCAATACATATAAATATCTCAAAGGCAGGTGCCAAGAGAATGGTGCCAAACTCTTTTCAGTGGTGCCCAGTGACTGAACAAGGAGCAATGACTATAAAATAAAAAAATGACCATAAAATAAAAAGTTTCACCTCAACATGAGGAAGAACTTCCTTACATTGAGCGTGGCAGAGCACTGAAAGAAGCTGCCTAGGGAGGTTGTGGTGTCTCCTTCTCTGGAGACATTCCAAGTCTACCTGGACATGTCCTTGTGTAACCTGCTCTAGGTGACCCTGGCTTGGCAGGAGGTTTGGACTAGATGACCTCCAGTGGTCCTGTTCAACCATTATTCTGTAAATGAAAAAAAAAAAAGCCATCTCATTTCAGCTTTGGGTCTCTGAACTCAGGGACTTGAGGCTCGTGCTTTAATATTCATATTCCAGTCTCAGCCAATGTCCTATAAAATGGTGAAGCATTAAACAGTGCAACATAATGGGAGTGGCTGATTGCAAGAGGGCTGAACTGAGGGACCACGTGACTGATTTGATTGGTCTTGTTTTCATTTCCTTGATGGCACACATCATTCAAGAGAAACATGGCAGACTGGGTTTGGAAAGAGTGTCCTTTGTATGTAGGATCACAGAACCATAAAATAAATGAGGTTAGAAAAGACGTCTGAGACCATCGAGTGCAACCTATGACCTAACATCACCATGTCAACTGGACCATAGCACTAAGTGCCACATCAATGGTGGAGAAGAAGTCAAAATGAATGGGCATCAAAGTTGAAAATGTTACTCATGTAAAGAGAGAACAAGAAATGAGGTCAAGAAGGTTTTGTGAAGTGTTTTAAAGCTGGAGACATGAATCATATCTGATTCATATGCACTGGAGAACGCTAATAAGGGTCAGAATACTGAAGAAGGGAATCCAAGGATGTGGTTTGCTCTGTTGGAGAGGGATCATGCCCAAGGAATACTTCAGAAAAAGAGTAGTATTGAAAGCGGAAAAGAGTAATATTTCAAACAGACCTTCACAGTCTTGTTCACTGCTTCTTAGCACATGACTGCATTTTAGGACATTACTGATAAAAGATTCAGCTGTCTCCAGTTTAAAAGTTGCTGTGACATACCTAGCAATAAGTCTCTGCTCTGAATACCACACAAAATGGCACAATGCCATTATTGAATATGCTTTAACTGTTCTTTAAGCCCTTTGTTTAGTTTGTTAATTACATATTTTCTGTTCCTTTTCAGTTTTAGAAACACACCTGTGAAAGCTGTACCTCTTCATTGCATTTCAGATGATTGTCAGTGATGCTGAAAGAAATATATGCCAGAGAAAGAAAGCAAGGGCTGATGAGAGGTCAGGTCCATTAAGAATGTTTATTTATATATACAGAATCTTTTCACTAATTAGTCAAAACAGAAAGCAAAGCAAGAATGGTGACTACCTGACACAATGTTATCTGCTCCTCTTTAAAAGGAGTTATGATTTCTAATGGTAGTCTGTCCTTCTATTCCCCACTAAAATATTGGCATGTTGTCTTCCGTAATCTGATTTATCCCTGTATGGGAATTAACTGATTCAGGGTCAGTTCTAACATATAATAAAGCCTGAATCCCAGAGATCTCTGTTTTAAGATTGTTGCATTACCTTGAGCAGTGGCAGCTTAGGAGGAGAGAGACACAGAAGGAAATTTTACAAGTCTTTAATCTTAACATATTTTTGGGAGGGAAAACCACGTCTAGGCCAAGCTATCCATACAGCTGGTTCACTGCTGAAGATTTATTTATTCTGAGGAGGCATATTGTCCTATTGTTGACTGTTAGGCTGGGTTCATCTTGTTGCATTGTAGGTCACCTTGGGTTCAATCACAGAGAGAGAGTTTTAAAGTTACTGTGCAACAAGGATTCCATCTGAGGGCCCCAAGTGAGAGTTTAGAATGCCATAACCTGAGATAACTGGTATTTATTGCCTTCATTTGTCTTTACTACCCTGGAGTAGTTTCTGCTTGCATAGAATGTCTTCTATAGTTCTATACATTTCCTGATCCTCTGTAGTTCAGGAGTCTATAACTGAATCCCAAGAAAGGATATGTAAATATGCCCAGCTGTAAATTGTTGCTCAGTAACAACACAAGTAGCTTGAGGTGTTCCTTAGTGGGGAATGGAAAACTAAGAGATAGGTAAAATAGGAAGAGGACATGATTTCTTGTAGCCACTCAATTGTGATTCCAGCTCCTAACTTCCCTCTTGATCATTTCAGTTTGTATTGTGAGTTTGGGGATACATTTTTCCTCACTGCTTGCTTTTCAAGCTAGTTACAGCCCAAGAAGTGTTTCTGAGCTTGGCTGCAGTAATATCTATATAAACCACATTCCCTAGAATCTGTGGCAGTCAGTCTTACCATGGAGGGGATATCCAGCAGTATACCATTCCTGACATGTGTTTAGGCAATGAGACACGTTTCACGTGTGAATTACAGTGGTAACATACTGTATTCCCTAAAATTCTTTGACATCAGTGTGCAGTCACTGGAAACTTTCTGCGCTGAGCTGGCAGATCTCAGTGTAACCTGTGGACACTGATTTCTGGAATCTGTCTTGCCCCTATGCCATAGAAGTCTCATTCTCTAGCAGATTTCCAGCAGACAGGAGAGCTGCTGCTTTGTCCTAGCGAAATAAAAGACATTGCCAGGTCCAATTGTATCAGCCTGGCCAAGCTCACAGTGATGAGTTAGAAATTGCTTACGAAGCAAGCATTCCTCTCTCCTTTTTACTGACAGTTGATTTTATAAGGGCTAATGCTGTAAGCTCTTATTGCCGTTGTTGAATTGTTACTGCAAAATAAAATTTGTTCCGTTACACAGATATATAATATACTTGAGCAGAGACACATTGAGGGGAAAATGTAGTTTATCTTGTCAGTTCATCCTGTTGCAGTCTGTCACTTTACTTTCACTGGCTAAAGGAGATCTATGATGGTGGATAATTTGTTATTTAGTTTTCAGCTTTGCAACATTCCCTATGTCATTGATGTCAGTGTCAGTCCTCATTACAGGCCCACCAAAAAACCCACAAAGTTTCCTGGAATACTTAGCTTTTAAGAATATTTTACTTGCTTTCACATGTCTATAGATAGTGAATAGATTCCACAACTGTTGTAAATAAATAATTCCTTTATTCACCTGCAGGAAGCTGTGTGTTTAAATAAAACTAAGAGCAAAAAAAATTTTTTGCAAGTGTATTTTTGATACTAATAGAAAACTCTGTCAGCAATGTGAATAAAGAGCAACTTGGCAAAAGTTCCTTGCTAGGAGGCATTCTTGAGTCATGTGTCCTCATATAAACTGAGTGTGTCATTAGATTCATGTGGTTTTGGCAGCAGGGCAGGGATCCTTTGTATCTTGAGCCAGGCTTAATGTGCATTCCCTGCAACTGCTTTCAGTCTTGGCCTCATCAGTTTATTAGCTGCTTTCTCATAGTGTTCTAGAGCAATAATTTTTAGCTCGGTACTCTGACAGCTATTGATGGGAACTTTTTAGAGCCCATAAGCCTACTTATTGGCTGTCACATTCCTCTTCCTCAGTCTCCCTCTCAGTTTGACCTATTACTTTTTTTTTTCTTTTCATAAATTAAATAGAAAAATGATGAAGAGAAGCCAACCAACAAGTACCCAGAAAAGATATGGTGAAGGTTTCTTTGGAGTTATGTTGCTTTGTTCACATAAAAGTAATTTCTAGTACAGCTGCTTTTTTTAGCTGCTGCATCTGTTTCTGGATGAATTGTTCTTTCACAAACTTTGCAATGCAAGAAAAAACATTTCAGCTATCTTTCACTTGTGCAATAGCATTATTTTATATTTGCTTAATTGTAATATCTGCTCTTTGTGGGAACTCATGGGCCTTAAATTAGGTGTGATGGTTTCTTGTTCCAAAACTATAATAGATTTTAATGTAAAACTTTGCAAAGAATGCAACAAAGACATAAAGATCAAATAAGAGTGATTTCAAGTTCATAATACCTTCCACATGACTGCCAAATTGCTTGAAAATTAACTGTCTGCTCAACCTCCCTTTTCATTTTGTGAGTTATATATAATGGAAGTGGTTGTAAATTGCTGCTGCTAGTGTGACTGTGTGGGGAATTTTCATCTGGGGCCATGTCTGACCCATACAAAATTCCTGGAAAAGATGGAATGCACTGCAGGCTGGGAGAAAACTCAACTGGGCGTGTTGTGCTCTGTCTTACTGCTGCAGAAAACAAAAGAGTACAGATTTTCATACCTTATACTGTTGATGCTATTTCTGATGAGAATCATCTTGATCTGTAAAAGAACTCACAGACTGAGAAGTGACCGTACTTGCCAGAAGGACACTAGAACACTTTGGGGTTTATTTTTATTTGTTTTAAAAATGTATCTCTGTTGTGCAGACAAAAGGCTTTTTTTTTTTTGTGTATGGTTTGGGTTAAGTTTTTTTGTTTGGTTTTGGTTTGGCTTGGTTTTTTTAAAACCTCAGTAGGTTATTCTGTCTTCTCACAGCTTTGATAGGAGGATATGTGCTTCTTCAGACACGTATTTTTTAGTTGGGATTTGAAGATTTAGGGAGAGGGCAGTGGTAGTTTTGGTAGCTTTTTGTTTCAGAGAAGCTTTTCATGAAACAGCTAACAAAAATTGGACAAACTGGTGGACTGAGATTGCATTTTGCCTGCTTGATTTTACTGTTTTCCCTTGTTAATCTATTCACCTTTTATTACTCTCCATGGTGTGTCCCTTGGGCTGCGTCCCTTACAGCAACTGGATGGTTTTAGGAACTGTTACACTATATTTCCCAGTGGTACTCAGTGTTTTATGGAAGTTACAATTCAGCTCAGTGCTTTGGACACTCTCTCTTCCTCTTGCTAAAATGGAGACCCTTTTCTTAACTGTCTGAATACCAAATTTTCTGATTCCTGAGAGAAAAATGTTGGGATGGGGCATGGTCAGCAGATTCTCAGAGCAGCTTAATCTTCTGTGCCTGTATAAAACTGTCAACACAGGAACCAAGTTCTCATAACTGATGAACTTGTAATGAATCCCACCACACCTCTGAGGATAGGCAGCTAAAAGTTTTTGAAAGGGTAGAAAAAGCACTTGAACCTGCCAAAGGGAGAACAAACAGAGAATGAATGGCAGCAGGGGGAGTTGTTAGAGAAGTGAACTCCAGGTCAGGGAGACCAGTGAGCCCAGACAGAGAATGGCAAAGATGACTTTAGGGGAAATGACACTGGCAGCTCAAAAACTAGCACTGGGATCTGCAAACAATGTGTGTGAGTTGTGACCCCAGCAGAAAGGCCACCATACAACTGTTAAGTCATACTTTTGGAGAGAATGTTGCAATGTTCATAGATTTTTAAATGGATGATATTTTCTGTCTTCTGACCAGAGTGCAGCTACAATAGGAGGAAGTGTGTGTCTGGAAACTTGATTCCCATTGCAGTTTCAAAAAAAAAAAACTAAATAGGAGAGGGAAGAAATGGCCAATGAATTAAAATTTAAAAGTTATTTATTAACATTAACTTAAGCAACAGCTTTTGTATAAGAAGCTGAAATTAAATCTTATTCTATCTTTCTTGTTTTTCTTCCTTAAAAAAAAAGGAAAGAGAATAAAAGAAAAGAGAAAAGACAAGAAAGAGAAAAGAAAAAGAAGAGAGACCTCTACTGTTTCTGGGTTCTTTCACCTAGTTACTTCAAAATTTTAGGAGAAGTTAGAAGCTGATCTCCTGCTTCTGTCAGCTGTTTAGTCTCCCTGCCTTTTTCTTGAGTAGGAGGTCCACCTTAAAACATTGTACTTGGTCTTCTACCTACTTAAGCTCATTCATAAAATCAGCCTTGTAACCCTTTGCAACCTTTTGAGCAAGTTTCTTTCTGTCTTATTTTACTTCCTTCCTGATTTTCTTGTTTGTTTCTTAATAAAATATACCTCCTTTTTTTAATGTCCTTCTACACCCATACTTCTATCCAGCTATTTACCCCATGAAGTCCCGCAATCACAGCTTTGATTGTCCGCAGAATTATTACGTTTTCCTGACTATTCTCCATATTTTTGGTATTTATGTGCAATATTTAAAAACGTTAATAAAATTGTCCAGTTGTTCTCTTGCATATATCCTTCACCCTATTGTAATTTATCTTTCTGTCTTACCTCAGATTCCAATGTGTTATCAAGATCACATTATCCTTTTGACTTCTCTCTAGGCATTTTTTCCTGGTGTCCAGCAGATATTCAAGTTAATTCTTGTGCTAATCACAGAGGAAATAGATGCAACAAATAAAAAAGATCCTTCAAGGGTTAATATTTTACTGGGAAATGGATGGGGTAAGAGATATACAAATGCATTTCTGGAATAAGTTTCTTAAAACAGAGGGGAATTTGTCAGGGGAAGATGTATACATATTAGTGTATAATCAATCAGTGGATGTAACCACAACTTATGTTTTTTTCACTTGCTTGAAAAGTGACCATTAGATTTCAGCTAGCTAAGACAGATTGCTTTGATAAATCTTTGGGAATTTTAGTATTTTTTCTCCCAGTTGTATTCTCTGGCAAGCACACAAAAGACATGTCCCCTCTAACACCCAGGAGCTCAGCTTGCCTTTTGTATGTAGTGGATATGATTCTCCTTCCTGAATCTGCAAAACCTCTAAAATCTCCATTAAAATGCACTGTAAACCTACTCTCTTAGGGAGTACTATGGAGCTGTGAAAGGATGACTATAAAAGTAAAGCCAGGATAAATAAACCTTATTCCAAATGAGTGTGAATTGGCAAGCTTAAGAATCATTAATTTTGCCTTAGTGAAAAAGGAGGAAGATGGAAATCCACGGGAGAGAATTAGGTTGGTTCAAGCAATACACCAGTGCTGTAACCCTACTCTAGACCTGTGTGCAATATACCCAGAAAAATAAGGCTTTACAGCTTGAAGATTTTATCAGCCTGCATTTCTGTGACAGAGTGCTTGTGAGTGGACGAAGCCAGAGGGAATTACTTGTGTTGTTCCAAATGACTGTCACTAAGATCTTCATGCCCTACCTATCTGTGCCACATATAACAAATGTGTACCTATGAAAGAGGTGTCTGTATTTTGGTTTTGAAACCTTCTGCCAGCAAAGCCAGAGCATCATGGCTCCTGTCACAAGATCCCGTGGTGAGAAAAACAAAAATTAAAAGCTGTGTTTGTCCCTTTTCACCCCATCTGTAAGGAGAAAGAGAAGATCCACTGTCTCTATGCCTCTCTCCTACTGTCGGTGTCTGGCCTTGATGGGGCAAGGTGAAGAGAACTCAGAACTCTCAGAACTCCAGGGATCTTTATTTAGTTAGTTAGTAGTTTACTTGGCATTTAACAGAAATATCTGTTCAGTGGTACTGGAGCAGTGTTAGGTGAGGACATGAATTGTTCAGTTTGAAAAGAACTGCAAATCATTTTGTAAATCAGTGCTATCTGAAGTCCCAAGGATTAGCTTATTGGTGGGCAAGAGATGATTGCACAGACACTTGCACTCCATAGCCTTCCACACAGGACACAGTCCTCCTCCACATCTGCATCAACAGCTCGGGGATGGGCAGGACAGATTGTGGTCCCACAAGGCAGAAAAACACCCTGCAGTTTTCTGCTCTTCATGGGAGTGCTGTCGGTTTAAGTTATGTCTAGCTGGTACACAAACAGGTTTATAAATTCCAAATGGGCTCACTTTTGCAAAAACAAAGAGACTTTGCATTAGAAACTCTCAGGGATCTCCTTAGTCAAGACCATGTTTTTTCTTATCCCAGGAGAAAACTGAAAGTTTCTGTCTCCCATTACTCTTAAGCTACCACTTCCACCCTTGAACTAAACTCAAATTCAGGACTCTGGATTGTTGCAGATCCAGGAAAAACTGTTTTCTGGTCTTGACTTCTGGCTAGTGAAGGAATTTCCTTGCTTAATCACATTGGGATTAGATTTACTGGGAAGATTTGTATTTAGTCATGAGTTTTTGACCAGTGAATCTTCTAATGTGTTTCTGTAGGAAAACAGGTTGCATTCAGCCTCATAAGGGACACAGATTTTTCCATCAGTCTTCTCTGTCTCAGTTTCACTTTGCTGAGATGTGCCTGACACTGTTAGTCTTTCTCATTGTTTGTGAGAGTCTGGTTTTGAAGGGTCTTTATTTACCAGCGTCTAGAAACCAAATCCTGTCTACAGATCACTCTGGGGTATCATCTTTCATACAGCTCAACAGATGACCCTAAGCAATCCTTTTGTGTTTGGGTATGTGTAATAAGTGGTTAAAAGAGGACCAAAATGAGAATTGCGTTTGAGACTCTGGGGAAGCAGCAGAATCCCTGAATCTCTTTTCTAATGATATTTCTTTGTTTGACTCTCACTGACTTTAATGAAATGCTGCTTGTTATCTTTCACAGTCTATAGTTTCTCACCTCTCTTAGAAATATTGATGATATAGTATTTCTATCCTCATGAGATTTTAAATACATTATTTAAAATTTTTAATAGACTTGTTTTTGTTTTTAATCTGGTGCAGTTGAGAAATTAAAATTACCAAGCATTTAATTTTCTTTCTTCTTTTTTTTTTTTCTTTTTACATACCAGCTATAAGGACCAGAAAAAAATATAAGCAATGTTCTTTCTCAATTTGAGAACTCTTAATTCTCTTTTGTTTCTTACAAGATGTTCCTTTGAAAAGCTAATAATTTGCTTTCTGGCATGATGTAAGTGCTTTGAAATCTGAAATTAACAAGAAATAATGGATGTTTTTCTTAATTGGTGTTCAATGTGCAATATAAGTTTATAATAGGGCAAAGAATTTGGGGGGAAAGAAAACCAGAGAACAATAATCCCATATTAGATGCCTAGGAGAAATTCAGGTAGTACAGTACATTGTCATGTAAGAACATCATTGCATCTGTGATGGCAGAGGCTGCTGGAAGCAGATGTGTACATCACCACAAGGGAACACAGCACTTTCCATGAGCCACATGGCTGCCTGGGAACAGACCTTGGAAAGCTTGCTTCCACTCTGCTGAGCTTGGCCCCAAGGCATCAAAGAGGGCTTCCAGCTCTCTCGGGTGATATCTCTCAGTAGCTATTTGCACCCTGAAGCTCAGTTTTGAAGCACAAGAGTTTGTATTACGCTTAAGAAATAGCCCTTAGATAGCTATTGCAGGCCTTCAAGACGAAAACTGGTTGACTGTGTAATGTGAAACATCAAAGTTGCCTTTTGTAGCTGCTGATTCAGATGCAGGTTGATCGGCACCTTGCTCTTACCAGGATGATCAAAGAAGCTGTCTCCATGACATCCATACTGCCAGGAGTAGGGGGAGGCACTGTGCATGTGTGGAAATGCAGTGATTCACAAAGGTAGCACTTAGATATGTGCATGCGGGAAGCTGATGAACTGAGTCTGCCAATGGTGCTGAACGCTTTCCTGCGGTCTTTTATCAGGTCAGCAATTTCTAGATGTGTATTTTGTTTGAGGCCTAGACCATTTGGCAGACTTATTTCTGCTTAATTAGCTTCATGATTTAAAACTATTTGTGGCCTCCTAATGAACTGGGAAAAACCGAGCAGTTGTTAGCAGCTGGCTGGGATTTTAACAGCAGCCACGTGCATTTAGCAGAAGAGCAATAAAGTAGTGAGAAAAAAAGTCTGGCAGTACTGCCAGGGGTCAGGACATGCAAGGGGTATCTTCAACCCTGTTAATGATCACCATGAGCACAGAACAGAATTTCATCTAGACATAAACAGCCTTGTTAAGTGATGGTGACAGTGAAGGCTTTGACAGAAGGCTTGGGTTTGCGCAGAGCCCCATACCCTGTGCAAGAGGATTTGAACTAAGATGCTGGATGGGGACTGGAGCTGCTGAGGGTATGTTCCCATTAGATTTTCCACAACTCCCCAGCACTGCCAAAATTTTTGAGGGAAAGTCTGTCAAAACCCTTAGGCACTGAGTTGCCCAGCTCTATTACACAGCCCTGTGGGATTTCACTGAGAGGTGGATGTGACCACTACCTGATGGTGGTAAATGTACTTGTTCTATTTGTTCCTCTGGCTTAGGCTCAGCCCTCTGAACAGGTTTTGCTCATCACCAGTTTGATGCTTTCTCAGGCAAAACAAATGAGCCTATATGCTGATTTCCTTGTGATCTGGAGAAAGTGAAGACCAATCTTTAACAGTATATTGCCATCCAAGTGACAACCTCCCACAGTCTGTTTCTTCTGATAGTCCTCCTTCATATAGTGATTCTCAGCTATTTTGTGAAGTAGATTTTCACAGAATTATTTTGTCCCCTTCTGAAACTCCAGATGGCAAATCTGCTCCATTTATCATGAAGATTTTTAACACTAGTCTGTCAAAAGATATAATATATCCTTATAATTAAGATAGGTGATTTGAGATGTGGTCTGTAAGAATTAATGCTTCATTTTAGCCAATCTGCAGTTTAACAAAACTCAGTATAGACCACAGTCTCAGCATGCCTACTCTTTGTAGCTGACTCTCCTGTTTGGACTATATATTCCAAAATTTAGAGATAATGGAGAACAGTTACAATATTGCTGATCTTGTGCTTCAGTGTTGACTACTTTAGGAAAAGAGGCAGTATATATGAAAGAAACTATGTGTAGTCCAGTGAAAATGCTATTCAGATGCATAAAACACTTGGCTGGCTGAGGTATCTGTAGGCAGACTGACAGCAGGGACTAAGAGCACTCTCTTAACATTCTAGCCCTTTAAGAAACCCTCCCCATCTTTGCTTTGGAGAAAGATATTTTTTTTCCCTGTATCACAAACATGAATTCTTGTATGAGAGTCAGATTACATTTTGGATGTACACCATAAAAGGTGAAGAATTACCTTACTGTCTGTCAGTGACCTTTGAGGCCAGTATGAAGTGTGTCTGACTCTGGGTTTAGGTTTTTCAATCCATAAATGATCTTCACATGTCCTCTTAACCCATATTTGTGGGACATTTTGGTGTCTTTGAACTAAATTCACTCTGGAGAGCTGTACACACTTCCTTTTTCTATCTCAGGTGCTAATTACATTATGTAGAATCTTCTCCAAGGATTAGCGCTGATATTTTATTTTTATGGGTGGATGGATTTCTTATATTTTGCTTTAATCAGGTTGATTTGCATGTAATACAATGACCTTTACTTTACTGTGGTTTTTTTCAAGTGGCCTGAAAAATATGTCTGCAGCCACGAAATAATACCCTAGTGTGGATTTATTATGAAAATGGTACTTAAAGCAAACAGAAATAGCAAAGAATAACTGAATTACTGTGGAAATTTAAATGTGCCTGTTCTCAGTAGGCTTTCATAGTTCAGGCCAGGGTTTCTTAGGTCTGCTTCCCAAGTAATTTTCTGGGGCCCCACAGCCGCAGAGCCCCTTGCTAAACCAAGGAAAATATCATAAGCAAACAAAGCAATGTGTGGTGTTCTTAACATCTGAGCTACTTTAGGCAAAGACGTGGAAATTGAGAATTTGTCAGTCCCTTTGACTCACTGATAATGTGACTGGGGATGCGCCTGTCACCCACAGGCACTGAAGGTCTCTAAGGTAAGGGAGATGTAGTCTTCTCTGCAAAACTGAGGCTGCCCCCATGACCTCCAGGTGTGACTGTGGCTGCTGCTGTTTCGGTAGGAGATTTGCATTCTAGTATCAAAACTAAGACACTAATAATCTGTTTTATCTCACTGCAACCAGAAATACCCTTGCCTGAACTAATTACCTATCTTTTATTCATCAGGGGTCCATGAGTCTTGAGAGGCATGCCAGGAAAGCTGACCTGAAACTCATAACCTCTTTTAGATGCCCACTTTGTATTGCTAAATAAACCTGCTGAAAGGATTGACAGATTTTTCATGCATTTGAGGATTTTTTGCCTCTTTTGCTCCTGTAGTTTGTATCTTTCCCCATTTATTTATCTGGCTAGTTTGGAAACAGACTTCTTTAATGAGTGGAGGACTTTACCACTGAAGGATCTTCTCCACCTTTTATTCATTGTGGTTTTATTTTTTCTTTTCCTGCCTTCCCCCATGCTTTAGTATACAACTTTCTGACAGTTCTTGACTTAGATATCTGTATTTTGAAAGTAAGTTGAACTTTAAGAACTCTTTTTTGGCTTTCAGTGATAATAGTCTAATCAACTTCGACTGCAGTTTCAACCACTGTCCTGCAAGTCAGTTGAGTTGTCTTTATCTTTTTATCCATGGTGTGTACTTCTGGTTTTTGCAAAGTCTTCATCCTTTTCATATTATTGGCAACTGCCAAACAATTTGACTGAACTTCTTCTGAGAGAGACAGCAGCAATGGAGAGGATATCTTATGGAAACATATTTTCACAACCATTTTTGTTAGACTAGGATAAACCAGCTACAGCAAAAGCTTTTTTCTTCTGGGGCCTAAGTATCTTCCCCAGCTCATTCTGGAGCCCTTCCTTTGGGAAGTGGTGCTTTAGTCTGCCTTTTGCCAAATGTGCACCCCAACTCTTTTCACCACTTTTTTTTCTGTTTTCCTTCTAGAGAGAACTCTCATATAAAAAGGAAATCTGTGACACTATATGGAGTGCAAGGCTCCTCGGCTTTCTGTAATGACGCTTCAAAGTCAACCTTTGAGGAAGCTGAAAGAGTTTTAAAAGTCCTCCTACAAGCGCTGTTGTCAAAATTACCTTACCTTCAAACGACATTGTGTGTGTGTTTATATCATCCCTTATAAATCCAAAATGTCTGTTTTTAAATCCCTATTGTCCCCACTCTGAGAGTATTTCAGCCTACTGGAGCTTTGAACCACTCTGAGTTTTTTAGTCTGCTTTAGTCTAACTAATTTGTGTCAGCCCATAATCTCTCAAAGTCTAAGAGAGGTCAGTTTCATTTCTGCACAGTACAGCAGCTTGCTCCAACTGAAATTTATGTCAGCCATCAAAAGTACAGATTCTCACAAATGTTACTTTTTGCTCTTTTATTCTTACTTTCCTGACAGTGAAGTCACCATAACAACTCTTTTTTCCTGAAAATAACAGACAGAAATGGGATTTTAAAACATAGTTAATACCTGTCCTGAAGGTGGGTGTCTTTGATCTATTGTTGATAGACATTCATAGCTGTTAAATCTGCAAGACCATTATGATTCTGGAATGTGACTTAATAATTCCTATATTAGTATCAATATCTTGTGGTGGGATGCAGATATATGATTGTGAGTCAGCTTAATTCTTTTTGTAACCAGTAGGTGAGCTGATGTCCTTTTGTGATACTCAAAAGTGTAATGAATAGTGGGTGTTCTCCATTGGAAAGAATTGTTGAAACTTTAACAACTTTGATAGAAAGCACAAGCATGTATCATTGCTTGCACAAATGTATATGTGTGTACAGACTAGGGAATGAGAGGTTGGAGAGCAGCACTGCAGAAAGGGACCTAGGGGTCCTCATAGACAGCAAGTTGAATATGGGGGGCATCAGGCACAGCATCACCAGCCAGTCAAGGGAGGGGATTGTCCTGCTCTGCTCTGCTCTGCTCTGCACTGGGGCAGCCTCACCTTGAATATTGTGTGCAGTTTTGGGCACCACAATATAAGAAAGATATTAAGCTCTTAGAGAGTGCCCAAAGGAGGGCAATGAAGATGGTGAAGGGCCTGGAGGGGAAGCCGTCTGAGGAGTGGCTGAGGTCACTTGGTCTGTTCAGCCTGGAGAAGAGGGGACTGAGAGGAGACTTCACTGCATTTACAACTTCCTTGTGAGGGGAAGAGGAGGGACAGGCACTAATTTCTTCTCTGTGGTGTCCCACAAGATCCAAGGAAATGGCCTGAGGCTGAGTTAGGGAAGGTTTGGCTTGGATATTAGAAGGAGGTTCTTCATCCAGAAGGTGGTTAAGTACTGGAGCAGGCTCCCCGGGGAAGTGGTCACAGCACCAAGCCTGTCTGAGTTTAAGAAGTGTTTGGACACATGGTGTGATTGTTTGGGTGTACTGCAGAGGGCCAGGAGTTGGACTTTGGTGATCCTGATGGGTCCTTTCCAACTCAGTATATTCTGTGATTCTATCATTATATTTGCTTGTGTCACCATGAAAAAGAAGCAATTATAACTGCAGACCACTGGTCAGAAGAGAAGCAAGAAGTCAAGCAAAGCAATCATTAAGTGAAAGCGTGAAAACCCTGAGAGATGAATGGAAAACTTACAAGAGAGGGATTTAAGTTCATTGTTAGCTAGATGAAAGTTGAGCACAGTGAGCAAATAAGCTATCTCCTACTGTGTTCAGGGAAATAGATTTTTTAGTACACTCGTAAATAACAAGACTGTGTAAGAGAAGTGCATCTTCTATATCAACTTCTTGTTTAGAATAAAATGACATTTTGACCCTGAATTTCTGCTAAGTTCTTGGGTCAAAAGGTAGTAACAATATTTGTACTCAAACAATCTGGTCCTGATCTTAAATGTATTTACTGCTAGAAAATCTGACACCTTGTGATAAACTGTTCAAATCATTACATATCCCCACTGTTTAAAAATATGTACTGTAGTTATAGGATTTCAAAGGGAATTGAGAATGGCCTGAGGGAAGAGCTGATGAGAAGTCTGTAATTATCTGCATTTGGAAACAAATGAATCTTTGGAAACCTTTTGCAGGTACTGTTTGCTTTTTGTGCATACGTATTTTGTTTTTCTTTAAGTTGCAATCTTTTTCTTGGAAAATCTTGCCTCTTTATTTCACAGGCTACCACTCACATACCTTCCCCCCAAAAGTCAATCACTGACTCTTTCATTCTTACCTGTAGACAAAAATGTTTGGATTAATATTTTGACTGTAGTCAAGAAATTTTGAAGATGGTAGACACTTTCTGTGAAAACAATTATTTCTGTAAACCTATTTATTTTAGTCTAAACTTTGCTGAATAGTATCAGAATTCATTTCTATCACTGCCAAAATGGGAATTCTGGAGGTGTCAGTAAGCACATCTCTTACTGGAGTTTTATTTCCATGTTATTTGATTTTTGAAGTCATGCCAAACAAGATGGAGAAAGAACAAGTTGAAAGGTATAAACTGAGTAAGGAGAGCAAAACTGAGAGAAAAAATTAAAAAATGTTTTCTGAAGAATAGTAGAAACAGAGTGGATCTCTTTATCTGCAGAATGGTAGAGTGGTCTTGGTTAGTGGGTAGTGAAAGGCTACTTCCTTTTCTTTTTATTTTTTTTTTATAGTTTATTTGTCTTTTTTATTTTTAAATTCTTTTATTCCCTTTTATGTCTTATCTACTTACTTTTCATTCTCTGTCCCTCCTTTTAGGGGAAGTAATTTTAGATGCAATTCTTCACTGCTGGCTTGACACTCTTAGCCCTTTGTCAAGTTCTTCAAAGTCAAATATATATTTATAGCAAGTAGTACAGTGCTGCTGTGTGGAGTGGGTTTGTTGGGGTTTTTTTCTAACTTCCAAATGAGAGGTGCAGTTCATGCCTGTACTTTCCAAACTTGCTGTTCATTTGTGGTTATCAATAAGTGTGTATTAGTTGATTTGTGCTAGCAATTTATCTATTCATTCTCCATTATCTACAAAATTGAAGTTGCAAAGAGTTTTCCCCAGGTTTTGTCTTGGCTAATGGAGTCTTCCATTGCCAATGAGTAGCTGAAATGTTCCAGAAAAACTTTAAGTTGCCTCNAGCCCCTACAATTATTTCTATTAACCCTCTCGTGTTAGTTCCCTATCGATAGTTCCCTCTTAGTGTTAGTTCTCTATGTTACATTGTATCAGTTATTGATTCCTTATATCACTATGGCAGGACATGCTGTCATGGTTTAACCTCGGGCTGCAGCTAAGCTCCATGCAGCCACTCACTCACTCCCCTCCCAGTGGGGTGGGGGAGAGAATCAAAAGTGTAACAGTGATAAAAAACTCATGGGTTAAGTGATACAGGTAAGGTAAAACAAGGAATTCATTCACCACTTCCCATGAGCAAGCAGATGTTCAGCCATCCTTAGGACAGCAGGGCTGCATCCCATGGCACAGTGACTTGGGAAGCCAAGTGCCATCACTCTCAATGTCCCCTCTTTCCTCCTTCTTTCCCCAGCTCTATAGGCTGAGCATGATGTCATATGGTATGGAATGTCCCTTGGGTTGGTTAGGATCAGCTGTCCTGACTGTGTCCGCTCCTGACTTCTTGTGCACCTTCAGACTCCTTGCTAGCAGGAAGAGGTGAGAAGCTGAAGAATCCTTGACTCAGCAAACAAAACAGTAGTGTGTCATGAATATTATTCTCATACTAAATTCAAAGCATAGCACTATACCAGCTACTGGGAAGAAAATTTACTCTATCCCAGTCGAAAATATCATACCTGTTAATGACTTCACGTGGAGTGGAAGTAGTTCACATGTTTTCTAGGCCACACTCACACCAGTACCAGGGGTTTATTTTGTTCATTCTGTTTCACCCTCTCAATTCACCATTTGTTTCTTGCTCATCTTTGTCTCTTCCTTGGGCTCTCTGCCATTCCCCAGTCTGTTTCAGAAGCTCTGTGTTATCATGTCATCATGTTTGCTAATCTTTTCTTCTCAGCCATCTGGAAGATAGAAGTTCTTTTGCTGAGTGTCTAAACAAAACAGACTCCTCCTTCTGCTGTCCCATCAGTGACATCTCAAGTTAAATCCTTCATTGGTTTGTCTTGGGCCTGATCCTCCAGAGAATTTTTCATTAAGAATTTGGACTATAGAAGAGAAAATCCACTGAAGTTTGTGTGATGAGAAGGCAATTTCCAAGTGTACTGTGATAGGATTTTACTTGCTCCTTTCCAGTGAGATCCCAGTTGCAGTACTGTGCTTAGCTTTTACCAGCACTGTGACAAAATTGTAGGTAAATCAGAGGAGGTCCAGAGTATGAATAAGAGATTTAGAAGTGACTGATGAGGAACACATGAGGAACTTTCATGTTTTTTTACCCTTCTCCAAAAAAGAGAATATGGTCTATACTGATGGCCTCAAGTATAGCAAGGTCAACAGTGACTTGTTCTACAGGTTTGTGATCATAGGCAAAAAATAAGCAGTGAGTTTGTGGCAGAAATTAACTCCTATATTAGAAAAAGTGTATTTGTAAGGCTAGCAAAGTGGTGAAACGGACTGACTAGAAAGATCATGAACTTACCTCCAGAAGAATGGATGTAAGACAGTCTTGTCATAAATACCCTAGGAAGTGTTTTGTCAGCTTTGTGTCAGGGGACCTCTTCTATCTCTGCAGTTCTGTGGAGAGGAGAGAGTGGCTATGCTGAAGGCACCACACCAGCAGTTGCCATCAACCAGTTCTTTGATCTAGAGGCAATTCCTGTTCTGGCTGAAGTTGATGGCAATACTGACAAGTTGCCATGAGCTCAGAGTGGGCCCATTTCCCAACATTAACAAGCTGCTGGTCCCTCCTGCCTGGAGTATCCCCTTACATTCTGTATTGTTCAAGTGTGGCTCTGTTACCACTAAGCAGACAAGGAAGTGATGTTAAGAGAAGAGAAGGCTTGATTTTGTTCCTCCATCAGTAGTTAGTAGCCATCATCATTACCACAAGTCTGGATGTCAACACATAGCTCAATCAATGAGGAACACTGAAATACATTCTGGCCCACGTTCAGATGGACAAAATGCTACCTTGGTCCTAGAGCCAATCAGTAGGCGTTACAACCTGCTTCAGAAGGGGAGGGTAATCCAGGTTCTTGTTAATAAATACCTTGGGGTGGATTAGAGTGAAATGACACTGAGTAATTGGTATTTGTAAACATGTAGGGCTTACTTTAGAACAATTTTGTTTCAAAGGTAAACAGGTATGTTGCCATTTTGGGCATTATCATCCATAGTTTATTATCTATAATAATACAGCAGTATTAAAGCATAACACTTTAGGGAATGTATCAGTGAGAGAAGCAAAAAGAAAGGATAAGAATCCTAAGATATATATAGTCACCACCCACTGAATCCAGTGATGAAACTTGGTAGTTGCAGCTTCCATGTCTTTTGGTTGAAGTGGTGGTCACAGTCCTGTTGAAGTGATGGTCTTGATCAGCTGGGCCTGGGGGAAGCCCCCCACAAAACTCAAAGACTTCAAGAGTTATTATACACTTCTAACTCAGGTGGGAATGCCTTGTACCTCCCCTGGAGTGGGGAATTTTACAATGGATAGTGTCATGGGACATGTCCTGGGGCGTGTCATGAGTCTCTGATGCCTCCTCAGACTCAGCACCGATAATAGCCCAAGCCAGATGAAGGTTTTACAGCGGAGTCATCATGTAAGGGAGGACATTGGTATGATAAGAAGGATTACCCCACCTCATAGGATTTGCCTCTTATTGGTCTCTTAACTTGTCTGGAAATCCAGTTTGTAGTTTCAGGTATGCACACCCTTCTGCACCTGGGACAGCTGGACAATGGCACCCACTTATCTGATATGAAGGTCCCTTCACAGTAGGCATATTCAGGGAGGGATGGGCTTTGCTTGGTGAGCAGCTATCTCTTTTCAGTCTGCTACAGTGGACAAAAGTCTTTTGATGATCTTAGAATGTGNAAGGTCAACAGTGACTTGTTCTACAGGTTTGTGATCATAGGCAAAAAATAAGCAGTGAGTTTGTGGCAGAAATTAACTCCTATATTAGAAAAAGTGTATTTGTAAGGCTAGCAAAGTGGTGAAACGGACTGACTAGAAAGATCATGAACTTACCTCCAGAAGAATGGATGTAAGACAGTCTTGTCATAAATACCCTAGGAAGTGTTTTGTCAGCTTTGTGTCAGGGGACCTCTTCTATCTCTGCAGTTCTGTGGAGAGGAGAGAGTGGCTATGCTGAAGGCACCACACCAGCAGTTGCCATCAACCAGTTCTTTGATCTAGAGGCAATTCCTGTTCTGGCTGAAGTTGATGGCAATACTGACAAGTTGCCATGAGCTCAGAGTGGGCCCATTTCCCAACATTAACAAGCTGCTGGTCCCTCCTGCCTGGAGTATCCCCTTACATTCTGTATTGTTCAAGTGTGGCTCTGTTACCACTAAGCAGACAAGGAAGTGATGTTAAGAGAAGAGAAGGCTTGATTTTGTTCCTCCATCAGTAGTTAGTAGCCATCATCATTACCACAAGTCTGGATGTCAACACATAGCTCAATCAATGAGGAACACTGAAATACATTCTGGCCCACGTTCAGATGGACAAAATGCTACCTTGGTCCTAGAGCCAATCAGTAGGAGTTACAACCCGCTTCAGAAGGGGAGGGTAATCCAGGTTCTTGTTAATAAATACCTTGGGGTGGATTAGAGTGAAATGACACTGAGTAATTGGTATTTGTAAACATGTAGGGCTTACTTTAGAACAATTTTGTTTCAAAGGTGAACAGGTATGTTGCCATTTTGGGCATTATCATCCATAGTTTATTATCTATAATAATACAGCAGTATTAAAGCATAACACTTTAGGGAATGTATCAGTGAGAGAAGCAAAAAGAAAGGATAAGAATCCTAAGATATATATAGTCACCACCCACTGAATCCAGTGATGAAACTTGGTAGTTGCAGCTTCCATATCTTTTGGTTGAAGTGGTGGTCACAGTCCTGTTGAAGTGATGGTCTTGATCAGCTGGGCCTGGGGGAAGCCCCCCACAAAACTCAAAGACTTCAAGAGTTATTATACACTTCTAACTCAGGTGGGAATGCCTTGTACCTCCCCTGGAGTGGGGAATTTTACAATGGATAGTGTCATGGGACATGTCCTGGGGCGTGTCATGAGTCTCTGATGCCTCCTCAGACTCAGCACCGATAATAGCCCAAGCCAGATGAAGGTTTTACAGCGGAGTCATCATGTAAGGGAGGACATTGGTATGATAAGAAGGATTACCCCACCTCATAGGATTTGCCTCTTATTGGTCTCTTCACTTGTCTGGAAATCCAGTTTGTAGTTTCAGGTATGCACACCCTTCTGCACCTGGGACAGCTGGACAATGGCACCCACTTATCTGATATGAAGGTCCCTTCACAGTAGGCATATTCAGGGAGGGATGGGCTTTGCTTGGTGAGCAGCTATCTCTTTTCAGTCTGCTACAGTGGACAAAAGTCTTTTGATGATCTTAGAATGTGTAAGCCATTAACTATTTCAGTCTCTGGCAGTAGGACAGAAGGACAGTGGTGGCATTCAGGCTGTCTGACTTTGTGCTCCTGTGTCTTTGCCAAAGACATCCTGGTATCTTCACCTTAGCAAACCTTGTGGAGTCCTAGGATCACTGATTCAGGAAGCTTTCTCTATGAGTAATAAAAAACCTGTTTCTCGCCAGGGTTAATTTCTTCTATTTTTTTTTTCTTATTATCAGTGAGAAATCAGCATTTATACCCCACTGTCATGGTAAATGTTAGCTCTTCAGTTATTGAACATTTGCTCTCTACTCTGTAACACTCCTTTACCTAGGAATGGTGTGGTTTGGATCCCCCTTGGTTTGCTACTATTAAAACTGTGCTTCTAGTGAAAGTAGGATTTTGGTATATACAGACCTAAGGTGTTAATGTTTTATTCCTTTATTTTTCTCATAGAAGGGATTAATGTGAATGTTTTAGTTCTTGGCATTCATTAAAATGTCTGTACATGTGGGTTTTTTTCATTTTATGCTGCTACTTATTTGGGCAGGATTGCTTTAGAGTCCCTTTTCCCCAGTGGATCACCAACCAGAATGGGAATTGGAAAGTGTAGGAGAGAGTCTGTCACCTTACCTAGGGAACCTCCTGTCATGGCTAACAGATGAATTAGTCCATTTGTCTTATCTGCAGGCATGAGTGAGATCTTCTTGTGGAGCTGTGAAGCCTTTCAGGAGGAACTGCCATCAACCTTCCCAAAAAGTCCTTCCTGTCACATCACTCAGTGAAGTATTTTTTATTGGGAAAAGCAGTGGAAACACATGCCCTTCTTAAAGCACCTGCTGCTTGTAGAGCATGGCTTCCATGACTGATGACATGAGGATGCAGTCCTAACTCTGCTTTCCATGTCAGAAATATAGACACCAGAGGGACAAACTAAACCGGAAGAGTGGGCAAGTGAATTAAGGGAGTGGAAGTGGGAAGTGCTGCAAGCATCTATGGGAAGATGGTAGAGACACTTCAGAGAGGAAAATAACTAAGAGAAGAACCTGAGTGAAAGCCAGAGATGCTGTGGCAGGATAGCCCACTCTGATAAGGCCTAGAATCCAATCAGAGAATAAATACAGTGCAAGCCATCTTTGAGTTCAGCTGCTGGTGCCAGGGTGCTGTCTTGGTGTTGATTTATTCTAAAACCAGCCTGGTTCACCAGACTTCAATTACATATCCTGCTGTTTGAAGCAGGGTTTGACAGATAAGCTAGTCTGCTAGCCAGTAAATCTGTGACTACCAGTCCATCACTTTACAACTCTAAAAACCCTGCCCAACTTTCGTATGGCTGCTTCTCCCACAGACTTCCTTGAAGTGTGGAGCTTCTCCCATGAAGGAGGGATACCTCTTCATGGTTATTCCCCAGGGATTGAGAGAGATCTGCCTGCTATCTCATATGGTAAATTATATCAATCTCTACGTAATGATTGTTTCTTTTGCCAGCTTTGATACAATTGCTTTAATATAATTGCTTTGTTACAGAGTACATACTACTTTATGTTATATGTTACCCTACTAGTAGATTTTTAGCTTTTACACTGTGTAGTAAATAATTCTGTTTAAGATCTTTCATCTGTTCATTTGTCATAATAAATAATTTATTTTATGTAAATAAATCCATTTTGACATTTTAATAACCTGCAAGACAAAATGATTTAATCACACCTCTAAAACTCCTTAAATTGAAATCTTTGACACGGTCTAAGTCTAAGATAGGATTCAACTGAACCTAAACCCTTCC
Source organism: Sclerurus mexicanus (assembly GCA_013396755.1). Lineage (NCBI taxonomy): Eukaryota > Metazoa > Chordata > Aves > Passeriformes > Furnariidae > Sclerurus > Sclerurus mexicanus. Next base: position 1,277,731 of record VWZF01002269.1, on the reverse strand, counting down.
CTGAGGAGGAGCTTAGAAAGCAAGGGAGTCCTTTGTGCACCTCATGACTCAATGACAAGGCTTTTACTCTCCCATGAAAGACATAAGGAATGAAAAATCAAGGGACTTACTGACAGATAACCAAATGGATACATGGTGAACTCTCAAATAAATTTAAATATTAATATATTGTTTAAATGTGTTGCTGTTTTACCTCTCCTGATATTTTCTGTAAATTCAACTTTTAAGAGCCTTCTTCAGGAAAAGGGGTAAAATAGTTAACCAACAATTAAGTTATGTTATTAGAAGGAAAAAAATCATCAGCCTTTCACAACTCTTTCACAGGTGAAAATGAAGGAGGCATATTTTTCATTTTTCCTTTTAGATACTGTGCTCACTTTATGCTACTTCCTTGAAAGAGGGTCTCTAGCCAACTATTACCTGCTCCCCTAATTTTCTTTCCAGTGTTTCTAAGACCTGGCACTTTTCCCGTTCTCTTCTCTCATTTTAAAAAGTAACTTCTGTAGTTCTTTATGAAGAAAAGTAATCCTTCTGATACCAAACAGCAATATATTTTCAGGAATGACTGTTTAACCGCTTAAAAAGCAACAGTTCATGTTTCACTATTGCTTTAAAAAAATGTTTTGTCAGCAGGTCTTTGTGGTTATTATTTTTGGAACATTCTAGAGCATGATATTTGGTGTCTTTGTCTTTGATGATTCTTTGAGTAGTTATAAAATGTCTGCAAAACCCACATAAAAAAATTTTGGATAATGAAATAGAGAAAAAGCAAGACTGTGAGGGTATAAAGCAGAGCAGGTGAGCTGAGACTCCAAGAAACTGGGTGGTTTGGCAAAGTAGTTTGATGGCTGGAAATTTTAAGATGAATTAGGAGAAGCTCTGGGATCTAGACATGCAGTCTGTACAGAATATCTCTGTCTCCTGTTCTCCCACCCTATAGATGAGTAATCTCTAGTGATGTCAGTGGGCGTTATCCCCATGTCCTAAGGGTAATAGATTGGGCCCCTGTAGTGTAAGTAATGCCTCATTTTCTCTTATGCTGGAAAGTCATCTGAGTCTCCCTTAAATGTTTCACAAGGGAGCTGAAAGGGAGGAAGAAAGGTTTAATATTCCTTTCTAGTTGCATCACTTACATGTTTCACGGTTGAACTGCAGAGTACAAACACAGATTTGGAATTGTTTAAATGACAACAGAGTTATGGCTTAGCTCCTCAAATATCTTGGCTGTTCACATAATCAGTCAGGCTGCAGTACTCCCCCCAACAATGGCACTCATGGGAGAGCAAAGGGTAAAGAATATGAACAGCCTGAAGGAGTGACTGTATTCTTGGCAGGAAGGTGCCAGCTGTCATTGGAAACAAGTTCAGAACTTGTGGTAAGGATCTTCCTAAGGAAAGCAAGTATTCAGAAAGGTTATAAATGGAATGCAGCAATTCTTTAGTGTTTGCTAATTATGTTTATGCTATTGTAAAAAAAGTTAGTTCAAAAACTACTTCTGGCAAAGAAATCCCTTGTTCTATACAAAGATACACATGCAAAATTTTGGAGAAAGAAAAGGTGTCCTGATTCTTTAGTTTCATGAGCCTTGAGTGAATTTAATTAAAAAGAAGGAAAAAAAAAACCAACAACAACAAAAAACACCAGCTTGTGCTCAGAACATGAAAGCCTAAACCTATGAACCTTTTATGAGTTATGAACATGGGAGCTGCACTGTAGGAACCTTCCAAGAAAGTTCTGTAGCTTTCTAGAGGAAGTCTGTCTCTGAGCTAGAGGCTTTTCAGATGTTTAAAGGCCTATCTTTCATGTAAATGCTTCCTTTCATTTTAAAAGGAAGACATGGAAGGCTGGGAAAGATGGGGAGAAACGACTAGAACAAATGTTAACTTTGCATATTCCAAGTGGGAGCAACACAGAAATAACTTCAGAGCAACATAGGGAGTTACTTCAGACCTGACACTTCCAGGAGCTGAAGCTCTGCCTCACACTAAACAGAGGTGGCTGAATGTCAACCCTGGCACTTGCAGAATGACGTACTGGGTAAAAACAAAATTAGGGAGGCTGCAGAGTACTTCATTGCTCCCACTTTTTCATTGCATGACCTCCTTTCAAGAGCAAAAGGCTCCATGTTACATTTGATTCTGTCTGAACTGTCCTAGAGTTTTGGTCTGAGTTTACCAGAGTTGACTCTAAGTAAGAGTACTTCTCTTTGATGTGAGTAAAGCAGGTCCACAACCCATGCATACTGAAGTCTAATTAAATATGTCCTTTACTCATAACTGCCTTTCCAGCATTGCTGCAGCAATTCAGATTTAATTTGCGAGTGGGAATGATTTGCATGCAAAGCACAAGTACTTCAAAATATGTGAAGAGACTCCTGTAAAAATTAAGTGGCCTACAGTCCACAGGATAACTGTGGTAGCTTTTGCATCCTGGTCAGAAACCTCAAAAAAGTGCCAGACTGAGAGAGCGCTCCAAGTGGAACAGCACAAAAATAAGTCTTTAATGAAAGCAATTGAAATAACACTAAATAAACTGTTTTAATGGAGCTCCAAAGAGCCATGTAAAAGTCATTTGAAGGCCTGTCACAGTTCCTCAGAAGTCCCTTCACAGCCCTCCTGCTGTCAGAAGTTCAAGTCTCTTTACAGTACATTAGAGGTAAGAGCAGCAGTATTATACCAGGCCCTTTGAAAAACTAATAAAAATATTCTCCCTGTGAGAAGAACCCAGTGCTCCTAGGAGAGGAACTGTGTGCTCCTTGGTCTGGGATTCATTTGTGTCTTCAGCTGGAATAAAGAAGAGTCTTTAATAATTTGCAAAGCCATTGTTAATAGTTGTATTCCCTGTGCTTGTCTTTTAGCAGCGAGAGACATCCATTAAAACATACTTCTCAAAACCAGGTCTAAATAGTACAATTCAGTGCCCCAAAAGTCCTTTTTCTAATTCTGGCCTCCACTGGGTAGATTAAATTGTATCTTTTGCCAAGTAGCACTGTCCTGTGAGGATGTGAGCGTGGGTGTAAGTGTATCCGGTGAAGTTCTGGTCCTTTTTTTGTCAGCATCAAACCCATGCCATATGGAAATGCAATGCAGTGACATGCAGGGAACAGTGCCTTTCCACTATGGTGAAGGCTCATCTGGGAGAGCATAGTTCCTGTAACATCTGCAAGGGGTGCCCACCTTAAAAATTAACAGTAGATTACCTCTACTAAGAAAACTGCTATTCTCCCTTGCCACATGATGTGCACCTAGACCCATAGGAAACTTGTCTAAGAGGATTTTTGTCAAGGTCCATAAAGCCAACACAGCAGCATTCAATCTTCTTTCTCCCAGGAGTGCTGGAAACAGGTTCTGTAACTGCAGAGATGACCCCAGAACAGGTGTGAAGGAAAGTGCATCTCTGTTACTGATATTGCTTATGTATTCTTATGTTGTATGTAGAATATGAGAACATTCATGGTGTCATAAAAGGACATTTTGAACTAACAAATACCTTGCACAGATGATCAAGAGCCCAATTTGCACAATATTTAAAACAAATGTTCTGAGAAAGGGATGTTCATATTAGTTTAATTTTCACTTTATCATCTGCATTTTAACTTTCATTTTAATTTTACTATTATGATATTTTCTAATGCAGAATATTTTTATGCATCAAAATAAATAATAAAAAAAAACAACATAATTTTCTTCCAAAAAAAATAAAGGAATGCAGATTTTCTGCTAAATGTTTTAGTTCCTACCAAAGCAGCAATTTTATATGAAGTAGTTCCAATGGGAAGATTTCAGGTGTCCCTCTTGACAGTCATTTAGAATACATACTTTACCAAGAAGTGAAAGAGCCTTGGAAAAAGTCCTCACGAATAAGGTCCAAAAAAAATCTTTTATGCCATAATTGCTGCATTCCATAAATACCATGTATTTTAGAAAGGAATTATTTAAATTATGGTTTGGAGGCATTTTAAAGAACATTTTTTTTAATTTCTCCCTCTCATCCTATGCTCTCCTTAATGCCATAAGCAGAGCTGCATATCCTAAACTGGGAGGAAGATATTAAACAAGTTAATTTTAGGGTTCTCAAAGTTTAGTTGTTTTCAGAAATAAAAGTTTGAAGATGTTAGACATTAAGCCAAGCTAAAATCAGGCGTACTTGGATATGTGGAGATGTGGAGCATGGGAAGCGGATGCTGATCTGTGTAACATCTGACCTGTGTCTGGTGGCAGGGGATTAGTGTTTAGGATTCCAGTAAAAAGGCTTATCTTTCAGTAGGGAAAAGAGAGACAACACAATGGCTGAAAGAACAGCAGGCATTGGGTTGCCTGGAGCCCTGCATGACCATAGAATAACTTTCTCACGGGCGCTGGATTAGCAGGTTTGCACTGAGAAGAGTGAAATAAATCAGTGTTTATAGTAAATGCTTTCATCTCATGGCTGCTGCTGCTTTAGTTCTGAATTTGTATGCACACGTGATTCTGTTTAGATCCAGACAGATGGAGAAAACTTTTAGCTGTCATTTTTGTTACATTTTAGACAATCAAAGTATCTCCCTGTGGCCTCTTCTGCTGCACCCAGCCTAGGATATGGATCACAAGTGGCCCATAAAGATATATGTCTGTGCTGTGTGATTCTGTATCTTTGTTTTTACTATCTGCCATAACCAGGAACAAAGAGATTTGTGCAGATGACTATCAATAGTTGCTGGAAAGAGAGTGAAACCCCGAAGTACTTATAAACCTGGTATCTCCCCTAGCAGGTTGGCTGAGTTTGAGCTGTGATCTCATTTCCTCTTCTCCAAGTGCAAAACATGTAAGCTGATTAATGGAGTGGATGGCATTGCCACGGCCTCCCAAGGCATCCATGTTTTATGTTCACAACAGCTTCTTCTCACTAGAAATAGGGGGTGAGAAAAGACTAGCAGACATCTGTTGTTTGTATTTTGTAATGCCTTGGGTAGGCAAATCGTGCTCCACACTGCCTTTGCAGTGATGTATAATCATCCATTTGATTGTATTATGATGAACCACTGCAGAGAAAGGGATCATAGGATATCCACACATTTGAAAAATGGGGGATTAAATCATGGGAGTAGTTTGAAGACCTCAATGTATGTATATGCCAATGTTGTCTACTACTTTGGGGCTGCATGTGGTGACATGTTGGGATCTATAATTCATTGTTATTTTAAAAAGGGCAAGAGGATCTTAAAACCTATATGTGTTGAAGAAAATGTCCCATAGTAGTGATGCAGCAGTTCAGAAAAGGGCTCAGGTGACATTTTTTTCTGTGTTTATCTCAGCATTTGAAATGAAAGCAGGACAGTATTGAGTTAAAAATTGGCAAAGGGAATGAGAGGGAGTAGATTTGGACAGGGCTTTGGAGGTCATTCTTTGTCTTTTTGCTGCTGGGGCATAGGATCCTGCCATTGTGGTGCCTGGCATGTGGTGATGACGTGTGTTGCAGTTGGGTACAAAGCACATAATTACCCTCGTGGTCTGCTAGCAAATGCTGGGTGCCTCTCCACTGCACCCCTGCAAAAGCCTTGTGCTCTGTCAACCATTCTTCTGTGCAAAATGCTTTTGAGCTTCTCAGAATAATTGGATGGGAGGATTACATGTTGAAGATGAACTTGGATTTGTTCCATTCAAACTGTAAATGCAGGGGATATTTAATGGTCCTGTGCTGAAAAGAGCCTATTACCTTGTAGCTATTGTACAAGCAAGCCCTTACAAGATAAAATACAAGAGAACTGAAGGAAAGCTTAGATGATTCATAGGTTTGGGTGATTAATAAGCTGAATAATTTTAAAAAAATTATCTGAAAAAGTAATTCTCAAATGCACCCATTGTATGCCTGTTCCTGACACAGTAGGTGTAAGAGTTATTCTTCCTCCTGTGCTTCTCTCTTGCCTTTGATTTTTCCAGGGAATTCCTTTAGTCTTTAAAGGCTAAAGGCCAGTTTGATTCCTGCTTGACTCTTGTTGATTTCCCTCACATCTTTGCTTCTGTCATTTCAAACTTAAGTCACTCCTAAACAAATGCTAAATGTCATGGAAACAAATTCAGCTCTCATGTAATGCGCTTGACCGTTAGTCTCCTGTCTTACCAACTTCTCAGCAAAAGGAACTGATAACTTGAGCCATCCCAAAGCTCCAAAAGGAGAAATGAACAAGTGTTGAAGGCATTTTAAATGCTATTCTGCTGATAATAAACACAATAAATAATAAAGGAGAAAGGTCTTCTATTCCCCTAACTGAAGATATACCAGTAGTGCCAGGTTAGAAGAATCCTGCTTGCTGTTTCAAAACATTTTTCTCCCTAAGGAAAGGTTTTTTATTCCTCCAGAAATGCTCTATACTTGTTTTCCTTTTTTTTATTTTATTCTGAGCCATCAGATATGCATGAAGCGCCACACCAGTTATCTTGGAATCCCACTGGGTCCTTGTTCACAGCTGAGTAAATGGTCATTTTGGCCCTACAGGAGTACTGAATTGAACACTCCAGAACAAAGTTTAAAAACCTATTTATTAGTGTCCAGCGAGAAAAAATACCTATATATAGTATGTATATTTAAAGCTGTAAGTGCCTGAAAGTTGATAAAGTCATTAAAGAAAGGGGGGGAGTCATATGGGTCACCTAAGGTTGATAATCCATAATAAAGATCACAGATTATGAGTGTGAATTTGCACTGTAATGTACATACTTTGTTTGTTAGAATACTTGACAGAATTTTGATCAAGTTCATCAACAAAGACTATTCCTCTTTTGGATTACGTGTTAGACCATGAATGCATCTCTCAGAGACCAAAGCTCTATTCTTTGTCTCTGCAGAGTTTCCCACCGCATTTTTCAGTCTTTACTTGATATTTCTCCTCTTTATGTGCGTCTTATATGTGAGGGCATTGCAGGTTCTCCAGTTTTGAGCCCCTACCCTTGCTCTTTGTGCTTGAGCAAGAGTTTAGTCATCTTTTGTCTTTGGGAGAAAAATAATTTGAAGGCAGAAAGATCTTCTGCTTCTGCAGAAGTCAAACAAATATTCCAAAAGATAGATTCTCTCCATCCATTTCAGCAGTGATTTTCTGTCTAAAAACTGATTTTGAAAAAAAACCAAACATGATGTACTGACTTTTCATTAGAAGTGACATACTTGTCTTTGCGAACGTCAGTAGTGCAGTGGAGTAAGTTGTCCTTGAAATAAACATCTCAAAGGAGAAGAAAGGCCAATGTACTGTCTGCTTTCACAACTGCTATGAAGGCTGCGTGTTGTCTACGTAGGTGATTGCTGCATGTGTTCTCTAACTAATCATATGTGTGTGCTTGCTTAGTGGGTCACACAAGTAAGTCTCTGTGTTGCAAATCCTTTCTCCCATTTAAAGCTGGTTTGATTGGCATATTTGCATTGTTTAACCCTGGAGATTAGAATGGAAAATCCAAATGTTGGATCTGCTTATGATATGTCAGCCTCTCCCAGGACCTTATTTCATCCTACTAATGAAACTCTGGATTTTGAAGTCACTCTTCTAAATAGCTTTCCCAAAGCTACTATCCCAAAGTACTATCTGACCTTATCTCCTGCATAGGGTCCTTTTAGCTATCCTGCATTTTCATCAGTCATGATCACTAATATCATCATTAAATATTGACTCAGCAGAGAGATGAGTAAAGAATAGTTCTTTTATGTCTTGGCAGAATGCCTTGATGGAATGAGGATGTAAAAGTCTATGTACTTTATTGCCTTATATGGCTTTTCTGGAAATACATAGACTTCTAGAGAAATGCCATTCTAGAGTAGAAATAACTAATTTTGATAAGTTAGCACTTTACTCAGTTATAAGCCACATTTTGATGAAGTGGCAATCGTTTCCCATTGTTGTAACAGAAATGTAGCTGAGGAATTCTACCAGGTATCACACAATTGAAATGACTCTGGTCATTTTGTCAACAAGATAAAAAGAATTAGCATAGGAAATAATATGTTTATACCTTTAAATAAACCCTGTATAAAGCATATGGGCAACATATCATATAATGGTTCTACTTTACTGAAATGAATGCTTGTCAAAAATTATGTGTGGTAGCAGCAGGTACATGAATGCCATAGGAGGAGTTAGTATTTGGACCTTACAGAGCATTTTCCACTGGTATCTTACTTTACACCTTTCAATACATACTGCTGGAACATACAAGTGGGAAACAGAAAGATAGAATTAAGGTTTTTAACATTTCCTTTAAAGTATGACCTGAGAAGATATACTTTCTTAATTAATACCCTGAGTACTTTCAGCTTCCACTAGGAACAAATACAGAAGTACTCTGCCATGTCACTTTGTCTGGTTTTAGATTATTTTGATATGCACCTTAGTGCTCATATAACTCACTCTTAGACTCCTTTCTCATTGCTGTTGGGACTGGGAGCAACTCTTGATTCTTTTCCTGTCCTAAGCCTACATTAATGGAAATAGTGTGATGTGGAAAGATAAGAAGTATAAGCATCCTATGGTCTCTGTACAGTATCCTTGGAGAGGAAAGAGGAATGTCTGGGAAGGTATGGAATGAAGGAAAACTACAAATCTGGCACATAGTGTAAAAATCCACCAATTTTTGAATACATTTAAAGTAAGTAGTCTTTAATCTAGCATGTAATCAACTCATGGGATTTTCTGTCAGGGGATGTTACTGAGGCAAATATTTAGCAAAAATAGGATTAGGCACTTTCTATGAATAATAGTAGCACTTGAGGTTTTTTTGGCTAGACCAAAGATTTATAAGGGTCTTGGCAAGTCTTTCTTTCCAAGGCATAAACTGAGAAGGAAGGATTTTCTGCTTTATTGCACGTCATAGGTTATAGACTTAGCCAAAGGCACAGGAATTTGATCTACTTCAAAGCCCCAGACCCTGAAGCACCACCAGAGATCAGTGTCACAAACCAGACTATGAACTGTTTAGGATAGTTGCTAGTTAAGTACATCATTCCTTTTTTTCCGCGAAGAAGTTGTTTGTGGCAGAGGCCCATGGGATGCATCGAAAGTGTAGAGGCTGGTGATGGATCACTGAGAATTTCTGTCATTCACTGTTTTTCAATTGGCTGCAGTTTATACTGGGTAACTTTTTGCTGGTTTTTGGTGATCATCTGAATACCTAGCAAGCAGTAGTTATTGAGTAAATCAGCTGGGTGAAGATGATCTACTGTGAACATAGCATGAACCTAAACTCTCTGTAGTTCTGTTTTGAATGTCACATTCTACATTGCAGAAACTTCCAAGGCCTGATCAGGTTCTAGCCAGACTAAATTCATCCTTCATCTCTGGCATTTTACTTTTTCAGTGGATAAAGAGTGTGTACACATTAGTGAAATCTTCGAGGTAGATCTACTTGTACCTCTTCTTTAAGTTAATCTCATCAAAGGCGACAACAAAAACAACAACAACAAAATCGACAACAACAAAAATGACAACAACAAAATCAACAACAACAGCAAAAAAGGAGAAATGGGGTTTCATTAGAATATCTGGTTTTAGGAAGAACTTAAAACTGAGAAGAGTTTCTCAATCTCAGAGTAACTAAGTCAGAGTAGAAATTAGAAACACAGCTTCTAAATAACTTTCTTCTCCTACCTACTGTGATCTTGCTGTCAGGTCTCAGCTCCCAGCATTTATTTTAGTCAATTCAGTGATTTTTTTCAGTTGCTTCAAATTATGTCAGGATCATTCTGATCCATAGGAATGTTTTTCCATTGCTTCTGAGACCTGTCTTCTCTGCTCCTCCTAGAAGTTTGTCTGTATCCTCTGTAACTACAGACTCCCATTTTGGTGCTGCAACTCTCTCCTCCCAAGTCACCCTGCAGTTTACAGTCTTCTCTCCCCTTTCCATGCTCAATTACTTTAAGGGGAGGAATAATCTTATGTCCTTTCAGGACAGTCTGCTACTTTGAAGTGAACAAAACACTCAAACAGTTGGGGAAAAAACCCCAACAAATTAAACAGAAAAAAACTTTTATGAATGTATAGCAGATTCTTCTTTTCTTTCATTTTTCTCTAAATCTCACCATAGCATTGCTGATCTCTGAGGAGACATGGGAGTTCTAGGTAGTGAGATATAGAAAATTGATGCCTAACCTGCATGTGCTTTCACAGGCTTAGAAGTGCAGACAAAAGAGGCATAAGGAGCTGAGGTCTTTGTCTTGTTAAGAGGCTGAGCTTAGTAGTTTAGTGCAGCACAGAAGTTAGTCATTCCAGGTGAACCAGTAGATCAACATCACGCTCACTGTATAGACAAAGTCGTTCAGCAGCTTTTAATGGGCAGGATGGTATCTTTGTATCCCTACTTCCTGTGGGCTGGATTAAAAATAAGAATGGATGAACCTTAGACCAGGTTGCATTTTCTGGTATGCGAAAGTAGTGTTGGGCATAGCTCATACTTGTAGCCCTTACGGGGAAGACATGAACTCTTTTTGGGGGTAGTAAACTAGGCTCAAAATAAAAGCAGGGGCTGGATGATGACCAACTCAAATTTTCCCCAGTGTTTCCTATATTAGCCAACATTTTAATAGCAAGACAACTTGAATTCAAAGGGACCAATGCTCACTTTTTATATTGCTGTATGTATAAGCTCTAAGATTTATGGAGCACTTAAGGTGGTCTCGAGAAGAAGTAACACATTAACAATCTGATAGTAAAAATGAAACTTTTTCATAGCAGCATCTTCAGGCCAGCACAGCTCACTTTAGAGGCATTTATATGGCCATTCTTTTATTCGAGCAGAGGAGAAACATGAAACTGGTGAAGCAATGGAGGTAAAAGTGTGTGTGATCTGGGGTACATGAGAACAAGGATAATATGCTGCACCTTAACATAGTCACATGTTTTTATGGACAAATTGTACCATAAGCAGATTCAGATGCCAAAGGCTAGTTTGGCACTGCCATGCCAAATAGGTGCAAACTAAGTTTAAATTAGTTGTGGTCAGAAATGTAGAGGACAATCTTGGCATGTTTGCCTGTAGTATGGAGATTCTGATTTCACTGCCTCACCACCTTGTCTCCATCACTTCTTCAAACCTAATTTGGAGGTTTTTGGAATAAAAGAGGGATGATCCATTCTCTAGTTACTCATTTAGCTTGCTATAAATTTATGCTTATTAAGAACTAGAAGATTACACCTAAATATGACCCCAGATTTTGCACAGCTTTTCTTTGTTTCTCTTTGTAAACAGAGGTGAGCTTCCAGGGTGCTGTGAGAAGTCCTGAGATAATGAGCTTGTCTCCTCCAGTGCAGTTAGCTACTTCTAGAAGAAGAATTGAGTTAATTTAATATTTGAAGAACTACTTAACTGCATACTTAGAGCTGAATGTCAGTGTCCTTAAGATATGAGAATCATGTCAACTATTCCTGATAACAGAGAGCCATGATCCTGGTGTGCAGGGGAGAATAGCCTGGAAAGGTGACAAGGTGCAGCTAAAAGCCACCTCCTCAGACTGCAAGTATAATCTGCTGCAAATGTGTAGAAATGCAAACATAAATCATTCCTGTTGTTCTTGTCTCAGAGAAACGTGAGTGCTGTACAAAAGGCAATGAACAAACATGCCTGTAACTGAGTGATTTGTATTATGTAAATAATAATCTATTGTGTTCACAGTATTGTGCATGTATACAGATTTCTATATAATTATGTGTGAGAAACCTGCATCTTTAGAGAAATGCTATCATTTTACTGTGATGCGTTGCAGTAAATTTAAAAATAAAATATGATTTAGGTCATGGTAGTACTAATTTTGTTGTTGTTCACTTGCAACAATCCTTCAATATACAGTCAGTCCCTCTGTGGATACCTGAAATAAATCCAATTGCAAATTTGAAGAAAATTATATAAGGCGTTTGCATTATATGAAAGCTTGAAAATTACATGATTTTTTCCAATGTTTCCCTAACTTTCTATTTGGCTCATTATAACTATGGAATGGCTTGTTCTAGAAATTTAAATTTATTTAATCTGTTGGTTTTGGCAAAGACTAATGTCTTGAGTGGTTGCAGAGGCCTTCTTGGCCGAATTAATTAGTACTAATAGCATTAATAACATGGTTTCTTGCATACCTCAAGGACGTCACAGTGCTGATGAATTCCATATGGTCCTAAAAAGGAATGAAGCACTGGAGCTAATAAAAAGGGGGTATAGAGTCTCATTCTTCCTTATCATTGACATACATACTTGCAAGCCAAAATCATAAACTATGCTTTCTGGAGCATAGCTCAGTGGGAAATTTATGCTGACAAAATAGCTTTCGTGCATTCAAGGTGGCCATAGGGTATGGGCTATTTAGCTATGATGAATGGATGAACTGAGGATTAGTGGGACAGGAGCAGAGTCAAGGATGTGGAAACAACCTTAATCTTGTGTCTTGTTGAGTCATACTGTTTGAGTTCATGAGTAAGTGTGAAGATTAATTGTCACATATAAGATTGCTACATTTTTCTAAATATTTTCCCCTAAACAACATCTAAATTGATTGATATTTTTAGTAGTTTTGTTCTCTGTGTTTATGCCCATATGGGTGAAACAGAAAACAGATTAGATGGTAGAGTACAATTCAGTCTCACTGTGTAACCCAGGGCATGCCCACTTGCTTTTCTGTGCATCTCTTTGTTTCTTTTCTAACTTGCTTTACGATTTGATTGTGAGGATTTATTCACCCACATTCAGACATTTCTTCAATACCCTGAACACCAGGGTACTGTAGCAGAGGAGATCAATGCAGCTTTTAAAATATTATTTCCTTAAGCATTTCTGTTGACAGGGCTTTAAGCTACTGCAATGCTATAAAGCCTTTAAAAAGGAGAAGGACTAGCTAATGATGCTGTGCAACTCAGGTAGTAAGTCTGAAGTGTGATATGAGCAATTAGATGCTGACACTAACAAGTGGGCTCTCTCTGGTTTAGTGAAGGGTGATTAAAGGTCGGCCCAAGGTGCCAAAAGAGTTTTATAGATTTGGAATATCTACAAACTGCTTTAAAAGGAACAACAGGGAACCAATCTGATGGTATTGTTAACGACTGGGACATGCTCAGCATGCAGGTGAAGTGTCTTCTCGGTTAGAAAACTCATAGTAGAGGATAACTGCTGCACAATGTGTTGTGTATGGAACCAATGAAATATTTATGAGGTAGTCAGAGATGGAAATACTTGAATTCTAGCTGCAGAACTTTTAGACCCTGCAATATGCAGTTTGATTGCAAGCATGCATGGCTGATCCAGGGTTGACCCTAACTGCATGGCTGGGTGAACTGACTGAGATTGCTTCCTGAAGGCAAAAGGACTGGAAACAGTCTCTGGAGCAGTCAGTTTTTGTGTGTGGATCAGCTGTACCCTGACATGCTGTTATGGGTTAGTGGAAAGGTCAAAGAGAAGCCCTGGAAGATGCAGTGAGTGATAGGGATTGACAGAACATGTCTAACATATATATTTTTGCAGTACCATCCAGGTTTGGGTAACTGTGAGAGAAAGAATGTTCTCTTGGTTCGCTTCAATATGTGTTTTTTGTTAAAGAAAGCCTTACTGCTTTCCTGCGAGTGTCTTGCCAGGTCAGGTGTTGACTTCCATGTGTGCTAGAAGGGCTAATATTTAAGTTCCAAAAAGGGAGTTCTTAAGTTCAATGAGCTACAGAGCTGCACTTGTGCAAAATCAGATATGAAATAGAAATTCTTTAACTTGAACAATATCCTGATTTTTCTGATGCTAATTGCGGCATGTCAGACAGAAATTACTAAAGAATCACAGAACAAAAGTATAATTTGATCTGTGCTCAAGAAAGTTTTGCAAGTAGGGGCTCTGCATCTTGTTTTGAGCTCTGGGCCAAACATAAAACCTGAAATGTCAAGTGTACAATAACTCACCTTGAAAAGAAACTATCTTTGGATTATGAGACATGGTGGTGACCTGACGAACTATGGAAAACAATGGTCACATAAGACCTCCAAAATATGCTGTTGTAGCCTGTGGATCCCTAAGCTACCAGCTGCACAGTTGGAGGAAATTAATAGTCTTCTTTATGCAATGAACTGAAGTCTGTTTATGCTATTTATTGGTGCTTTGCGGGGATGTGTGTTTATTATCTGGCAATGGTCCTAGCTCTTGCTCAACTCACTCTACTAATAGTGTTTTTCCTACCGACCCATGCAGTCAACTCAGTGCTCGAGTCAGACAGAAAATCTGTTGTTTCTACCTCATGCATCATTCTGAGTAGCAAAAGAGAAGGCTTCCAGCAAAGCAAACTGATCAGAAGTGTCTTCAGCTAGGAAAGCGATATACAAAAAGCTTCCACACTCCAAAGCCTACAATTGTCTAACCATCTCTGAACAAGCTTCACAGAAAGAGCACTGGATGAAAGCAGTGAGGCTGAGTGTGACCTTCTTATCCCAGCTGAGAGGTGAGCCCACAGGCTTTTTTTAATCATAATATTGTCAGCAACACACTTCAGTGCTTTCCATCATGATTGATTAATCAGGTTCTAAGAAAAATTATGCAAAGCCAGAAGGGGGTTTTCTTTTTGGTTTTGGGGCTTTTGTTTGGTTCATTTGGGGGTTATTTTTTAGTATTATTACTTTACTCTATGTCGTCTGTAGGCTTTCATTATTGAAAACAGCTTTCATATAGTGATGAAAACATAGGCACATCATAAGAATATTTGTAAGTATCTAATGAACAGCACATTTCTTCTGACAGCATCCTCAGAAGCTCTTAATCAATGCTGGAAGCTGTTCTGCATATCAGCTGTACCTGGCAGGAGAGACCAGCTCCTGTTCCAAAGCACTGTGAGTGCTGTCCCCAGCTGTGGGTCCCACTGTCCAGCTTCTGGGAAAAACTGGTGGGGTGGCCAGGTGGAGCCATATTCTTCCTGTTCCAAGATCATCCTTGGTTAGGGATGTACCAAGCCACTGGAAAGAGTAGAGGCCTCTGGCAGTATCTCTGGCTTGCTTTTGTTTAGTATTTTCACTCTTTATATGAGCACCTTTGAATGGAGATTTTGGTGTATTGGATGTGCCTATGGAACAATAGTTTATGCAAGCATACGAGGCTCATGCCAGTGTTCTCTAGTCTGTGATGCTGGTGAGGGAAGAGTCAACAGTGTTCTCTGCTATCCTTGAAAGACTCTCAGCTTTTTGGTATTTTTATAAAGATATGTTTCACAAAGGATAATTATCCTCTTAAGTCACAGATCTGTCACTAAGGTAGGATCTTCCACTGGTTGAGAAGAAACGGGATGAGGCTGCTGGTAATAGAATAAAAAGGTAGAGAAAAATTTCAGACATCTGAATGCAGTCAGACCTTCACCAGCTGGGGAATGATCTCCTTGAAAAGCTTTTATTTCAACAGTATGACAGATCCAGAGACGACAAAAGATTTTTTCATTTTTTTTCTTTTTTAAACAGTTGTAGTTGTTTTCCTCTACTGTTTTTATTGATTTTTCCCCATGATTCCCCTCTTTGTTCCCAACCACTTGCCTGTATAATTAACCAGAAAAGCAGCAAGTCAGGAGATGGTAAATGTGGTATAGTTTCTGGACATACCACAGATTAGAAATTGAGGTTGACAGTGCAGTGTCAGTAAGCTCTAAAGTTACAAACTTAATGACTGAATTTGTGGATTTTTTCATTTTTAGGATAATTTACAGCGACAAAGATCAGTAAAATTTTATTTTTAAGAAAATAAGGGTTAACCATTACATTTTGCCTAAAGTAGGCTGACCCATCACAGGTCTTGTTTACCTGTCTGTTTCTATGAATCTTTCATCAAGAGCTGTGAAGGAACTACTTTTCCTGCTTGAGGATTCTGAAGGTCTGCAAGATGCACTTTGGTCTTCAAGGTTCTTGCTAAATTATTCACATTGGGCTGAAGCCTACCAGTTTTGTTTTCATTCATATCCAAGGGTTATATGAAAAATTCAATACTAAATTTGTAAATATTTTTGCTGCATTGCCAATCATGCCATAGACATGTTCAGGTTTATGAAAGACTTCTGAGGAGANTGAAGGAATGGTGTGGAATACTTCCTTAGTTATAACCTGGTTACTAGGGAAGGCCCAGACCAAAGCCAAGAAAACTAAACCACCACAGCTGGTGAGTCTCTAACCTGTGTGTGGAGGGTACAGGTACTAGAAATCACACAGGGATGGTTCTGTTGTGAGATCTGGTGTGGTTTCTCTTCCCCTCTTCTTCCCAGATGTATAATGTTCACTAGTGCTGGTGCACAAATCATGCCACTTACAATGAAGTCCTCTTGGTAGATTTCCTGCACCAACACTTAAGCTCTGAGTTAAGTTAAATACTAGCCATTTATCACTGTGTGGTGCACTTCCAACAACACTAATCCATATGGATATGAAATCCAGAAGAGAAAATTCTTTCAGATATGCTATTAACAGCTCTAGCATTTACCAGGATAAATATCAGAATAAATAAATATTTATCTATTCTTCATCAGATCCTTGATGTGGACTGACAAACTTTGTGGACTGCTCTTGCTTTAATGATGACTCAATTCTGTGCCGATTTTGTTGTTTCTTGGAGTAGTTTTTATATCAGCTGGTTAAGCATGTGCCCAAAGGCATGTAGAGAGACACAGATTACAAGCCTCAAGTCATTTGTGGCCAGTCATCTGAAGGTTTCCACCTATTTAAATGGGAGCCTAAGTACTTAGAACTAAAAAATCTAGTCCTTACTTCTTAGAGTACCAATCACATATAGAGAACACTCATTTTCCCTAAATCTTGAAAGTTCAAGACAAGCTCTGTGCATAAAATAATGCCAGTGATGTGTTTGGAACAAAAATAAATTACGACTGGCAATTAAGCCACTGCTGGCAATGACCACCTAGTTGAAGGGACCTCATTTGTTACACAAGCCACGCAGGAGCTCATTGCAACAGACTGTAAACTAATTGCTACCCTTGTGTAAAAATTAGGGGAATAACGAGGGCTTTGTTTTATTGTGGATGCTTCAACTTCTGTGTACCAAATATGAGAGGGACTGCCATGAGAAGGTCAAAAGATTGAGGGAGAAGCAGATGCTTTGATGGAGGAATCTGTTGTCTAAACTACACATATGCTGGTGTAAGATGGTCTTGCCAATGCCTTAGATTATATAAGCAGGAATCCATGGTCATATGGTTAGATTTTTTTTCCTGTTGTGGTGAGCACTCTCTCTGTTGCATTTAAAATGCATTTTGTCTTCAAAAGAATGGTTGGGGATACCTGCATAAAAGAATGAAAGGTAGGTAGGTGAGCCTTGTATATTCATGTAGTTTTATGGTTCTTGACTTAGAACTGAAATTCCACCTCAGAGAATAAAAGTTACAGCCTGAAACCACAGCAGTGGTTCACTGGTTCACTCAAACCAGGCCAGAAATAGGGTCACGGTTTCAACTTTCTCTATCTCATGACAAGCTGCCTGATGCAAAGACGCCTTGAGGAAGATAGCAATTGCCTCTTCTGCCACATTCGTCTTGGAGAGTCTCATGTTTAAACATATTCATGACAGTTGTTTTGCCAAGAGGAAGGTATGTGCTTCATATTCAGATAAAACCTTGTGGCTTTTCTCCGGGATTCCTTTTTCTGGGTAAGATAGTTTTTTTGCTGAGTAGACAGGAGGAAGATAATGACAAACCTCTCAGAGGCACCAGTTGTTCTCCAGGAAAAAGGGTGGTGGTGCTGCCAGCTGGCTTCCTAATTCAGGCTTTCTCCAGTCCACTCAGAGCTGGGACCAGCCCAATTCAGAAGTGCTGCTTTTGTTTTACTTGCTATGGTTCAGTGCTGAGATGCACTTGTCCACTTTGCACATTTGCCCCTTGGAAGTTCTGGTAATGCTGAATAAGGTGTTGAAAGTTTCTCTCAAGCCTGGGACAGAACAATTGAAATTTGAAGTCTGTTTCAAATATATTTCTGTTTTTTATCAGGACTTGCTTTGGTACTGAGGAACTGAACTTCCCTTCGAAGTACTTTTCTTGGACACTGTAGTTATTCAATTATACAGCCATATCTTTTGATCTGAAATCAAAGAGCTTCTCAGACCTTCAGTGTTCTGGGTACAAGAATAGATCTAGGGAGTGTTGCTTTGGCTGTTATATAACCAACAGCGGGCAAAGATGGCACTTATTTCTGGTGATTACACAGTAATTGCACTTAGATGATTCCAAATAAAAAAATTTAATAGTTCTTTGCAACACTAATGAAAAAGTTAATAGTAATATTGTGTAATTTACTTGTGATGAGAGTGTACACTGAGGGTCAGTTAGTGCTGCTGCTCACTTGGGTTTTGGCTCATAAAATGCAACGATATGACTATATTATGTCTCATCTGGCTTTTAGGATTCATTGAGTTGGAATCTAGTTTCATTTCCCTTAAAATAATTACTGGGAATTGCATAGTTTGATGGCGTTAGTCAGGATTTATGCTGATGTAACTGAGACCAGTTTCAAGCTCAAAGGCTTGCAGTTCCAGTGGGAAAAGATGTAGAAGTATTTGTGGGTTGATTACTTACTACATGGTTTGTTGTAGGCCAACAGTGACAGATTGCACTGTCAGACTGAGTGAGTCGAAGAGCCTGAGCTTGCATTGCTCTATTTCTCAAGGAAAAGGCTGGGTGGTAATGGCACGATTACTGCACCCTATTTCGATATACATTCCTATCGGAGAGCGGACACTGAGAGACACTAACAAAAGTACAAGTTGCATTGCATACATGAGGTTTCCTTGACTGTAACTTTGCCTAATTTT
Source organism: Sclerurus mexicanus (assembly GCA_013396755.1). Classification (NCBI taxonomy): domain Eukaryota; kingdom Metazoa; phylum Chordata; class Aves; order Passeriformes; family Furnariidae; genus Sclerurus; species Sclerurus mexicanus. Next base: position 1,258,973 of record VWZF01002269.1, on the reverse strand, counting down.
ACATATGATGGAACATTGTGAGGACACTTTTTCTTTGCTTTACAAGTGGTGAGAGCTTTGGCAAGAATTATATTCTCCTCGTGTATACTTCTAAGCAAAGATATGCCAGAATGTCAATATCCCAACAGGATGCTGTCTGAACACAACAGAAAAGAAGTGTCTGGAAGGGATTGGGAGGACAAAAAGAGACTGAATGCAATTTAATTATAATAGGATGGTGATTAAAATTCCCTTGGCTTCTGAAATGAGTATATAACTTCCTCTTAACCAAAACCGTGAGTCTGTTTTTCAAGACAGTAGTTAAGAACAGCTGAGCGAAAATAGCCATTCTTATTTCTGACTAGCCTTGCAAACCTGCATACCTGAGTACTAATGAATCTTCTACCTTTCCACTTCAGGAAAAAAACCCCAAACATCAAAACCAGAATACCACCCTAAATATCCATCCAGAGTTCCAGTGTTCTCCTTTTACTCTGATATAAATCTGTAAAGTAGAAGTAAATGTGAGTGCCAATATATTTAAAAAAAAAAAGGGAGAAAGAAATCTGGTGCTCAGAAGGATTAAGCTGTAAGACACAACAGGAATTTGTAAATCTCACAACAGAGTGCATCTATATTTGTACTTCATTACATTATTTTATATTAGTTTTATTGGGAAAAAATAGTTAAAAATAAGCCATTTTATTTCGTGCAATAAAGCAAGTGAGAAAAGTTTTCACAGTTCTACAGTAATTTCTGATTTAGGGCCCATAATGCTATGAGACATCTGGAGACTTTTTTTTCCTCTAAATAGATTGACCCTTCTGCAGTTCTCTTGAGTGAAATTCTGGCTTCATTAAAATCAAAAGCAAAATTCTTATTGACTTCCGTGGGCCAGGATTTTGTCTTGGCACACTTTCCACAAGAACCTTTTGTCTTTCAGACCACGGCTCTGTGGAACACTTAAACATATGGTTACCACTCAGAATGTCTATTTGTTAGCAGAAAAATGCTCTTGAAAATATGTTCATCATCAAGTTAGGTAATACTAACACTACTCAGAGACATCAGCTGGGAGAAAATACATTTCAAAGGAAAGTGCCTATTTTATTTATTTTATCCTGTGAACATTTAGTCTGCTTATAAGAATCCAATGGGTGCACTTTTTCTTTAGGTTTGCCTAGTAATTTTTCATTTCTTGCATCCATAGGAGCAGGAGTGCTTTGATGAATATTGCTGTGGAGATAATTTATTCCAGTATTTCATGAACTGTATATTAAAAGTCAAAGAAAGAAGGGAGGCTAAAGAATCAGAAATTTAAGTAGCCAGATTAAAGGAATGTGGCTTGTAAAAAGGTTGTGTTGCTGCTGTAGTTCTTCCAAGGAAGAATTTCATTAGTTGCCTATTTGCTTCTTGCTTTATTATGCCGTTCAGATTTATAAGAGAAAAAAGGTGAAAATATACATATATTCGCTGATACTTTCAACACTGAAAAAAAAAGTGGAACATTTAGGTCAAAAGTTACTGTTCTGCTGAAGAAAAGAAATTGCATATTGCTGAGGGCATCTAATTAGCATCAGTATCTGCTTCTCTGAATGAGTGGCAATAAGAGAATGTCACAGCTGAAGAAAAAAATGAGAACATACTGCACCTCAAGTGAATCATCCCAAATATCATCTTCCCTGCTGCAGAATTTTATCTCTGGTGAAAGCCCAGTGAACTTCTAGAACTTCTTCTCTGACAAGCCACAAACTGTTGCTTTGCAGCCCTTGCAATGGAGCGTTCAGGAGAACTCAACGCAATGCAGACCCAAGGGCAGTCCTAGACCTCACTATAAGATACCAGACAACGCTCGCCTGTGAAAGCTGATGTGTTCTAGTCATATGGGTGGGTACTGTCAGTCAGCAATTGTCAGTGGAACATGCCTGGCTCAGGAATGCAGTCAGAGCTCACCCCAAGGAGCTGCTGTGGAGAAAGACAATACCATCAAAAGCCTACCACTGGTCACTAAGCTTTTAAATAAAAAAAAAATTTGTATATGAGTATAGTCAAAGTAACTGGTAAATTTTAAATGGTGCATATCTTGGAAGAAATGTGAATATTTTGTTTAAATCAGGAAAATTTGCAGTTCTGATTTGGAAACAACTTCGCATATCCATTGTTCGTATACAGGCCTTTGTATTGAGAAGTTTGTGGTAGAAGGAATGACTGCTGTAATTTGCATTCATCTCATTAGTTTGTTTATAGAATGCCCTGAGGAGAGACTTTTTGAGTGAGTGAGTATGAGCAGATGGAAATAAGAGACCTAATAATAAAATGTGTGCTTAAGAAAGACATAAAATTTTACACGAAGGCAGAGCAAATTGAACGTGGATCCCAGTTACTTTTAAAACAGGAACAGTTGTACCAGTGTGAAAAAGGGAAGAATTTGGCCCAGTGGTTATTTGTAATTTGATTTTATGTACAAACACAGAGATGCTGGGAGCATACAGTACTGATAATTAGGGCTTCAGGGTACTGGATATCCTGCATATCTCCTCAGAGCTATGGTGTGCATACATGTTGAAACCAAAAGTTAAAACAATACAAGCAGTGAGAAAATTTGTGCAATCTGCTTTTTTCCCAGTTTCCTGTAATAACATGCCATTTAAATTCTGAGAAGACACTCCCCTGATATTTCCATTAACTGAACCCAGTCTCCCAGGAGGAGGTGAAAGGGAGGAGAATGGGTGTTCACTTTTCCTGTCTACAGTGAAGCATTTTCTCATACCTATGACTAAGGGGGGAATTTTGCAGCTGAGGCTGTTTTTCCTTTCTGTCTACTATGTTTCTTAATACAGTGATAGAAGAAAATGTTGCTCAACTTTGGTCACTTGTCCAGGGGAGAAAAGGGATAAGAGAAGTTGTGCTTGTCGGCCCCAGTGTCTGGTGCAGGTATGAGGGGTAGACTTGTGACTCTGCAAAACTTTCCCAAGACTCAACCCAGTTTTGAGTCCTCCTGTATTCGCTCTGACTTTAGTTGTGTCGGGAACTTGTTGTATCTTGGCATCCTGCTCACCCTTTTCCTGTGGTCCTGAGTCAGTGCAGCCTGAGGCAAACTGATGCTGGTGATGTCCAAGCCTTCTTGGCTGCTGCGTTTCTCCTAGACGTTTCCTGGGCTCTTCTTGAGTCTTTCCTACTGCCTTTACTCCCTGTACCTGCATGCAAATCTCTGGAGCGGGGACAAGTATGGATCCCTTAAACACTCAGCTGCATTTGAGCAGCCCTTCACAACTTGTTGAAGTCATCTCTGATCTTCCCTGATGCCAGAAGTAGTGACCCTGCTGTCTCAAACCAGTATATTGCTCAGATTGTCTTAGTTTCTCCTAGCAGTGGCATAGTTACACAAGTAAACTCTAGATCAGATATAGGCTGTTTGAACATAAACTTGAAGGAGTTATGTGTATAAGAAGACAGAAAGAAGAGAGCAGGCTTCTGAAATGTGGTCAACCATAAACATCATGACATAGAGGCTTTATTTAGATCTTGAGCTTTTGAATCCGAACTCGGGCAGGTTGCCCAGCATGGTGAAGTGTCTGCCCTTTGGTATAAGCAGATTAGCTGCTATACAGTCTGATATAAAAAAAGGGAACATAGTCTATTCTTAGTGACAGCATCCCCTTTAAGAGTAAGAAAAATCCTTAATGGTTCATGAGCAACTAAACAAGATCTGCTTACGTGTGGCTCACAGCACAGCTCATGTCTTAATAGACAAATTGCCTCCTGGATACTTCACAACCCATTCAAGATTATTTATATCCTCTCCCACATGAGATTACAACATTTCCCTGATGGCAATTACAGCAATGGTCTACCTGGAATAGCAGTATGAAAGTCTCTGATCTTTCATTTCACAAGCAGCAGCCAGAGGCAAAGAGCAGAGCCAGCTGGCTGGTCCAGGGGATCTATCTCCACTTGGTCCACAGCACCTGCTTTCAGAGGTTCACTTTTTCACAGTGGCCTTCTGAACTGTGTGTACAAGCATGAGGGAGGCAAGCCTGTTTGCTCTTGGACTTTGAGCACAGAGAAATAGGAAGACTTTAAAGAAATTGTACTTCTGATGAATTTAAATAAGATAAATATTGCATAAACCTACTGGCTACCTTAGTTATTTATGAGCTCAAAGGAGTTTAATTCCTGAAGCAGGAATAATTCAAAATTCAAAGCTTTCTGTACCTGAGCCCTCTGACTTAAGGTTATTGAATAATCGACCTATGGATATTTTTCTTTGGCTGCAGAACTTATATGCAAAATTACGGAAGTCTTATCAGAGAGGACTTGAAGATGTGGTATATGTGACTGGGTATTAAGCACACCTTTAAATACTGCTGGTGTCAGGCAAGTTTGACAAGTGTATATGAAATGTGATTTAATGTCAGCTACAAATTTTGCCTGAATAAATAAGAATGGTAATCAGTTTCTGACAGCACTTTCTGTAACAGCCAACCTATAAATGTACCTTTTGGGCAAAAAAAAAGCTTTGTTTTAAACTCTCCACTTCCTGACATATTTCAGAACTGGAAATTTTACATTGTCTGCTCCAGCTATGGTTAGTCTTGAAGAAAAACTGTGTTCTAAGGGTCTGTAACTCAGAAATCATGAAGTAAGCAAAATAAAATTATTTGAAAATCTAGCAAGACACATTTCAGGCATAAAACTGAATCTCAGATTCAAGAATCTTGTTTAACCATAAAACAAGTTCTTCCATATGTTTTAAATAATTCTGAAAAGTGTTTTTTAAAAAATAACTTCAGACTATTCTGCTTACTCTCTGGAATTCTTTATACGAAATTTGTTTCAAAAATATTGCTGTTTATAGAGACAACCATATGGAAAGAGTTTCACATAGTTTTGTTTTTTTCTGTATCATAGCTGGAATTGATTAGCATGACGGGTTTAAAAAAAAAAAAAAGAAACCAAGCAAAACTCCAGCTCCTTTACAGCAGTAGTTGCTTCCAAATGAATGGATCTGATTTCCTTTCTAATATTTGCAGGGCAAGAAATGACTGTTCAGTTTCTCTTCCCTTCTGTTGAAGTTTATTAGGTTTTATCATTCCAAAAACAGTGTTTCTCCTTCCTTGAGTTACAAATCCTTATTGAACTTTCTAGTAGGGGTAATAGATTTTTATTCTGCATTCCACACCGTGCTTTTAACAGCTCTCAGTTTGGAGCTGTGACTTCTGTTCTGCAAGGTCTTGCCCTTTTTTTAGCCTTCAAGGAGGCACAGGGAGCAGAAGCATGACCATCTAAACTCTCAGCTTATGTCTCACAGTAGTGTAACACATGACTTTGTTATTCTTCCATAAGTTATATACTGCTGTCATCAAAGCCTGACCTCAGGCTGACTTTCAAGTTTACAATATTTATATCCAAAGAAGCTGAATCAAAGTAAGATCGAAACATAAAAGTAGACAAGCTGCCATAACCTAGAATGACTTCTAAATACGCTGACTCACCAGGCACCCCATTAAGAACAATGACTGAGTGGATTTTTCTTGTTCTTACTTCTGCTTTAGAAAACCTTTTCAGAGGTTGTTTTCTTTAAATTTTCTCTTCACAGTCAAGCTCTGTACTGTACTGACTTAAAAAAAGACTCAACCTTCAAACTTGGCCGTAAAATTATCTCTTTTTTTTCCCCCCTTAGAGTATATAGATACAAAGTTTTGGAAAATAACAAAGCAAACATTTTAAGCCAGTAAAAAATACCAATTGTAAAGTAGACTAAATCTAGGCCTTGTAATACAGCTGTTCTTCAAAACAAATTTAAAAAGTTTAAAAATAAACAAACACAAAATCCAAATCAGTTTACCATGTTCGTAAATTGTTCTGTGCCCTGTTGCCCCTATTCTGTTAGTCTGAGAAAGGCTTTTGTTGTGTTGTGGGAATCTGATGAGCTGGTATCTGTGCGAGACCGTGATTCTCTCCAGCGTCTGTCTTTGCTCCACTGCAATGGCTACACGGGGTCTGGTGCAGAATCCTAATGGGGATGCCCAGCATTGACTTGTTCAAATGCACCAGTCAAGAGCTGGTTGAGTGGCTCACTGTTTTGGGTTACTTGTTTTCAGTACGTTGCTTTACGAATCAAAGATGTGCGAGGTGAGGCTAAACTGACTGACGGAGAAAATGGAGGTCCTAATGCAGCATCTGGGATGTGAAAAAGGAAGGTGGTTAATCTCCTGAACTACTGAATAAAGTGTGCCTATGTTTTGTGCCCAGCAAGGTGTCCCTTGAGATTGTTTACAGGCTGGGATCTATGGATTACAAGCTGGGAGCTATGGCCTAGGCTGAGCTCAATTTAAGAGGCATTAGAAGACTATTCTAACCAAACAATTTGTCCGAAGCAATGGGGTTGCTACTCTGTATCTCGTGAGGTCAGTGCAGGCTCATAAAACTGGTAAAGGCAGTTTAGTTTAGAAATTTTAGCTATTTATTGTTGTCACATTCCTGAGTTATCATTTAGGAGACGTTTTGCGACAGCAGGTATCAGAACTTCACTGCGGTCAGAGGTTCAATTAGGAATGGGGGAGTCTGAGCTTAACGCAACTCCCAACCTATCTATTCCCATTAACTGAGCAGTTTTCAACTCTCATTATTACACTGTGCATCTAGACAGATTTCCTGGCTCTTGATGAGATTTCATTCTTCAATCTAGATGACACAGATGTCTGAGATGTAACTATTGAACTCACAAGAAAACAGTTTTTAAAATTGAAAGCATTTAAGTCAAACAGAGTTAGTGATATGAAAAATGAAAGGCAGTATGCTGCCAAAACCATTTTGGTGACTGAGGATTTCAACCACTGTTTAAGAACGATAGTCCTGGTGCTTACAGTGTAAGTGTATATTATAGATATACCCTGAATAGAGTAATATATGCTTAGAAGCAGGATGCAAGTACTTCAGTAATGTAGAATGAAAGCGTGCCATTTGAAACTGCTTCACTTGTCATCCCTGCTGATGTATGCTTCTTTAATAAAAAGCACATACAAAGAAATTCAGCGTACAGCTTGCCCTGTAGTCCAAGCTCGGCAGCTGACAACAGATTAGATTTTTCAGAAAACCATAGGAAAAGTTGTGTTTTAGGTGCAGGAATGTCAGAAATGTTAGAAATATTGGAAATATGTAACTCATGAGTGTAACTTAGAACTCTTCAGTCAGCAGCAGAGAAGGAGAAACATTCAGAAGGAAATTCAGAATGAATGAGCAGCCAAAATGGAGAGGGAGGCTAAGAAGGGAAGCAATTTAAATAGATCAGGAGGATTATGCCAGAGTAAGGAAGGTATCTTTTAGACAGCAAAACTTTTTTTTCCCCCTCCATTATCCTTCTGAACTACAGTATCTCTTGTCAACTAGTGAGGGAAGGAGGAGATGGTGGTAATGAAAATAGCTATTTTAGATTTCTTTTTTCTCTTTGGGTGTTTGATTCCTGCAGCATTGCCTGGCTCATGGAAATTGGTACTGACAGGCTGAGCAACACTGAGGGAACAGGAGTTAATCTCTTGAATGACCTCTTAACTCAGGCATTGCCAATGCAGAAATTAATTAAAGGTCTTTCAAGTAATTGAGATCCATTACTATTACTTAATAGACCACAGAACTCAGAAATCCTTCATTCTTTCCTGAACTAATAAGGTATGTGTTCCTATAAATCACTTATATGGCACCATAAATACATGTTCTGTGTGCCAAGTGGTGCTGGCTAAGGTGCCAGAGGTGTGCTTCCAGGGAGGCAATGGGAGTCGGCAGAGACCCAGCAGCGGCAATGGGAGCTGCCTGTCTGCCTGCAGCTGGCACAGGCAGCATGGCACTGGTGCTCTGGGCAGCCTTTTCAGAAGGCTTTCATTAAAGGACTGCCTGTGCAGCCATAAATATGCGTTAGGCATGGGATGCGACCCTGCCTTTGACTGTGTCAGTGAGCCACCACGGTTGCCCCCATGTAACTGCCCCTCAGTCTACTGTGCTGGAGAACAGGCTCTGCAAACTGCCTCCTGTACCTGTACTTCCTGCGTTGGAAGTTTCAGGAATGGTATAAATGACAGCATTTAGCAGTTAGACAGCACTTTTTACCTTCCAAGCTTCATATGGACATTAGGTAGTAAACATGTTACCATAAACATGACAAATGGAGATGGAAATAGTACAGTTGGGGTGAAATTGGTAAGTGACTCAGCTTGAAACTTCCATGAGCAGAGACATGATCTGAGTTCAAGCTGCACTGACTGAGAAAGATGAAAAATGGGATCCATAAGAAGTAGCAGACTGCTACTCTGCAGTTGGATGATTTCTAATTCAGTGTTAAACTTTGCTCTCAAATGTACCACTGGTAGCTAGGGATGGTGGGACAGGAATTTAGCTCTTGCTTCTTGCTCATTCAGTGCTAGTAGATCACTCATGCTGCTTGTTATGGCAGTGTGGGACTTCCACCACAATGAAGTGTGCCCCAGCATTTGTGACTCTTTACCAATTTTATGTAGGAGTAAGTTGTGGGAGACAAGAGCTGTATTTGCAGTCAGTGTAACTGCAGCTGTGATCAGGCCTGAGCTGTGATCTGGAAGCAGTGTCACTGTGGCACTGTAGAGCTTCAAAGAAGCTGCAAAAGTGACTGGGGAAGCTCTGTGAATAATCAATAGTCAGATCAGGCTGTGGCTGAACTTCTGTCAGTGCATACATATTGGGTTTAAAGCTGGCTCTGATGTGTTTGCTTTGCATTGCATTTCTGTCTCAGGGAAGTGATTCACAGCAGACCTGGAGAAGTTGATGGAGGTTGTAAATCACAGCTTCCATGTGTTTCAAGAGAACTTGGTGAATACTTGGAGGAGTATTCCACTGTAAACATTTTGGGGTTTAAAGACAGACCAGAGGAAATGTTCTGAACTAGTTAGAGTTGAAATTTGGGAAAATACTTTGGAAGAGGAGTGTATATGCCTACCCTGTTCTTTTCCTTCCCTTGATGGTCACTTGGGGCCAGAAGTGACAGAGTTAGGATGATGATTTAAATGGGCTCTCAATCTGGATTTTTACGGCTGTTCTTTTGTTTTAGTGTCAAGGGCCTGGTCAGTCTTCAGAAGGCAGCAACTGAGCTAGTGGTGGCTTTTCAGCCATCCTCATTTGCCAGAGGTGAGGAATGACAACCCCCTGTCTCTCCAAACCTAACAACTTTTTCCCCAAAAAAAACCTTTCCAAAAGCACATTAGAGATGTTGTTTTCAAACACTTAGCAATGCCTTTGCCCATGGCTGGTGTCTGTATGTCTGGCACCATTGTATATGTACCTCTTGAGGAATTAAACTAAGACAGAAGGGTGGGATCCAGAAAGACACTGGTTTTTTCCAGAAGGGACACTGATGCACCTGAGGGACCAGAATCGGGGTGAGTGTTAATATTTTTTCCAGCTTTCAAGAATTTTACTAAAATACTGATTGCTTGCCTAAAATTTTAGACAGTTGGAGATTCAGTAGCTGGTTTTTCTGGCGATGATTTAGTGGCTCTTAACAGGCAGTGTACAGCCAGATTTGGTAGTTTATTTGTTTTGGGGTTTTTTTTCCTACAGATAACATGCATGTTTCTCCAGATCACTCATAAAACACATTAAGAAACATACATCCAAGAGTGAAGCTGTGCAGAATCCCCTCTGACATGGCTCTGTCTCATGCCTCTGTTGCGAGCTGGCTCTCAAGAACTTTACTGAGTTGGGCTTTAATCAAAGCAATATGTTAATTTTTCTGTATTGTCCTTCAGTGTGCTTAATTTGGCTAATGAACTTACTGATGAAAGACCATTAGGACTGAATTTATCAGATCTTAGAGTTTGTCACTGAGATCCTGGAGCTCAGGAAGTTTACCTGGTGAAGGTAGACATTTTTGGTTCAAGGGCCTTATTTTGCCACAGGCAAACTAGTTTTATGTTTGTCTCCCATGTCTTAATAACAAGTCCTTAATAATCAGGAAATAAATACTTCAGGACTTCCTTCCTACAATCCCTATGGATGGAGCTGGTCTGTACTATTTTGTTTTGCATGAAATTTCTAAATAGTTGTGGAGACAGAAAGAAATTGAGCAGGGAATACTTTATAACCTGGAATTGAGACACTGCCCTGAGAAAGAAAGGATGTGGGTTGAAGATTTTCCCAGCAAAGGGGAGATACCCCAAAAGCAGTTGACATTTTTTAAAAGATATAAGGACAACTTATACATTTATTTTACCGGAAATATATTTTTCAAGACTAGAAGTATTTGACTGTGTCAACCTGAATGCACAACTTTGAAACAGCTTTTCTTTTTCCCCAGCAAATTTTCCAAGTTTCTTTCTTTTTTACGTAGTTCTAATGGGGAAATTGATGTAAGTGCTGAGCGGGATATTCTTGTTACTATCCATTAGCATTTGATTTGTACATTTCTAAATAAGTACTGTACTCTTACAAATGATTCAGACTAATTAGCAGACACAGAGTTTGAAAAGCAGATGTTATTTACAAAAGGCGATAGACAGGAACTTACAGAGAATAGTTTGGAACAAAAGAATAGAAGCAGAGAGACCAGCAAACAATCTGGTGGGTTTTTTCTTCTTCTACTAAATTTAGAAGGCAAAGCTGAATTTTTTCCAGTGCTGTCAAAAGTGAAGTGCCTTATAAAATGGAAGAGATTTAAAGTAACTCACAAATAAATAGCTGCTGTAGCTAGAGGGAAGGAACTGCTTAGAAAAAGAAAAAAAAAAATCCTGCAGCCCGAAAGAGACTTAGCTGAGTCTAAATATGAACTTTAAGGTCACTGAGACTTTTTTCCTGAAATCCTACATCCAACAAAGTGGATACCAGAAAAGGGAAATTCACTTCAAATCCACAACATAGTGAAAGTGTTCCTTCAGCATTTTAACTGAGTATTGATCACCATCCTTAGCAAATCAAATTCAGTAAATCAGGTTTCTGCCATGAACAGAAGCTTTGAGTGATATGCCTTAATCTTTCTGATTAAAAATTAAAACATTGCTGAAAGATCTCTGCAGGAAAGCATGTAGATGAGATTCCGGAGTTATCATTTCTTTATCCATCACAAGCATTGAAACAGTTGTTCTTTACTTATGTATTTTTAATTTTGCAATTTTAAAATACGTATTTTATTTTTCACTTCTTCTCAAGGTCTCAAAATTAGGAAGATACAATGTAGTCATTACAATGGATGCATCTGCCATAAATCCGAGGACAGAACCAAAAAGTTATGAGGCTTTCTGAGCAAGGAAGTGTGCAAATGCCTGATGAGAAAGGGCTTGACTAGCTTAGTATTCATTAGGTAGGAGAAAAGATAGAGCTCTTGCAGTGGACCAAAACAAAGTATCCCAAAATTATGATTTTCCTTATGATTTTTCAAGTTTTACAGAGGCATGAAAATTTCCTTGAACCACTGACATTGCATTTCCTTCTGTCTTTCTTTCCACAGAAGTCAAAATTTCAACTTAGCGAGGTAGAAGCCAGCCTATATTTTCCCCTGTTGATCGAAATGGGAGCATGAGTGGACCTTCACTTTGCAATTCAGACAAGACTCGACTGATTGAAGCTACAGACGTATATTTATAGCAAAGGTCAGAAGCTGAATTGTTAATACTCACCCATAATTAAAGAACCTGAGTTAAATTCGGTAAGGGAACTTCATCTCCTACCTTGCTGCAGCAGTTAAGCTGTGTTAAAAAGCCTGATGTGTTTTAGACCATTACTGAAAATCGTAGCTTGAAGTTTTTATTCATGTCCCAAGCTTTGTCTGCAATTAACAATCCTCAGATAATGTACTGCAAATCTTTCTAATAAACCCGCAGAGCTTGTTTTTTTGTTGAAAGCATTGTGTTGATAGAAGGCTGTTTTCCTCTGTGCTGGTGCTTTTACAAGCTGTAAACATGCCGTAAACATGTTGTTAATGTGACAAAATTGTTTACTTGTTCATTAAGGAACTGCACGCTAATGACTGGGAGAACCAGCGGTGTTACAGCTGAGTCAATAACAACAAGGTTCTGGATGTAAAAATAGGAGGTTTACAGTACCTTGGGCTAAAGAGACAGGCCATCCCATAGATCATCAGGCATGGCTGGCTCATGAAAGGCTTCTTTCATGGATTTTGATATTAAGTGGGTAGTCAATGTTTAAAAAAATAAGCTGAGAATGAGAGAGCACTACTGGTGCAGACTTGTAGGTCTCTACAAAGCCACTGGAAGGAGAAGTGTCTTTCAATTTTGTAGTTCCTTTAAAGAGAAGTTGAAGTACAAGCAAGCTTTCTAAGAACATGCCCGAGTGGAAGACCCAAGATGTTTTTTAGGACCTCACCTCTTTCCCTTTGTAAGAAGGAAAGTTTGTTCAGGCACTGGTAACTACATGGTGGGGATTACAACTCCTGTTGTCTTCTTAAGAGAACCTGTGCGTCTGTCCCACCATCTCTGCCTGTCTGTGGCTGGAGAGTTTGCCCTTCAGATTGCAAAAGCAGCATTGTGAATTTGATTTGATTTGATATCAAGGTTATACCCTTGAAATCTCACCTTGTATCTCCAGCTGTATCACTGTCTAGCTTGCAAACCTTCCTTCTGTGAAATCCAGGTCATAGTCATTATTTCAATAATACTGAAAGGAGAAATGCTCCAGTGAGCATATTATCAGAAAGATACAGAATCTGATTTGGCAAGTCTCCCTTGAAATTTGTAGATTCGTGAAACTGGCCCTGGCAAGAGTATTTGAAGTAAATACTGTCCAACAAAAGTAAAGTATTTTACCACTAATTTATCATTCTGTAGTAATTCCAATCTACTTCCCTGACAGCATAATACTGAAAGTGATTAACATTTCACACTCTACCAAACAAAAACATGAATTCCTCTATTAGTACACTCCACTACACAATAGTACTATTCCACTGATTTCCTCAGCTTCAGTCAGCCTCCCAAGCACTCACTCCATTATCTTCTCACTGATCTGGTCAGAACTCCTAACAAACTTCCTCTCCTGGAACATAAAAATAACAACTCAGCAGAGTAGTGTTTGTAAAGCACATATCATGACAAACATTTCATTTGGCTTTGAAAGCAAACCCCATTCTTTTATTGTTATCAAAACATTTTGGAAACTTTGGCAGTCCTACCTGGGAATGTACCTATGTTACTTTCTCTTTTGGCATGCTCCTTAAATGCTTCCCATATCTGACCCCCAGCCAAAACCAGAAGTATCAGCAATCTCATGAGAAAATCCCTTCTCACGTGGTCGCCAAACAGATTCCACAGGCCCATGTGAAGAAAATTGCTTAAACTTTGAAACCTTTCCCTAACTTCACTCATTCCTGCAGAGCTCTGTGTATCAGATATAGGAAACCTGAGAGAGTAGAGAGTATTCCTCTAATATTATTACTAAGAGTACTGTTATAGTTGGGAAAATGGTTCTGGTGCATTTGTAGAATTTTAGGTGGCCTGAACATTGCACACAGTGTGTGCTAGGGTAATCACACAAAAGTATCAGAAAAAGGCCACTTAGGATCAGTGGGTTGAGGCCAACAGTATGAGGTTCAATAAGGGGAAGCGCCAGATCCTGCACCTTGGTCACAACAACCCCAGGCAGCACTGCAGGCTTGGGGCAGAGTGTCTGCAAAGCTGCCCAGTGGAAAAGGACCTGGGAGTGCTGGTTGAGAGTGGCTGAACATGAGCCAGCAGTGTGCCCAGGTGGCCAAGAAGGCCAATGGCATCCTGGCCTGTATCAAAATAGAGTGGCCAGCAGGAGCACGGCAGTGATTGTCCTTCTGTACTCAGCACTGTGAGGCTGCACCTTGAGTGCTGTGTCCAGTTCTGGGCTCCTCAAATCAGTTACCACCTGGACCTTAAAAATACAAGGTTGTGTGTATTTATGGATAGATGAAACTGAGAGTAAGGAACAGTGGGATCTTGGCATTCGGTATTTTTTTCAGCTTCCCCATGAGCTTATGTTTTAAGTTTAAGCTTGAGAATAAAGAGGAAGGAAGCAAAGACATAAATCAAGCCCTTCAAAGCAGTCAAGTCTCAGCTTCAATGAAAGAAAGAATTAATAGTTTATGTGCTCCTGAGAGAATGTCCCACCACTGGGAATGGATGGAGGGATACCACAAAAGCTAGGGAAAACTTCTTGAAAGCTGAGGAACAAGTATTCCCTGCCAGCAAGCCTCCAGAGTTGGTGAGGCACATTGGTTTTTATGTTCATCACAACAAAAAAATACTTGGTTCATCCATTTTAGGGAAGCAGCATAAAATTCACAGACAGAAACAGTATTAATAAAACTTTACTATGCAGTGGAGGTGAAAGTTTGGTATAGCAAATAAATAGTACATACCAGGTAAGGTAAAAAATGGAGCCACATCTCCAAGAAGTCTCAGGTTCTTGTGTGGTCTTTAAGCTTTTTCATGTGAAAAGGAGAAATGAAGGTTTTTAAAGCTTTGCAAGTTTCAGTTTTCATGAAACCAAATTGAAATAATTCTGAAAATGTTTATAACTTTAAAAGAGCACTTACTAAAATGTTCCTGTCATTCACAGTAATATGGAGTGAGACAAGTTGTTCCACACGGTGACCTTAACTTTTCTCATATTTCAGCAGATTTTGTACAATCCCAAGAGTGTAGGTACAGTCCTGTATATCTTTGTCACTCTGCCCTACCACTCTGGTTTCTGGTAAAGTGCTACTTTCTGAATACTGCCTGTGTTAATTCTTTCTTTGTGTAAGAGTTAGATGCACATACTGTCTAGTTTCTTGCAGAGGACCAATGAATTACAGTCTTGTTTGTATTTGTAGAGACAACAAAGTCAACAAAGATAGCAACTTGGTGACTCAAACTGAGATAGTAATTAAGATAAAATGATGATGTTGCCAGCATATTTTAAGAAGCCTAGAGGAATTAGCATAGCTTCCAGGAAACTGAGATGAAAGAGAGATTCTTTAAAAGTAAACATGAAAATATTGTATTTTTACCAAGTATGATGGAGAACTGATACATCTCTCTGTGTTTGGGTGGATAAGTGGGGTGGATGAGTTAAGAGGAGCTGAAAATAGAATTTGCAGGGCAACTGGGGAATTAATTAATTCCTTTAAGCTCTTTTTCAAACAAGGTTTTTACAAAAAATGGGTGTTTCTTTTGTTATCCAAAATTTGGAATACATGCCTTTAAGTTATTCAATTTTATGGATAGCAACTATCTACAAGGAGAAATATTAGTCTGAATTGTCCTTGGAGCCACTATCTGAACCTTTCTGTCTATTCCCTAAGAAGATACCCTGTATTTATAGACTATGTATTAGCACAAGTAAGAGAAAAACTAGCTTATTTTATGACACTGACACTGCTTTCCTTCAGCTTGTGCAGAAGGCAGACAGCCCACCTCATTCTCATGAGTGGTATCCCACCAACTTTCCTGGGAGCTCAGCACTGCATTTGGCCTATCCTTCTAGTCTTCCTGGGCCCCTCATTTCTGAGCTGCAACACCACCATCCATGAGAAGTCAGGTAAGAACTGAAGTAATTTGACATTGCTGAGGTACCAAGCATCAGTTGTCAGTTTTAGACATTTGTCTTCCAGGTATTTTTGATGGATGTTGGTTTAACTTTTGGGTTTGTAATATGGTCTTCATAGAGATTATTTTAAGCTTTCAGTGGAATAATAGAACTGAAGGAAGCAGAGCTGCTGAGAAACAGGCACTTTGTGGCTAAGAAGCAATTCCCTTATTATTTGAAAAAGTCTGCTTTGAATGGGCATGAAAGAGCTTACAGACAAAATGATTGTGCCCATTTTCTATGTGATAACTGCTGACAAGGAGGCCTCAGAGTCAGTGATTTGCTTTCCTCTTGTCTACATGGTTGTTTCACAGGTAGTCTATGTGAAGTCCACAGAAATGGTTTCCCAGCAGCATGTTAAGCTTCTAGGTGTGCTCATCTTCATGATACTGGACATGCTGTGGAGAGCAGAGCCAGAGAAGTCTTGTTGCAAGCTCACTAGATGGGAAGAGCAATGTCTGGTTTGAGACCAGAAAAACACAGGACACATTCAGTGGGTTAATTCTCTTCCCTATCCCTGTTCCCACATCCTTCCCCCAGTTTGATACCAGTTTGACCCAGAGGTGATTTCTGTGAAAGTGACTGTGAAAAGCTGCCCAAAAAAGTTTTATTTTGAAAGATGAATATATTGTGAGACTGCAAAAGAAAAACAGTACCTCAGTAAGAGTATGTCACCCCGTGGTGATTTGACCCTGGCTGGATGCCAGGTGCCCACCAAAGCCACTTTATCATTCCCCTCTGTAACTGGACAGGAGAGAGAAATTATAGCAAAATGTTCATGAGTTGACATAAAGACAAGGAGAGATCACTTACCAATTACCTTCATGAGCAAAGCAGACTCGACTTGAAGATATTAATTGAATTGAATTAATTGATTTTATTACTAAAAAAATCAGAGCAGGATAATGAGAAAAAAAATAAATCATAAAAACACCTTCCCCTCATCCATCCCTCCTTTCTGGATTCAACCTCCTCTTCCACCAAGTAACAAAGGGAGCTGGAGAATGGAGGCTACAGTCAGTTCATCACAGGTTGTTTTTGCTGCTGCTTCCTCCTCAGGGAGAGGAGTCCTTCCCCTGCTTCTGCATGGGGTTTCTCCCACAGGAGACAGCTCTCTGTGAACATCTTCAACATGAGTCCTTCCAACAGGCTGTAGTTCTACACAAATTGCTCCAATATGAGTCATTCTTTGACAGGTTACAATGCTTCAGGCATATTCTGCTCCAGCATGGGCTCCTCTCTCCACAGGTTCACAGGTCCCTCCCAGGACCCTGCTTCAGCACAGGAGACCCACTGTGCTGGTTTAAAGGTAAATTGGCGGGAGAAATGAACCTGACTCGAGAGATTACAAGTCAGAGTTAAAATTTACTTTAAAAGATTACAACAAATATAATGATACAGAAAAAAATTGGGTTTAACCCACAAAGAACAGATGTATAAGCCAGCACCCAGAGGCACAAAAGAATGGTGTTCCTTAGCCCCTGTGCTGAGCATGTGGTTCCCCTGAGTGCAAAGTAAAAGGAAAGGAAAGGAAAACCTGCTGGCGAGGTTGATGGTCACAGTCTGGTCAAGAGTGGCAGTTGCAGTCCTGTTGAGGTTCTGGTCCTCCTCTGAATCCAGTGAGTGGTACCAGAAGTGCCCAAACCCAAAGATTACATATGCTCGGTTTCAGGTGGGAATGCCCAATACTTTCCATGAGGGTGGGGAGTTCATGGGTGATTTAACTCAGTGAGGATATTTTTGGAATCTTTCATGGTCTAGATCACTGCGACTGTCTATTGTGCCAGTCTCTAATGGCCCATTAGCAGACGTGACCCCTCAGGCTGGGTGTGAAGATGCTGATGTCTCCCCAGAGTGGAGTTATCACATATTGGTGTGAAAATGAAGAAACATTCCCCTGTCTCCCAGGGTTCTCTAATACCGAGCTTGTAGCCTGAGGGGTCAGGTGTGCCCTGGGAAGCTGCTACAAAAGATCCATTATTAACAGTTCATCAGAAATAGCATAGAGGGTGTAGAATACACAGTTTTGCTTATACCCACACAGTGATAAACTGGTCCCAGCTGCTGTAACTAGGACACCCACAGGGTCTCTTTTCAGGCATCCACCTGCTCCAGTGTGGGGTCCTCCATGGGCTGCAGGTGGACATCTGCAGCACTGTGGAGCTCCGTGGGCTGCAAGGGGACTGGCTCTTTTGACATCATCTGCACCACTGACTGCAGAGGAACCTCAGCTATGACACCTGGAGCACCTCCTGCCCCTCCATCTGCACTGACCTTGGTGTCTGTATAGTTGTTCCTCTCACATGTTTTCACTCCACTCTTCTCTGGCTGAAATAACATCTGCACAATAACTTTTTTACCCTTCTTAAACATATTATCACAGAGGCACTGCCACCATCTCTGGCTCAGCCTTGGCCAGCAGCGAGTCTGTTCTGGAGGCATCTGGCACTGGCTCTGCTGGACACAGGGGAAGGTTCCAGCAGTTTCTCACAGAAGCCATCCCCATAGCTGCCCCACTACCGAAGTCTGACCACACAAATCCAATACACATCCGTTACTGTAGCTGCTGCAGGTTTGATTCCTGTCTCACTGAAATTTTTGCTTACAGGATGAATCAATTACTGTTACTGGAAGTTACACTTTCCAGTCTGAATCATGTATTTGCATCACTGAGGTCTCACTGTGCAATCAGGTGGAAAAGCAACTGATGCATTAGCAACAGGAGGAAATCATGGGCAAAACTCTGACCCATTTAGAGAAAATGAACTGTTTATAGCTAAAATAGGCCACCCTGAAAGCAAAACACGAGACTAAACTACCAGAATAAGTGGTAAGCCTCAAACTATTTACTCAAACACTTCTAACAAGTTGGTCCAGTTCCCATTTATGTTAACTTGCCCCTGATATGATTCTAATAGTCCTTTGCTCTCTACTGCTTCCTGAGCAGCAGACATGGAGAAAGAGATGCTGAGCTCTTCTCTCTGGTACCCAGTGACAGGACATGAGGGAATGGATCAAAGCTGTGCCAGAGGAGATTTAGATTGGACATTAAGAAGCATTTCTTTACTGAGAGAGTGGTCAAACACTGGACTACTCTTCCTAAAGAGGTGGTCAATACCCCAAGCCTGACAGTGTTTAAGAGACATTCAGACAATGCCTTTAATAAAGTGTTTTAATTTTTGGTCAGCCCTGAAGTGGTCAGGCAGTTGTACTAGATGATCATTGTAGGTTGCTTCCTACTGAAACAGTCTATCCTATTCTAGTGTATTCGATTCTTTACCAATTAACAGTAACATAGTTTTTTGTGGAAATGGGCATGAACCAGCAAGTACTGTTGGGTTATATTAAATCATTCGAAAGAGATGTGGAAAACATTTCTCTGCTTATCCCAGTCTCTCATCTATATGGCTTTGAGCACTCTGATGCAAAACTTGATGTAGGACTACAATCTGGACTTTGTGACCTGTTCGAGATAAGTCACATGTGTGAGAAACTATATAATTCTAAGTTGCAGCTGAGCAATTAAGTTTGCCCAGTGAGAAAGGGTTTTCTGAGCTGATGAAAGCCTTTGGCAGCCCAACTTTCCAGCTAAAAACATCCAGTTCCCAGGAAGCTTATAGTGAGCTGTTGAGAACATTCATCGAGTAGGCAGTATGTTACCTGCAGTCTGCAACAATTCAGAGCCCTGGAACAGGATAACAGTAATACCAAGGGAATTGTGGTGAAGCCTCAGATGTACTCAGAAGAGGCTAAGTTAGACAAAGTTGCAAATCTCTATGGGCTGGAGTGGACAGGAGTGGCAGCAATAAGAAGGTCATGATGACAACCCTGGAGCATGCTGCTGCATAGAGGAGCTGTGTCAGAGAGGCTGTTACAATGACATTTCTTTGGATAAACATCTGGAGTCCCTGGGCTTACTGATGTGGTACTGCTCCAAGAGCCAAAAACTCTGTTGCTGCTTAAATTGAAACCCTATTGCTTAAAGAGCATTCAGCATCACCTCAGTTGTGAAACTACAGCCTTGAATGAGTGTAGCATCTCCAAGAGGAGGCATCCCTCGTATGAGACATGTAGAAAAGAAAGATGGCCTTGTGGTTTAATCTGAAATGAGGTTCTTTGCCCTTGGCTCCTAGAGACTGTAATTTTGTATTCTGGCAGGTCACTTTGAAACAAACTGATTTTAGTGGCACATAACCAAAACAACTGCCTTGGCCCCCAGACTGTGGGTGTGAGTAAGAAACAGAATATGTTATGCAGTACACGGAGGGAAGGGCACAAGATTACCTCTCTCTGCCTCTATGAACCTGCCTTTCATTTTGCTTTGCACGCTGGGTTAAAAACAAAAACAACAAAACAAAGCATCCTTTGATTTCAGCTCCAGCCTCCAGAAGATGTACAAACCTTGTTTGTCTGTGTTATTTATCTCTCAGAACACCAACTCTAAAATGACCTGTCCCAAATTTACAAGTGCTTGACATTTCTGAATACTGTGTCTGGAGTCAAATAGTGGTGCACATTTAATAGGAGGCATCTAATCTTGGTCTTAAATGAGATTATGAAACAATTAAAAGCTGCTAGTTAGAGTCCATTAGTATACTTAGTGGTGTGCCATACAAATATTAATATGGCTTTCTGAGAAGGACATGGCTCTGTCAGTACCACATGTGAACTGCAATTCAGAGCTGTTTGTAGCTTTGTCCCATTGGTGTTCAAACAAGAGGAACACTTTGTGTTTGCTCTAAGTAGATTTAATTCAGGTGCATTGAAGAAAAAGCCAAAGAGTAGAAAAGATCATTCACCATTAAGAGACCAGTTGATCTTTCCCCTAAAATGTTTTCTTTATTCAAAAGTACTTTCACACAGAGAGCTCTGTGTTTCCATTACACCTTTTGTATTTGTCTTTGATTTTACCAACTTGCCTCTAAGTTGTCCATCAGAGTTTGGTAAGTTGTAGACTGCTTATTTAACTCATTAATTTTGAAAATATTTTTTTTAATATTGTGTATGAATCACTATATTGAAGAAAAAAGGGTGAAAAAGAGTAAGTGTGGTGGAGTTCTCAAATGTGAAAGGGGAGGCAGGTGCACCCATACACATGCAGCGACCCAGGGGCTCCTCATGGAATAGGAGACCAGTGCTTGGGAGGTGCAAAGACAGAGGCCAGTATAGTCCACTTTGTCACATCTGAATCTGACAGACTCATTTATGGGAGCATGTAGATTTGGCAGCAGTCTTCTTGTCATTACAGAAAATTGGTCTGATCCATTAAATGATTTTCAAGAAAAGGAAGAGAGATTCCCCTATAGCTAGCAAGTCTTGCTCACAAGTTCCTACATCTTCAGTGTTCCAAAGCTTGGGACCCCAGTAGGGCCAACTGAGGCATGAGTATTCATGCTCATATCCCTGACAAAAGAGAAACCAGAATACTCCAAATTTCCTTTTCCTAGAGCAAAACCTCCTCTAAAGTTCCTAGTGAAGGTTTCCTCATCTTTGAAGATATAGTGTATTATATGTGGAGGTGCTTAACCACTGCTTGTTGCTGGTTATCTTGCATTCTGACCCATCTGGCCAAAGCATGTCTCTGCCTTTCTAGCCTACTACACATGCCCTAACCCTAACCTAAACCCTAACCCTGCTTCAATTAACCTCCACCATACCAGTTCCTTTTCTGCTGGGCTAGTCACCAACATTTCTGTCTCCGTTAACCATAAGAATTTTTTAATATGCATCCACGGGTCAGCATGTTCATCTCTTTGCAATGATGGTTCTCTTCAGATTCTGCCTCTTTCCACTTTCATTTTTTCATTCTTTCTGGCCTTTTAATTTTTATTTTGCTGCACTACTGGATGTACATCAGACATATTTATCTTCTATATTACTGCTTATGTTGCTGTAAGCCACCACCTTACTTTAGCGTGCAAAGTCTGTTGGCATTCAGAAGTAAACTCAGGCAGCAGAAAGCAGTTCAGTTTGTGCTGTGAGTTAAATCATCTGATCATAGTGCCCCCTTTAAGTTCTCTAAAGCTCTTAGATTTTGTGTATCTGTACAAGCTTTTGTGTATCTGTGTTTTTCCAGTTGCGAAATATATTTTCTGTCCAAGCATGATGAAAAATTCCACTCTAACTTCTCAGATCATAAATAAAGATTTTTTTCTCAGTTACAGAAAAAGTAGACACAGCTACTGCTACCACACAAGAAGTGTGTCTGAGACAGAAGGATTGCACTTGCTTCCATGGACTTTTTCATGGGAAAAAGTAGTTTAAAGACAAATGACAAAACTGCAGCAAAGCTAATTGCCTGAAGCAGTTAAACCAGGATAAAGATGTGTGTTGTTGAAATTCTCATCCCAATGAGATTTCACCCAAGGGAAACCTTCGTCTTAGTATGTTGTTAAGAAGGGCAAAAACCTCAAGGGAAGAATCCAAGGAACAATTTGGGAATCTTAATTCTAGTGAACTGCCAGGACCAGATGGTGTTCATCTCAAGCTGTGAGGGATCTCAGCTCCAAAACTGGAAAGCTTCTGACAAACATGCAATATATTCCTTAAAATAAGAGTTCTTCCCGGTTGCTGTAGAGGTGTCACCAGGGAGCATCACTTGCAAAATGCAATGAAGAGTGACCTTGGGATTTGCAGGTGAATGCGCAATAACCTACATAGAGGGGAAGCATTTCAGGCTAGTCAGAATGGAAACATGTACCTAGAAAAACAGAATTACATCATCTGACCAACAACATAGTTTCTGCTGAATGTCCTCAGCTGGTCTATAAAGTTATTTGAAGACTTTGATTAAAATATTGGGAAGATAAATCTGGCATATATCATCGAGGGTTTTAGGAAGTTTTAATAATGCTTTTAACATAAAACTCCCTTTTTCTTATGCTAGACAGGTAGTTTTTATTTTTTTTTCCAAATTAAATACTGGCTAGGCATCAAGAAAGACTAGAAAGACTTATTTCATTCTTACTTAATTTATTCACTTCAGTGAACAAAGTAGTAGGTAAAATTTCACTTGTATACATACAGACTCACATACAATAGGAAGAAAAATCTACTTTTTCCAGACATGGCAATGAACCCAAACAAGGAATCAGAGATCTAGGAATGGTTATTGATGGCAGTTCAGATGGCTTAACCCAGGCAAAAAGAGCAATGACAAAGTCTTTCTTTAGGTTCCCAGAAAGTGAAAGCTGTAGTCACAAGCAGCATCAATTTGAATATCCTTAAAGCAAATGAAAGGAAATAATAATGCAGAATTCAGTACTAACAGCATGTCATAAAACGTAAGGTTTGCAAGACCTAAAGGATTAGTTCATCATGCTTCCATTAGCAGCTTTACAGCAGACAAATTATATGATCAATATCAAATATAAAATTCGGGGTTATAAACTTCACTTCTGTGAAGTGAAGAAAAATACCCTCCATAGAATTGTACAGTAAGAGAGGCTTAATTTTAGTTGGACAGAGATTACCTTCCTCTAATACAGAACAGTGACCTGAACTGGTGAGTTAATGTCCAGCTTTGCTGTACAATACTGGTGACCCATCCTAGACTTTTGCATTTCTGAGGAAGGCAATGCCTGTCTGTGGGCTTGCACCAATTGCACGTTTCCTCATTAGACATTAGTATCTTATGAAGAATGGAAGTTCAAATGAAGTCAAATGAAGTTGCTGGCAATTTGAAGTGTTGTCTACCTCCTTTGCCCTTTTATGTAGGGTTAAAAAAAAAAAAAGAAATTGCACTTTATGCTTTATGGCAATAGCTTCCAAAGCAAATGTAGCCCACTCTGCTAAGCGTTCTCATTGACATCCCAAAAGAAAGCTGTACTTCCTTTAGAGTCTGAAGGCCAACTTCAGTCTCATAGTTTCACAATTTTCCAATACACTGAATTATATTTTAATATGTAATAGAAAATGTAAAAGTATAGAAGTTGTTTTTAAAATGAAGCTGGGAAAAAAAAGGAGAATCATTTATTTCAACCACAAAAGTCACTGATGTAACTGCTATTTGTTATTGAGAGTCTGATTGCCCCTTTACTCAGTGTATTCCCACTTTTCACTAGACTTGAAGAAATAGATCTGGTCTCTTTCTTTTTTTTTATTTTTTTTTCTAATTTTAGTCCTTGAAGCAGAATTATAAGACATTTTACCGCAGAATAGCCTATTGATGTAGGGCTTAGTCAACGCACATTTGCAGACATGTAACAATGATTATAATTTTTCTGATATTAAATTATACCTGCTCAGATCTGATAAAGACCTACTGAAGCCAAATATTTAAACAGCAGAAAAGATTGCTGAAAGCACTGAAGAGGTTTACAAACACATGATGTGACATTATTCAAACATTGTTGGCATTTAGTCTTAGTTTAAAGTCACCTTTCAGAACTTTGACTTAAAATTTTCAGATGCAGCAACATCTATGTTTATATATATATATATGTATATGCATGATGCATACATATTATATATATGTGTAAATGTAAATGAAAAATGCATATCGTAAATATCACCACACATGGTTTAAAGAAGGAACTAGCAGAGGGGCTTATCTTTCAGATTTTAGAACTGAGAGTCACACTTTGAAAGAGAAATTCAAGCAAAATTCTTTGCATCAGTGACATGTATTCTGAACCTATACATGCAGTCTGCTCTCTCCCTTGAGAAGTGCCATTTCTCCATAAAACAAATGGAATACAATAAAGGTCACAACCAGCTTACAAAGCATTAGTAACATTAGTTATTAGTCAGGTGTTTATATGTGAATAGCTCCTGCATTGTTCTCTCTGGACAGCTAGGAAGACGGCAGTACTAGGCAGCAGGAGTCCCTGATGTGATCGTGCATTAACAAGTCTCTTGATCTCTGGGAAAATAACAAAGTAGTGAACAGAGACATAATTGTTCCTGATATTTTTTCCCAAAATCTTTACCTTCCAGAAATAAAAATTGCTTTCTCTAGGCTGACCTAACACAGTAAGATATCCTTAATATTCAGTCTCCGTAACTAACTTGTCTCAGTGGCTAAATTAGACAGCACTCCAAATAAATCATGTACTATGCTTAGGGCACTTCTGTCTGTCATGATTAAAACTGTTGTGATAAAGGTAATGGATTACTCCTCTTCACTTGCTGTAATCACTGGGAGCATCAGCAGCCACAGGAACTGATGTGACCAGTACAAATGTAAGCCCTGATGTAGTCATGACTCTTTGAGGCTGATTTTCAGGCTGTAAGGAGTAGTCTGTGTGGAGCAGTTGTTTTGAAGTCCTTGCTTTGTTTCGAAATCCACCGTGAAGCACTCAGCATAGCTGACAAACGAGCTCATTTTCTGGGTGTGGTTCTCCAGGGCTCGGGAAGGACAACTGCAAAGTTCTTAGGGAAAGTGTTTTCGGAGTGCTGAGTATCGATAGGCCAGTGAAGTGTTTTGACTAGTTTGTTCTTGCCAAGGGTGATTTTGAGTGATGTACAGCCAGAGTTGGGAAGACCTTCCTTGCCATGAACGAAAATGCCATGAGTGGATTTTTTTTTTACTAAGATTTGCTCTGGGAGGCAGTGGGGTGTTATTGCTCCACTCTACCCTTCCCTCTGTATCTCAGTCAGTTGGGGTCAGAGAAGAAGCAAAAAAAAATGTGAAACAACAAGCAAAATCCAAGAAACCAGTCAGGTAATTAATACATAACCAGGCTTATATCAGGAAAAGGGACAGAGCCGAGACATACACGTATGGCTCTGGTTTCCTTCCAGAGGTTTCTGAAGACCAGGAATGCTGTTGTTCACTGATACAGCTGACCTGGCCCTCTGCCAGGGAAGGGGGCAGGCAGAGGAGGGGAGGGGTGTTTGTCTTTCCCTCCTCATTATGAAATATGTCTTGTTTCTTCTGCCATTGGCATTGCGTGCAACTGTGTCTGTTTGCAAAATCACCATCTCCCCTGTGGAATGACGAGGTTGTTCAAATCCCAAGTTTGAAGGGATGGGCTGCTGCATAACATTTATTTTTGTTTTCCTTTGTGTTTTGGTAAGGTTTTGTTTTTCGTTGCTTGTAAGGAAGTGTTCTAAATACGTCTTTTGTTTCTGTAATGGCAATGTCTGAAATGTTCCCTTCTGATTTTCATTTGCATATAGCTATAGAGTGTTTTTGATTTCCTCCATTTGGTAGCCTTTAGTAGGCTATGATCTGTACTGACGGACTTTCAAAATGTTGTGTCATCCTACAAATAATCCCCAATTAGTCTAGTGCCTATTTAAAATTTAATAGTTTACAGTACATTTAATAACTTATGAAAAGTAGCTGGTTTCTTTTGAACTAATTTACGACTGCTTTGCCCACAGGCAGGTTTTTTTAAGGACAGATTAAATGTGCATGTGTAAATATATAATAGATACAAATACACATATTTCATAGTTTTAGAGCATTGAAACATTTAAAGCATTTGAGAAAAAAGAACAAACAGGCTTTTCCACACATAAAGTTTTCTTCACACAAGCTGGTATTTTTGAAACTATCTTTTCATTGCTCCCCAGGGGTCTTTAAGTCCTCTCAGTGTTCAGGGGATGGGGGGAGTCTTCTACAAGCAGTGGGATAAGGACCAGGAAGTCTTGCATCTGCCACTGTTCCTATGAGTGAGTGTGTTCGTGTGTCACACTTTATGCCAAATCAGTTGACAAAGGGACAATTTTTGCTTGTAACAGTTTGCAGTGTGCAATTCTAAACAGCACAGCTTCCACTGCTGTCCTGTGCAAGATGAGCTCACCTTACTCTGACGTAAATGTTCTTCTCAGCACTCATCAGCTACAGCCTGTAACGAGTCACTAAAGACAGGCACGGGCGAGCAGCAGTGTGGTGGCTGGCTGGGCTCCAGGGGCCATGCCTCATGGAAAGTCATCAGGCTCCCCTGTGCCTTTTGGGAACACGCACAATTGTGGTGCAGGTTGAGTCAATATGTGGCTCATGTTGAGTCAAATCCCGTCTCCACTCCCAATCTCCTTGTGAGTCTGCGTGGTGAGGAAGATGACAGGCCTTGCTTTCTACCTTTGCTCAGGTGTCAACCCAGTGCACTGAAAATGGAAGGAAATATTTCTATTAATGTCACTGTGGAACTGCTTTGTCCTTAAGGCAGGAATGCCTTGCCCCATGTCCGGACTAAGGAAGCCTGGAGAGGTTCAAGATTGCCTAGGAATACACCATTTCAGGGGAATCAGACTTTATCAACTATGTTGTCCCTTTATGGTGGCCAAAAAGGAAATTTGTATCTGAATAGTATCTCTTTGTAAGAAAATCAATCTGGGTGAAGCAGCCTTGTTGCCCTTGTCCAAGCTCAGTCAGTTGGGCTAAGAGAGGCTGGCTGCTGTTTTTCTACTTGTTTTACATAAGAATAAGGATCGCTTTCTCTTTCAATAGCTGTGTCCTACAAGGGTAGGATGCACAATGTTCCTTACTCATTCCTATCTCTGTAGTAAAGAGGTGAAATAGTCCATATCTGAGTGGCCTTAAAACATACTAAGAGCAAAACCAAACCCAACGTTAATGACAGAACTGTGTTGAATGGAGTTCTGAGCTGCTCTAGGCCACATTGAAATGTGCCTCAAAAGCTCTGCAGAGACCCTTCTAGAGTCTTTGTTTTAGCAAATGGGGGAGAGATGACTTAGACTACTAATGTCACTGAGGCCAGCAAATCTTTTTCTGGCCAGATCACACTGCAGAAACTTGTCGTATTCCTTGCTGCTCAAGTAACTGATTTGATGTTCAGTAACTCTTAGAAAGGAAGCAAGCTTAGAAATGTTGATTCCTAAAAAGAGCTAAGCACAATGAGAAACAGCACTGGTAGATATGTGAAAACCACCAGGAAAATTGTTTTCACTAATATTTAACCCTCTGAGAACTATTCCCATATACACACTGTTCCCTGTGCTTACCTTGGTAGACACTGTATTGGAGGCACACCTGGTTGCATCAGCTCCATGGCATGGCTCCAGCTGTGACCTGGAAGCAGTGTTCTTTTGTGAGCAAGGACAGCTGCTTCTGCTATCAGCCACACCTGGTCATTAGTGAGCAATTTTGTAGCCGTAACCATAAGGCACTGAAATTTATATAGTGACAGCAATGTTTAATTTTATGTAGGATTGCTTCAGAGCCAGGAGTTCAGTGGCATTTCCTAGAACAGGGGTGATACACATATTCTTATGCTTTCAGAGAGGAGCACCAGTGTGACACTCGAGTGTTAAAGGCATAGAAGAAAGGTGGATTAGAGGAAGAAAGAATTGGGATGAAGAAAAGCACTTTGAGTTTATTCCCTATATTACAGGCAAAGTTCATAAAATATTCAGCACGCGAACTCTGAGTATGTGGTCAGAATTTCCTCTCACTTCTGAATGACCTACTGAACAAACATTGGCTTGTTGACGTATAATAGCTGCCTTCAAACAGGATATTATTCAAGCACTCTAAAATAATCTAAAACTCATTAGAAATAGCCAGGTTAATCCCCATCACCTGTGAGTGAGGAATAAAAAAAATAAATTACTCACAACCCATTACTTCCCTAGTAAAACACCACAGATTTTTATGACTGTTAATGTGGCTGGAATCAATTAAACCACTGTGCATTCTTTGAGAGTCTTAAAGTATTTTTAAGTTTGGGCTTCAACATGGACAGTGGCATACTTTTCCCAATATGAATTTGCAGCAGGTGTTTTAAGGTGTTTTGGACCGGTAAAGATTTATTTAGCAAATAAATCCATTAAAGGCAGAAAAGAGTAATATTTCCATTTAAAGAAGAGTGTTTGGTTACACAGGGTTTGTTTTTTGTTTAAATCATACCAAGAGAGCTGGTAAGAATGATGAGATGTGGATAGATATGCAAAGCTTACTGTAAAGAAATAACTGCATCCGGTTAGTTTATATGAGATAAAAGCAACATAGGCTGCAGTTGTAGAATACCAAAACCCTTCTGACATGATGAAATATTAATTGAAATTATTTCTGTTTGAAATTTAATTCTTTATCTTTAAAGAAATGGCAAACAGAAATGTGTTACAGAGCAAAACAACTATCCCCCTGTATTTCCCCTGCACTGTCATCAGGGCTGGATAACCCACAGCCAGATTTTCCACCTGCCTCTTCCTGTAACCTGCATAAACCCTTCAAAAGATACGTCCTCATAACCTGTTTTTCAGTTTTTTGCTGTGTGTCAAATGGAGGCAGAAGACAGAAATGTGCTAGAAAAACATCTTCCTGAATAGGGAGGGCTGAAAGGTCAATTGTTTCCCCTCAAAAAAGGATTGGAGGAGTGGGGGGAAACAGTTTGCTCTGTAGTTAGAGGCAGTACAAGTTCACACTTTATTTCGCTTTAGGATTTTCCTCCCTCTTTGGAGGTGACTGCACAAGCTAACTGACCTCTCTGGCATGACATGTGCTGGAAAATAGGCATACTTGGCTGTTTCAAGCCTTCTTTTGGGCATGTTCACTGGTAAGGTGGACGTCACAATTACTGAGAGGATCTCAGTTAAGTCAGCCTTTTGTCATGAAGGGAAAATACTTCACAGGCAGCCCAGCCGCCAGGTCTACTACTGGCCTTTCTGCACCATTCCTGACCTCCTTGCTTCCATCTGTTCTCCAAAATGTGCTTTTGAGAGGTGAAAGGGGATACTTTTTTCTGTGTATCTTGCTGTCAGTGATCACAGTAACAGCTAATCCCAGAGCATTTAAAACATGATGATTCCAGTTGTACATTTAACAGCCTTCAAAGCAAATATAAGGACATTTCTCTTGCCAATTAAAGGAATATAAATGCTTGTCAGACAGCTTTGGAGTCACGTGTGTAACATGCTGGACTCTGAAAATAAAGTGTTTCATTTTCAGCCTTGTCAGCCAACAAAGCCATGCTGTTTTTCCAGTCCTTCATATCCCAAAAGGGTATTACACTGAGCTGGTGACTGCCCTTGGAGAATGAAGGACTGAAAGAGCAGAGACTGACACTTTGCATGACCCTGACTCAGTGGGACAGCTAGTGTGCATCAGCTTGGCTAATAGCTGCAAATGGGCTCCTCTGGAGCCAGCTTCTTGATTCATGTATCTCATAAGATTATAACCACACCTAAACAAAACTTCAGCAATTTAGGATTTTTTTAAACACTTTTGATCCACTCTTTCACCCTACGAAACCCTATTGCTGTTAATGCTAGAGATATTTCAGCAGTTGACTGGGCATGAGCTATTGCTTATTTTGTTATTCATTCCTAATCATCTTGGCTTATTTTTGTTCATTTTGAGAGGGCAGATGAAATTAATGCTAATAGACACCAAAGCACTTCAGTTTCTGGAAGATCAAATCATTTCTATGCTCCCTGTTACTCTTCTTGGAGAAGCACAAGCAAGAAGGATTGCTGTGGGGAGAGAGGTTCTGGCCAGCTAGCCCATGTGCTACTAGAACACACTGCAGACAGCAAGAAGGCAGGAGAGCAATTCCCATCTGTCATGGATGTTGGCCTTTCATGAGGGAGAGTAGTGGGTGGGCTGGAAGGGAAGAGCAGTGGGTTTTGTGATGATGGCAGAGGGAGGATGCAGCTGAGCATAAATGTGGTGGCAAGGTGAGACCTTGGGGTAAGCAAGGGAAAGGAATGTGAGGTAGGATTATCTGACCAAGAAAAAGTAGTTTTCATTGAAGTTCTTTGTCTTTTAGTGTTATTAGAGACAAGTCATCCTAGTGGATTTTCTCCTCGTAATGTCAAAGCTTTTCCATTTGAATTGCCTAAAAAAATTATCTCACAGAGACACCTAGGCTTCCTGAGTAGTGACACTCACCTGCCAGAAATCCTACCGTCTGCAGAATTTCACTCACTCTGGTGGTTTGCTTATGCCATGGTCCTTACTTGAGAAAGACTTGATCCATTCAAACATATCAAACAAACACACCTAGATTTGATAATCTGTTATTGACTCCCATAGATCCATACTGTTTTTCTGTAATGCTTTGTGGTGTGGCCCATAATAAAATAATGAGAGTGGTGGTCTCACAAAGTCTTGCCTCAGTCACTTTACCCCAAATAGTCACTCTTGCATTAGTCTGTGTGATGGTTTCCATGCAGGGAAAGTCTCTTCACCAGATACAGCAACTGCAGAAGTTGTTAGTTGTTCCCTACTAACAGAGCACAGCTAGAAGAAGGGCGCATATTGAGTCTACGCACAGCTGGAGATATAAGCAGCATAAATTTCAAGTCATACAGATGGATTAAAGTGGTTTGCCCTCATCTTATGGTGCAATGCCCAAACACATCTTAGCTAGATCATGGGCTGCCTGTCTGCATTCTCACAGCTTCTGCTTCAGGGTCCTTCAGAACCTCAGCACTGTTTGTACCACTTCTGTCTGGGTGTTATAAATAACACTGTTCTGGAACCTCTTCAGTTTTGGCACCTTTTTGAAATTTTCCTTTCATTTTATATTCTTAACAGATAGTGTTGCTATTGTTTTTAACCATGACTCCTGAAGATTAAAATTATGTTTTTATTATATACCGTGTAAAATACAGATATCAATATATTATATATTAAACATTATATATAATATATTACACATAATACAGTATATATATATTGCATATATTTTTATAATATATTTTTATATATCTATTCACTGGCTGGTGGAGTGGTGAGGGAGGTGAAATCATATTCTCATATTTTAAAACAGGAATTCAGTCTTATGTGAAGCTAAAACTATATGCTTTACCTTCCATAGTTCCTTGATCGTAAAATAAAACATGGCCTGCAATTTATAATTTATGGCCATGTTCCAGTAATATCAGGAAATATCAGGACAACAGCATCTTGACAACTTGAAAGCTCATCTGTTTAAGGGTTCTTCTAGGACAACCTCATTTTAAGGAGTGGGGAGCATGTTGAGAATAGCGGTCTTGAATTTTCTGTCAGCTGCAGAATCCCACTGCAAAGACATAGTAACAAGTAAAGTCAATAAGGGAGGGAAGTCCTAGGTGGAGTTTCACTGTTTCCAGATGCCATACAAGTGACAATTGCAGATACTGTTTGCAGCAGCTGCTTGAAATGACAGCCACGATGCCATCATGGTGAATGAAAGCAAATGCATCTAATCATAAAGCCACGTGTCTGCTCCAGGAGGGTGACCACAAACACCAGGGCTTCTTTCTAAGCATTCTATGCCATACTAGTAAGAGTCATTTAATAAGGGGGTTTTGGTTTTGGTTTTTTTTAGCTAATTCAAAACTAGACATTATCAGTTAGCAGCTGATAATTTTTACAGCTTTATGAGACTGATTTTAAGGGTTTTTTTTTTTTATTTCAACATTTTCTTCCTATGCCTCTGTAACTGAAGAGGAAAATGTAGTGGAATTGACTTTCTATTGTATTTTAGGCTGAAAAACACAGTGGATGGAAGAAGAATGTGTATGTGATGCCATTTCTCAACTGGATCTGATTAATAGTTAAACCCAACAGAATGATATGGACTGGAGTATACTGTGAATACCTTGTTCTGACTGGAGGTCACTTTTTAATTTCTGTATATATTCATCAATAAAGTCATATTGCACATTAAAAGGTTTGTGTTTGTGTGAGTTTTGGGAGATCAACACTGACAATGAAATACTGATTTTTAAACACAACCATTTCTACAATAAAAAAAAACCTGAAAATTTCATTTAGAGAAAACTCAATGATGGGTATGGTACCAAATTTCTATTTTAAGGACATTGAAATTCATTCAAATGAACAAGTAATGAATCTTTCTGAAATTAATAAAATAAACATGCTTTAAAGCTACACACAAGATGCTTCTGAATGCTGCCACTAAGACTACAGACTGGGAATCAGGAAATAACTGATTATTCATTAAAATGTCAAGAAAGGAAGAAGAGGAATGATAAGACAGGAAAAAAAGAAGGTCCACAGTTGTTTTGGTTAGCCCTTGGGTTCCAAACTCTTCAGTGTGTTGTTCTGAAAAACTTTTCAGGGGAAGAATTGACCTCATTTTTGAACTTTGTGACCTTCAGTGACAATCACAGGGTTCTGCTCCTGAAATTCATTAAAAGGTAGGAAAGGCTTGTTATTGTAAGGGACAAAACCTTTTTTTTTTTTCTTTTTTTCAAAACAACACAAATGGTGATGTGTCACTCACTGAATGATGAGGTGTTGATACATGCACATACCTATCTCACAGGATGGTGGAGTGGTGAGAGAGTTGAGATCATACTCTCATATTTAAAACAGGAATTTAGTCTTGTGTGAAGTTAAAACTATAGTTCTTTGGTTTTAAAATTAAAAATGTCCTGTAATTTATAATTTATGACCATGTTACAGTAAACAGTTTGCATTATTTATTCTAAAGCCCAGCTATTAACAAAAATATTAAAAGGGAGGAGGAAGACTCACAATTATTATTGCAGTGTTATCTTTCATTAAAGTAACACAAGTAGAGTGCTAGCAACAATAACATAAGTATGCAATTAGAAAAAAAAATAATGACAACATTGTTTGTCATAGGATTATATATATATACATCTATTTATATATGTCTTTTCAGTGGGTTGACATTAGTTCTACTTTTGATTTAAAAATTTGCTCATCTGGATAGCCCCCAAAGGCTGGAATTTCAAAAAAGTTAAAGCTACAAGTTTCTCTCAGTGTCTGTAGGTGATCCTGTCTCCATTACAGGCAAAAAGTAATCAACAGCCAAACACTTACAAGCTGCATGTACTTGCTACACAGCAAGCTCCATGAGCCGGGAGAAGGCTTTATAGTGTCTAAACCACTCTTTCATGAGCTCATAATCTGGAGGGTGCTCTCAGTTTCATATTCAGACTGAAAGTCATAACCAACAGGTCCTTAGGCTGACCACAGTAGAGCTAAGTTTTTATAAAAGAAAATTAAAGTGATTACATCATTCTGAACATAGTGTGCCCTTCTTTTTCTTCTACTATATTGTAATTATATTGGTGAGATTTAGCTATTGTAAGCTGCAGGTCGCTTCCAATTGTCTGAGGACAATTTAGTCATCTATTGGTATAATGGATCTTAAACAGAGGATTCAGTCTTTTCAAGCTGAAGCTTGGTAACACTGAGCACTTTCATTTCCTCCTTTCAAATGTACCATCACTGCTCAAGTGCTCTTTGTGGGAAATTCTTCATCCCTTTTTATATGATCATAGTAAAAAATCCTGGCCTGAGTCTATCATCAACTTAATATATGAGAGATATGATTTCATCTACATAATTTGTGTGCCTGCAGGAAGTAGTTTTCTTAAGAGTGCCAGAGGCAGTTCTAGGCAGCTGTACCTTAAAGCCTGCCTGCACTTTCTAATTTAAAGATAGAGAAAAAAGGCACTTGATAGCAATTTGGACCTTAAAGATGGTACTTCAAAGGACAGAGAGAAGCCTTTAGTGTCAAAAGTCTCTCAGGACTCATCTCTTTGTGTAGCATCATGTATTTATTCTTCACACATGTTTTACTTTATATGTATATATATGTGTAAGTTTGTACACATATTTGCAACAAAGGATGCTGAAAGAATGAAGGTTTATGGATTTCAGATAATGAAACTATAAAGTAAACATAACACCTAGCATTCATACTGTCAACATCTCAAAGTCAAAATTATCTAAAAGCAAACAAAGAAAAAATGTTCCTAATTTGTCTTAGTCTTGGCTCAAAAACTACCTCTGGAGTTTTTCAAAAGCTTCTGTTAATAAAAAGCTTATGTAGCTTTTTATTCTTCTAGTAAGTTCCAATTTCTTCATGGCTGTATTGATGCCTTACTTAAGAGGTAACTATTAGAGAGCCTCCACCACACTCATCCTCTGGGGAAAGAGATCACTGTAACCTGAATTTCCAGCCTCACCCTGTTACTAAAGGTTAGGTGTTGTGAAAAGAGGCAAGTACATGTACAGAACTTTTGAAAGGAATGCAAATGAAATGAAGAAACAAAACGCAGTAGCTGAATGAGTTCAGAGAAACAGACCTCCTAAACTGAACCCCTACCCCAGTCTTGATTCAGTCCTGCTGACAGGTGGGTCAGGAG
The DNA here is from genome assembly GCA_013396755.1 of Sclerurus mexicanus. Classification (NCBI taxonomy): domain Eukaryota; kingdom Metazoa; phylum Chordata; class Aves; order Passeriformes; family Furnariidae; genus Sclerurus; species Sclerurus mexicanus. The sequence continues at coordinate 1,224,377 of VWZF01002269.1, read as the reverse complement.
CAGGGGGTCTCTGGTCCAAGCAGGGCCCCCTCCATCTCAGGCATCCTCAGCCTGCAGCTCCAGTGGGCTGCTGGGCAAGACTGCATAAGGTTGGTGCTGCTCTCCTATGACAAAAGTGCTGCAGTCTCCGTGCACAGAATGCACAGCACACAGGTTAGCCTTAACCTACCCAGCCTAGGATTTGCAGCAATCTAGCCATTCAAACCTTGACTGCAAAGGCTTCACAAGGAATTAGCTAGGTTGGGTGTTATTCTTGAGCTGGCTTGCTTGCCTGTGACCCATATAAACTGCAGTTTCAGCAGTTCTGCAGCACACAAAGCTGGAAATCACTGTATCTGCTTCTAATGAATGTAGGCTCTGTCCACACTTGGCAGGTTTCTTCAGCTCTACCGGTTAGGCTAATAAAAGATATTATCTCTCCCTCTATGAGCTTTACCTCACTTATATCCTGAGATTATCACAGCTCTACCACTTGGAGATCAGACAGAGTAACATTTTGAGATTAGGCAAAACTACAGTGATATCAGAAGAAATAACTTGAGAATTATGTTCTTAAACCAACATAAAGTTTAAGACTGGGGAGTGGGTAGTTGACAGGGCTTTGTACTCCCTAAGTATGCTCTAGTTTCATTTAGTTATACAATGCTCCCCCAAAGGTTTTCTACCAGTGAACTCGTCTGGCATCATGCTATGGAGTGTTTCTTCCTGAGGTAGGTGCTGTGCCTGGTCTTGGGCAGAGGCAGTTGTTTCTTTTATAAAAACCTGCCTATTTTTGCTGAACTTTGAAGCAAGCTGTTCTTCTTAGAACAGTACTAGCATGCTCTCTTGAAAGCATTTTTGTAGACTGAGGGGAAATTTGAAAACTATTGTGTGCATTTTTTGCATGGATTTTACCTCTCTACACTTCTTGTTAAATCATAACAAATTGAGGATTGTGTTTCATACTCTTCACTGACTAGGTCATATTTTCTAAAGCTATTTATTTTAAATATAAACAAATGAAACAACTTGCCTTGTTTTTTTTCATATCTACAATCCCCTCTCCCCTCTATGTTTGCAAAACACTGTAGCAGCCTAACAAAATACAGTGTGTGGTGTTTCCTGCTGTGATCCAAAATACCCACTCGTGTGCTCTAGCCCAAACACTTTGGTTTGCTGCTTTTGGCTATGAGCAGTGGATGCTTTATGGCAGTTGACTATTTTATTCTGTATACACACATTATTCTCTCTACATTCCCTGCCAAGGCAGTTTCCTCCTTCCTTTGTAATTTTCCCACATCTTTCCCATACCTTTTTGTTGTTTCCTCTTATCCAGCACCATTATCTGGTGTTTTGAAATGCAAAACCAGTCCAGCACTCATAAATCTTTCTTTCTTTTTCTTTTCTGATGCACCACTGTTGGATTTGATATTTGCTAAGTCCTCTTTTCCTACGTTTTATTTGTCATATTTAATTTCTGAAACACCTATTATTCATGAGTCTTCCAGAGGCATGTGCTATTTGCATTATTTCTACAATGCAGTCTTGTTCAATACTTTTCCCATTTCTGGCTTTGTCCACTTGATCTTTAGTAAGAAACAGTGGTCTGCAAACATTACAGTAACAATTCAGCTAAATGCACAGTACTATCTGACTCGGAAATGGTTGGCTTTCCAGGCATGTTCGTTCGTCAGGCTGTATGTCTCAATATTCTGGTAAAAGTTCTCATAGTACGATGTGTCATATAAATGGCATCCTCCTTTTCTATTCCAAGTCAATTTTTGTTGTCTATTAAAAAAAAAGAAAGAAAAAGAAAGAACAAAACAATAATAACAACACAAAAAAACCTGAAGGAAATCAAAACCAGCTGTCAGTTTATTGCAAGTTAGCAGTAGTCAAACCTGATAGAGATCAACAACTTGCAATATCTGCTATAGGTAGGATATAAAGTTTTTTTTCAGGTGTGCTTTCCTCTGAATTCAGTTAGGTAATGGAAAGGGAATTGGTGGCTAAAATCATTTGTCTTGTTATGGTGACTTGCAGAGGTCTAAGCCGTGTTCAGCATGGGGAAGGGTGCAGGAGTAATGTCTCACCAGAACTGGGAGTTGCCTAAGTGGAATGACACATATTCTTGAGGTAGTCAGACCTCGGGTTTCACTGGTATCTCTTCAACCCTCTCAATTTTTAGTTTCTTTTTTTTATATAGCTCTTTAAGTTACCAAAACAAAGCCCATGTCAAACCTTTTATGTGTTACAAAGCTGCTAGAGTAGAGAGAGTCTATCAAATGTGTAATAAGTAAGGGAAGAGGAGGGAGAAGAAGAGCAAGGGAGGTGTCATTACAAGTACACAAATACATTCAAATACACAAATACATTCCAAATCTGTCCATTAATACATAAAATATACTGAGAGATTTATAGTGAGTGTACAGGCTGAAAAGTCAAAACAACTCATTACAAAAACTTTGAAATATTTTGTGAAATATGAGCTTGAGTTTATAAGCAGTGGGAAAATTAATCTCATGCCAATTTTCAATTGACTGCAGAGCAATGGTGTTACAAGGTCTGTAGATACAAGTCAACAAGTGATATGGACATTGCTCTAATCAGAACTGTTTTACTTATGAATTATGACTATAAAACAGATTAGCCTGTAACACAAAAGCCTTCCGCAACTTCAGTTAGGCAGTAAAACCAGAGATCAATGAAAGGAATGTCTGAGTCCTAGCTACCTTACATCCTGTGTCATTTTCACTGGTGCTAAATCAGAAAAAAAGCGTGTCAGTTTGGATTATTCTGTCCACTTCTCAGAACTGCAGCAAGTAACGCAAGGTGTGATAAACCAGCAGTTTCTACTCCAGACTTTTAGATTCATTACACCTTTCCTGTGAACTGTGCTTAATCTTGGAAATGGGATCCCTGATTTTTGATCCCTGTTTCCAGAGCAGTGAGATGCCCTAGGAAATAAAATTAGAATTCCCTGTTCATCAGTTTTGTCCCATTCAGTTATGGGAACCAAGAGAAGGCAAAGTGGCTTTCTTTTGGTGTGTGTTGCAGAGCCCAACCAGACATGCAAGGAAATCAAAGCCCCTCACTAGCAAAATCCTTGCTGGCCTTACTGGTAGGAGGGGCAGAGGAGAGGCACTCCATGCAAGTGGCATTGTGCTGTCTGACCTCAGTGAGATCTGGGGTCACTGGAGAAATTTATCCTCCCCACTGTACCATAGGACTTATGTGTGGGGGAATGACAGTGTATGTACATACAGACTGATATACTGAGTTTACTTGCCAGGTATCTAAAGATTTTGTAAAACTGAAGTTTCTGGGTTTCATTCCAAATTACCTTTCACATATCTCAGATTGCAATTTACACATATCTCAGGTCACAGTTTACATTTATTGACGTACTCTGCTAGGGAGAGCTGAGTAGAAACTGGAAATGACCTGCAAGGACAACAGCAGTTTCTCCTCACAAGAGCCCAGGCCACAGGCAAGGCACAGGAGCAGATGCAGGCAGACACAGCCTGGCCAGCCTTGCCTGCTCCTGAGTGACCAGACAACCAGCCTCCAGTTCTCTCCCAGACGCTTCTTCCTCTTTCATCACTCTGTGCTTCCATGGAAAAATAATTTCATACAAATTTTAGAGGAACATCCAGTTAATCAAAACACAGCAGGCTGCCAGCGCAGCCTGAGCAGAACGGTGCTATCACACACCATGGCACTTTCAATTCTGCTGCTTCATTCTCTTGACAGAGATATTAACAAAAAGAGGAAACAGGCTATTACTGTGACAAAGGCTTTGACAGCACAGGGAAAATGGCATGTTAACTCAGCATCAGGCAGGCTGAAGCTGGCTGGTAATAACCATGCTCCACGCATGGCACTCAAAAACTTCCTCACCGCTGTGTGGGTGGGTTTGTCTGCTGTGGAGCAGGGCACGTTTTTCCCTGCAGCAATACTCACCTAAGTGCTTAGAAATAGAAGCCAAGGGCCCCACTCTTAATAGCACAGGATATTAAAAGATCGTCTTTAGTCTGTTTTATTTCAGATCTCAAACCCTCTAAGTTACATACGATGACGTCTGGACTAAACAAGTCAAAAGTTACACTCTTTTTAATGGACAGGGGAGTGTTTTATTTTAATGGGGAGTCAGCTTGCTCTGTACGTGTACAAGCACTGTCATCTACTTTTATTGCGAGCAGATGTTGTAGTGTGTTTAACTTGGAAAAATCCACGAGACCCAGAATTCACCACACTAATAGAGGTCATTTGGTAAACGGTATATTTTAGTTATTTCAAGATCCAATCCAGATTGCGACAAACAAGGGCGATCTCTGGGGCTCTAAGAAAACTCTGGACATTCCTCCATTAATTTCTCCCTGTTTGAGACCTGCTAATGTGCAGTGTTTGGGAAGTCACTTTGTTTGCTCTTTGTTAGTTCAATGCTGTGGGTTGCTGTGGCAATAGCATGCCACAGTTAGCCCTGACATAGGGCATTTAGCTAAAGGTGCACTGGGCAGCAATTCTGTACTCGTGATCTGTCTGTCAAACCCTTGTCATTAAACTAGTCAAAAGATGAGCAATTACAGCTTTGGATGGTACTCAGGCCATTTTTAAGCTACGACTTTAATTGCTGTTGCTGTTCTCTGGAGTCTGGTACCCAAAATAATTTTCATTACCTCCTCTCTTACAATCTATTTAGGTCCTGAATTCCTTAAGCCAGGAACTAACCTCTGCCCACGGGGATAACTGCACTCACTGTGTTCTTCATCGGTGTGAATGGTAACATAGAGACTACCTGCACATGAAGGTGTAGCATCTTCTGTTACATCAGGTAATATAAATGGGAAAGGTAGATAAGCCCTGGGGTGTTTATCAGGTCTGACAAAGCAACAGCAAAAAAACCCCAAAGGTTTAAAAGGTCATGTTTGTTGGAGGGTGTCCAGCTATCCAATCTTTTTAAGTGATTTTTCTGGAAAACAGAATGAATGTGAATAACCGCTCTTTTTTGTTATTTTTCTTTAGTAATTGATGCTGGTTTCATTAAGTCAATCCAAGCTCAGGCTGTTGGCCAGACCCTCTTCTCCCCGCCCCATATTCCTGCTTCTTCCACTGTGCAGGCACTGGGGCAGAGACAGACATCTTAATATCTGCTTCAAGGAGCTGATCTGTCTTGAAACAAATCACTGACACCCAGCTGCTTGTTTCTGTCCTTAGAGTAGGTCTATGCTCATGGTAGCAGAAGTATTTCTGTGGCTATCCAGTGGACCAGGTTCAGAAACTGATCCAGTAGAAAAATAAGGAAAACCTTATGCATTTTTCTCCCAACTGAACCAGTTTCCTAATCTGATGTGCTGAGATGCTGAGAAAATACAGCTACAGGCAGAACACAGGACAGGGGCAAAAACAAGATCATTGGAGAAAAAGACAAAGCGAACCTTAAGACGTGAGGGTTGAACTGTGTCCTTGGCACTAGAAGCAGATCTAGGCTGCAGGGGAAAGTAGGGCATTGCGACAGCTCTGGTTCATCCTGGGACGAGAGGGGACTCTCCTGCAGCAACTCTGTGAGCAGACACATATCTCACTGGGAGACTCAAATAGTTAAATGCTTAGACACGAGGTCTTCAGAACAGCTCTGGATATAAACAGAGAGGTGGTGATCTCAATTAGGAGCTCCAAATAACACCTCCTTTTTTCTCTGTCACCGTCTGGGAATTGCAGGTGTGGACTTGGGGAATGAGATGCATTAGGACTCCTTCAAGGGGGGAGGCTGTGTGGCTCCCAGGTGTGACCAGTCAGTGGCTTTTCTTCTGTCCCCTGGATGTGATGGGCAGCTACCCATCAAGCTCTTGCTCAAGCTCTTGCATGAGCACACAGCTGTTGGTTTCAGTGTGTTTTCTTAAACTGCAAAACAGATAGGAGAGAGAGGGAACATGATCAGAGAAAGGTTTAGAAAATGTAAGGAAGGACTAGGAACAGTCTTTGCTACAGACAGGAGCACATGCTTTGATTGAGAGAGGAATTTGTCTCTGACATTAAGGTCTGATGTAGTGCCACCACCTCCCCTCTGCCTTCAGGGCTCTGTGGGGCAGCACTGGCCAGCAGGCACATGCATGCTGCCTATTGGGTCTCATACCCTCAGCGCCCCAAGGACCTCACAAGGTTTCCATCAGCCCTTGTGAGGATCCTGGGCTTGCAGCATTTTCGAAAAAGCCGACAGATGGCTTAAAACTAGGTATTGCCTTCTTTTGTCAGCTGTGCTGCGTGCTGGTGTTGTCTTCTTAATGTCACCCTACTCCATCCCAGCACAACATCCAACCTAACAAGCTCCAGCTCCAGGTTTTGTAAAAAAACCCCCAAAACCCCAAAACTAACAAAAAAATTACCTCCCCCACCCTCCAAAAAGCCCAACCAATGAACCAACCAAACAAAACTCCACTAACAGAAAATATAGATCTGGCTTTTGAAGATTTTTTTGAATGCCACTCCTAAGCAGAAAAAGTTTAACTCAGAGGTAGATAAAGTGAATGACTGCACAATTACAAGAATAACAAAGAGAGAGCCCATAAGATGTATTATAACGTGAATATTTATCTGGAAATTAAATCAGGGTATTTTCCCAGACTGGTAAAATTCAAGAGAAAACTAATAGCATTTTCATTTTATCTAGTGTTTACTTATACCACAAAACTAAAATATAGCACAGACAATATTGACTGTTTAGAAATAGCTGCAGCCATCAATATAGGAAGAAAGATTGGGAGGAAACTTCTTTCTTGAAACTGAGTTTTGAGTGGCTGCAAAATATTTAATGATGCTGACATTCAGATGGTCACAGTGAAGCTTCAGTGCAAATGCCTTCTGGAGATGAATGAAGCTACTTATGATTCAGAAATATTATTTCAGCATATGATAGGTGTTGTTTTCAGACACCACATCAATTACATCTTTTTTTCATGACAAAGATTTTTCTCACAAGTAGAAGTAGAAAGGTTACACAAATCATCAAAAAAAAAGTCTTTATAATCTGAAAAAGAAATAATTATGTCAAACAAAAGGAAAAAAAAAGTTTACTGAGGAGTTTTATTTTACTCTGGATGGAAGTTTTGGTTAGCTGTAATAATTGCTCTGCTAACAAATATATTCTCCTTGCTTTCCTGTTGACATTGTCTCCCACATTTTACTTTTCTGACCTTCAAACTCAGACTTTGTATGGTTTTGCTTTATGCTCTGTTTTTTCCAGGTTGTTGCAGAAATTATGTGCCTGCCTATTTCTAGTTAGTAATCCTGTGCCATATGGAGCACGTTTATTCTTTTTTTTAACATCTCTTATTGTCTGTTTCTTTATGAAAAAGAAACAATTTACAAGTTACTTATATAAAACATAAACTCTGAGTCAGCCCATAAAATGGCCAAGAAAATGATCAGAGGGATAGAGCACCTCTCCTATGAGGACAGGCTGAGAGGGTTGGGAGTTGTTCAGCCTGAAGAAGAGAAGCTTCCAGCGAGACATTATAACACCTTCCAGTACCTAAGGAAAGGCTACAAGAGAGCTAGAGAGGGACTTTTTACAAGGGTATGGAGTGATAGGACAGGGGGAAATGGCTTAAAACTGAAGGAGGGTAGATTTAGATTACATATTAGGAAGAAATTCTTTACTGTGAGAGTGTAAAACATTGGAACAGGTTGCCCAGAGAAATGGTGGATGCATCATCCCTGCAAGTGTTCAAAGAACACTTGGATATTGGATAGGGCTTTGAGCAACCTGGTCATTCTGGGTGGCATCTCTGCTAGTGGCAGGGGGGATGGAAGATGATCTTTAAGGTTCCTTACAACCCAAACCACTCTTTTATTCTTATTCTGTGACTGTAGATTCTTATTCTATGACTCTAAAGTTGTTGAAAATATTTGCCCTGACAGCAGCAAGTATTCATTGTCCTGCTCTGCTGACTCAGGGTTAGTCACTGGTGCAGGAGGGTGTGAGGTTCTCAGAAAAAAAGTGAACATGTTGCCCGAAACCTCCACCCCAGCAGTCATGGACAGAGGGTTTTGAGATGCTCATTGTAGGTGTGTGGAGGAAAGTTAGACTCCTAACCTCTAAGACACACTGTAAATGTGGTGTGAATGTGTCCATGTTACAATGGGAAAGTGTTTTTCCTTGGGATAGTTTGCTGAGACACAAAGGGCTGTACAGAATTTCCAGAGCTGGCACCTACAAGAAATGTCACTTTGAGGTATACTATGAAAACCTGAACTGAGCAGCTAGCCTATATGCACATCAGAGAATAAACAATTAAGGTGCATTTTGTTTTGATTTATCTTTTTCTGAATATTCTGTTTGCATATTTTTTACACAGTCAGAGCATCTAAAAGGAATTATATGCTGATGGTCAGAGAAACCATACTTCCATGATTACTGAAATTACTTATTCAACAGAAAGGTGATCTAACCAATTCATCGTTGTTTAAATTTTAATTCAGTGACAATGTAACCTCTGGAAAACACTGTTCACATCTATAATTAATAGATTGTTATGCTCTGTAGTTTAAAATTTGATATACTTTCTTCAAACTCCATGAAGAAGTGCTTAATGTGATCTCTTTCTGAATTCACAACAGATGAAATTGGTCTGGTTGGTTTAGTACAAGGAGGTTCATTTACAGGGAGATGAAGATCTAGTTTGCTGTTTGCTGTCTAACACAATTTAGTCAGAGCAGCACAGCACTCCCTTTTTCTCCTGACAGTGATTCTCCCTCCAAAATGAGGTTCTGGCAACCTGCTTTCGTATAAAGTAGAAGCAAATGTAATTATGCTGCTATGACAACTTAGTCTTATAGCACTCACAGTCCTTTTTCTTCTCATCTTTGTAGTGCTGCTACAAGTAGAAACTGATTCTGTTTTTATTTCTTCCAGTATAAATAGAAATACACATCAGTGAAGTCCAAGTTATATTGGTATAAAGTTGGGGTCAGTCCCATGGTATTAAACATTTCTCTCTTAAAAATCATGTAGTGAAAAGAAGGAAAACATATAAGGAGTTCTGTCCCCTACTTGTCCTTTAATGAAAGACATGTTAACCACCCCTATCCACACATTTGCATGGGGAAGGAAACTTTCTCTGTTTGAGAAAGAGAGCAGCCACAGCCACATCTCTCCCCTCCTCACCTTCCCGCAGGAATAAGCCACATCATTTCTTCAGAGCCCCTGATTGCAGAGTTTAGTCCTTGCAAAGGGGTCCTGTCCATGCTCCCATGCAGGCTGTTCTTGGGCCTGGGGTGCCTGACAGCCCGACAGTGAGTCACTGCCATGCAGGGAGGCCAGCAAGGAAAGAAAACAACACCTAAAGAAACTTCTCTGGACACTGCACAGTGCCTCTGAAGGAAGGCAGACTAAGGGGCTGGGCGATGCAAGGGAAGAGCCAGTGAGGGAAAGCTGGAGGGAAGGACCACACTAGTCACCCCAGTTGCTGGAGGGATTATCTGTTCCAGTAGGAGAGTAACAGGGTTCAATAGCTGAGGGGTGTGTTACAGAGAATGGGCACATGCTTTCTGTTCCCTCCTGCCTGTGGCCAGTCTTTGTATGGTGTTTGAGCATGCTATCTCCTGCTATGAAAGCAGAACCTCTGTTGTAACAGGTTTCAGCTTCCTCTTAGACCACCTGATTCAGCCTTTGAGGCAGGCAGTAGAAAGTGTCTTTGGAGGGTCACCTCAAAATTTGGAGTGTGGCATAGGCACACTTAGGCAGAATGCCTAAGACCAGACCTGAGGGAACATGTGGTCTCATCCTCAAGATATCTCCCTTAATTGTTTCCAAAGCCAGATGTTTTCCATATGTTTACCTTTGAAGAGTTACATCCAACAAAAAATTGTAAGTGTAGCCAACATAACTTAATGCACAATGACACCTGGGGAACTGTGGCAGGGTACTGGAGGTGTGATGGAGAGCATTTTAGTTTCATGTGGCTTCCTGAAGCTCCCCAGAGCACACTGAAAGCAGTCCAGCCATTTCTTTCTTTTTATGTAAGGTAAAAAATATTCCCTTTCCAGCTATGAAAGCAACTGCCTAGGCCAGAACAGAAGGTGTTTGAGGTAAAAAGACACACAATCTTAGCCAGACTATGTTGATCTTTTTTTCCCTCCCTGAATTCTCCAGGGAGGACAGTTGCCAACATCAGAGAGCAGGAGAAAGCCAGGGATTCTACTTATTTTCTTTCTTCTGACCCAAGTCCTAGAAGAAGTAGGAACTTCTGTCACTTGATGTTCTCTCTGTCACTTAGGCTGAGACCTGAGGCCAGAAAAAGACTGTTCCTAATCAATGTTGCTGAGACAATGATCTGACTCAGTGAGGGGCAGGAGGAAGTTTGTGGGTCACTGCTTCTGAAACAGTTTCTTCTCTAGTATCAATGACCCACACCATACTTGTTTCAGAGTCCCTGAAGTCCCAGAGCCCTCACCACCATGTCCTTCTTCCTTTCCACCATGCAACCACTTTGCAGTGAAGATGTAATTCCCCAGCTTCTCCTTCCATAAAGCACTCACCCAGAAGTTGCCATGTCAGAGCTGGGGTTAAACAGGGCGAGCACCCAGGGTCTTACAGAGGAAGCCACTCCTACAGCCACCTGAGGTGCTGCAATAATGCCTCAAAAACAAGCTAAGGAACAGTAAGTGTTAATTTCTGGGCCTGTGTAAACCATGGATTGCCACCTTGCCTGTGCAGGGCTGTTTACAGGTTTAACCTCCACAGCCCTGGAGAAGAGGTGGGATCTATTTTCCTAGACAAGGGAACTATGACAACCATGGTGAGTCTAGACTTCTTTCATGCTCCCCCACCCTGAGTGCTTGATTCTGGAGATTCTGAGTGCTGCAGAACCTGAGCCTCCTTCCCTAGCTTCACCCTTCAGCAATGTTTGTTAGCATGGGCATCACTTACATCCACAGGTAGCCTGGTAATATCAGACACAAAAAAGCCGCTTTCAAAAAAACATCTGGCAGCCCTTTCTCTTCCCCTCTGCCCCTGCCTCAGAAACAGAGAACAGACACCACTGCAGGGGTTTTCCCTGTCTCATTTCAAGATCTTTGTGAAGTGGCAGTGTTAGAGAGATGTCTTTCCTGTGAAGGAACATCTCCTTTTCTGCTTGCCCCTTGACATTTCAGTGGATGAACTAAGAAGATTCTGGCCTCTATTTTAATCAGATTTCATGTACAGACTGGTCGCCCTAAAGCACACAGCAGCATTTGAGAGATGTCTTGTCTGAAACACAGACCTAAACCCAGCACTTAATACACAAAAACTATTTCTGTCTCAAGCCCTGTGTTTGCTTTTTCATGTGTTTCTGGTCTATCATAATGCTGCCTGCTAAGCACCTCCTGGACCAGACCTCACATTTTGTCTGGTGGGTGGCTCTTTCTCTGTCTCACTCTCTAGACTTCTTGTGTTTTGCAGGCTAAGAGTTTGTTCGAGACACTCATGAAAGCTGAGACAGATTCTTGACAAAGTAATGTTTGTTGTGGGAATTGTCCATGGCTGAGTAAGATGAAACTGGAAGGGGAACTTTCTGTGTTTCCACTGACCTACTGGTCAGATGATTTGCCTACTGCAGCCTGCTGCTGTAGAAGTTCCTGGGGAACCTCTCCTTGGGGTAAGTCTTAATGCATCTCCATATGTATTGCAGCTGTTCTCTGGGTGACCTGAGTGTTCCCAAGCTGATCTTATAACATGTACATTTTACTCCCAGCCTCCTTTGCCTCTTGCACATACCGCTCCCTACACCTCCCTGTTCCCAAAGGGACACTGTGGGAAACTGCAGCTGGCCTGCGGATCCCTTGATGGAGGAAGAAGAATTTGACCTTGGCCAGATTGTTGTGTGCCCGTGAAGATAAACAACTTGCAGAGACTGGGAACCCATGAGAAGTGTACGATAAGAAACCTGGACGAGTTTGTACAGACAGTAGTTTGTAACTGTGGCCAATAGGTGATTGTTTGTGTGTAATGAACATCAATAATGTTAGTGCACATACACTTAGGAAATATATAAAAGTAAGAGGGTGGAAAAAATGAGTGAGATGATTAATTAATAAAGGAAAGTTTCACTTTTATCTGTTTGGGATCTTCGCCTGCTTTTTATCGTCCGTCCCATCAACGACAGGACACCACTCTGCTTTACCTCTCATCTGGTTTGTTCTCAGCTCTGAGGGTGTTTGTCCTTGGGATCCCTGTGCACCTTCACTCTTGGTAGCAGATCCCTGTCTGCTGTGCAGCAGCTGCAGACAGAGCCGCACCTTGGCCCCACACATTGGGTGAACTTCAGCCTGTTCACCTTAATGGTTCCTCAGAAGTAAAAACCCTGTTTATGTCTGAGATCAGAATACTTGAGCATGTTCATTACTAAAAGTATGTTGTGTTAGCAAGAAAAATGGGCATATGAAAGCTTTATGTTCTCACGGTCTTGATTCTTCCACGGTCTTGTACCATCCATCATATCCCTGTAGAGAGTACAAAACAATGCCCAATGCTGTCGCTTGTATTTACTTTGTGAAGATGCTAATGACTGTAGGAGAAAAATGAAGTGAGCCTTCCCTGAGGAGATAATACCATTTTGTTCTGAGAAGCAGATGGGATGTATGTGCCCTTACTTTCTTGTGTGCATTTCTCATTTCATCACTACTGGTTTTTTACAGAATCAAAGTTAGGAGTGACTCATCCCAATTGATGGTTGTCTGCAAAACAAGAATTTTCCATTTTGAGGGTTTTGTAAGAGCAGAAATGGGAATCACGCTCTCCCTTCCTTGTCTGTAGCTCACATCACAGTCTCTTAAGAAGCGGTAGCTTTCTTCCAGGTGATGCTCATACTTAATCTTAACAATAGCAATTTGTGATCAATAAATTAAAATTCAAGTGATCCAGCATCAAAAAAAATGCTTGGAGCTCATTGGAATTCTTGCTAAGCTTTGTTGGCTTATATAGTATTTGGGCAAACAATGTTTCTGGGTACTGGTTGCGTATTAGATTCTACAGCTCTATATTTCACAGCCACCATAAAAGCAGGTACCGCAGTGATGGGAACCATATAAGTACCTGGATAGGTGATAAAAATATTGTTATTGAGCACTTCAGGGTGTGCTTTGTGTGAGGAGACACTTAATCTGAAGAATAAGGGATTGTTAACTTTTATTATATAGCGTATGCAATACTAGAATTTATTGTCTATTGTTCAGTAACAGCACAGTAACTGATGTGCTGTTTCAAGTATTTTTGGTTTTAATCCATGAGATAAAAGAAGTTCCCTAACTTCCTGCCTCAGTTTTCCTGTTTGCAATATATGAATGCTTATGACACTAAGTGAAAATGCAGTAAATTAAACAGTAGAATAGATACATAGCACATAGGTGGAACATGATTTTTGTGTTCCATGAAGATTTGGGTTTTCCCCCCATTAATAAAGGACTGATTTTTAGTTTAGCTACAGTAAGGTAAGAGTGTACAGCAGACACTGCTTACAGCACTCCCCACATGCTGCATTTCAGAGTAAGCAGGAGAGCTGGTCAAGATTATCTGTACTGTGGCACTCTTCAAATTGTCAGTAACAAATAGTTAAGAAAACACTTGTGTGGATGTCCAAGGCTGTCCCCAACCAAATAACTTGCATGAGGGATTGATACAATCACTTTTTGTGTGTACACAGGCCCTCAGTGGGCTAGAACTTACACACTGCCAGGGGCGGTCACTGCTGTGTGGAGCTCACTGCTGCTTCTACGGTGCAGTGGTGAGGGGCAACAAGTAATAAGAACAGAAACAAAGGTAAAAAGGTGGTGTAACCACTGAGATGATCCAGCAATGCAGTCTCAGTGAGTTGAGTTCATTACTTGCCATATACAATAATAAGTATTGACAACCTATATTTTTTTAATGAATGTCATCCAACACATTTTTAGATTTTGCATTTACATTCATTTTCTGTTTTAAATTGACATGTTTATCCCATAGCTGCTTTCAGCACACTAGGAAGGGAGAATGCCTTTTTTTTTTTTTACCTCTCTGCCATTTGAGGGAAAATCAGTTGTTCTTCACACAAAATCTCTATCAGTGGCAGCTTTTAAAGACTTCCTTGTGTAATGTCTGAATTTTTAAAGATTTTGAAGTGCCAGCTTTTTCTGCATAAAAGCTGCTTATCCCTCAATTGCAAGAATTTCAAACAGTTTGCTGACAGCATCTAGACAGCCTCAACTGAAATAACTTGAGATGGCTATAGCTTGTCTTGGCAAGTGGGGGAGATTAAGAGCAAAATCCTGCAGTTATGAAGATCATTACGCTGAAGTCTCGCTCTGCTGTCGATCCTTCCACATCTTTAGGCACAAACATCACTTCTCACATTGCCCTGCCTTGCAGTGAGTGTACATTGCTCTTGTGCAGATTCATCTGCAGCAGCAGCAGCCTGTCCTGTGCTCTTGATGATGGAACTTGACTGAGCCAAGTATAGCCAGTGCTCCATAGTGGTGCTTACACATGGGTGGTGGTTGTTTTACACTGCTTCATGATAGTTTGCAAAGCTGAAGTGGCCACTTCACCCATTTCAGCGTCTGACATGAATTCATCCTTCTTCCATGCCTCCAGAGTGGTAGAGGAGCACAGTCCATTCATGTTTTGTTAAGTCTGCCTGAGATGTGGAGTGATGCATTTTAATTATTTTCACCTGGATATGTGCAGGAGAGAGGGACATTGTATTGATTTTTCTGTTTATTTTTCCTTTCTCTCAATTAATAAATCTTTTTCACTCCTCAGCTGTATGCTCATAACCTCAGGCTCACCAACATTTGCAATTTCAGCTGACTCTTCTCTCTAACTTTCACCTACCTGTTTCATACCTTAAGGATCTACCTTTACTATAGATGATAGTCACAGATATAAAATATAAGATATACATGGATACCAACCCCCTGTTTTCTGGGATCTGAAAGTAGAAAAGCAATAAAGTAATAGGGGCCTGCAGCAGATGAGAGGCTGACCCCTGTGACTGCACCATGTACAAGATGCCTGAGTACCTTTGGAATATGAACCCTGATGTCTGCATAAATAGTCTGTTGCAAGAACAGTACCAGGGTCTATTGCATCTCCATCTGCCTGCCCATGTCCTATTGCTACTGGAATAAGCAGAGACTACATAGGTCAGTGGTTATGGGCAAGGCATTTTTCACTGAGGGCTTTTGGAGGCAGCTTTTGGATTCTGATATACCACAGTTTCCAGCAGCAGCTGATGCTAGTAAGACACAGGTGATCCTGCTGTACCTTCCCATTCTTTCAGCACTCATGTGCTTTCAGCCTGTGCATGAACGCACAAGCAATGGTTGTCAACCATTGAAGGCTCACAGCAAGTTGTTTGTCTCCTTTTTAACATGGTGCAAGCACTGTATATCTAAGGAAATGGAAATTCCTTCCTAACAACTGACTCAGACTCAAAATTCTGTTTGTATGGATGCCCATTTTAGAAACTATATTTTCACCTGGCTCACAGTGAAGTCTGCTTTTCCACTGCGGTGAAATCAAGATAAGCAGCTTTCACAAACCTCATGAAAACTTTACTTAGCAGGCAGACCAAGGCTATCACTGAACACAGAAAATATTTTTTGAAAGGAGTAAAAACACTGTGAGGTGGGGCACTGGAAGGTGTGGATGCACCATCACTGGAAGCATTGAAGGCCAAATCGATGTGGCCCTGAGCAACTTACTCTAGCGGAAGGTGCCTCTGTTCATGGCCAGGGAGTTGAAACTAGATGATCTTTAAGGTCCCTTCCCACCCAAACTGTTCTATCATATCTTCCAGTTTTCATGCTTGAGATGACAGTCCACACTGAGAATAGCTTATACTTCACATTGAGGATTGCCGATAGTCCCTGCCTGGCTCACAGACCCCCTGCAAATCTCCAGCAGACGCTGCAAGCTGTTGCTTTTAACCTAGAGAACAATGAGCACCTGCAGTCTTCTGGGGCTTATTCGGTAACAGCTGCTGTTGGCCAGAGTGCTCCCTCTTTCAACTTGCAAATATTCCTTTCCCTTTTCCCCCTTAAGGTTACTTTGGGCCCCTTTCTTCTGTTTTCATGCCCTCTGTTATTTAAAAGAATTAGTCATGAGAAAAGTTGGGTGGAGAACGCAGCAACTTTCTGTCCAGCCCTTTACTTTACCCCTGGCAGTGTGCTGGGAAACCTTCATGAAGCCTTTCAACATCATCAGAAGGTAAAGTTTTGTAAAGCACCACATCCCACCATGCTTCTCTGCTTTATCTTTCTCCACCTTATGCATGCCATGGGGTAACTGGTAAAAAGGTGGGCCTACAAGCAAAACCTTCTTCCTTTTGAGAAGCCTGGTCTAGTGCAATGTGTCTCTGTTCATGGCAGGGGTTTGGAACTAGGTGATCTTGAAGGTCCCTTCCTTCTGTGATCCTGAGATTTCTTCCTTTCTTTGCTGGTGGTGCCATGTGCAGACAACCCCAGGCACAGTCGTGCCAGTGCCAGCACAGGGGAAATCTCTGTGCTGCCAGAAGGTTGTTCAATAGTGTCTTTCCTTGCCAAGCCCCAAAGCATGCCAGGCACTGGTGGAAGGTAAGTTTTGAAATGCTTTTCCTCTCTTTCTGCCAACTCAACATATGAGGTGGTAGTACTCTTCATGATATTTTAGTAGTTAAAAAACACTATGTGCACACTGTGAGAAAAATCCTACATGGAAATGAGATACTGTGTAATGCATGTTTTCCTTTACACCTTTTATTTTTTTATTTTTTATTTTAAGTAGTCTGTGAAATTGGAGCATTACAGAGGAAGACCAAACAAGCTGAGAAGAATCAACTGAAAGGAAAATCTTCAAGTTTGTGGCTATCAGAGCAAAACGTAAAAAGGTAGGATTGTATCTATGTGGTTGTTAACCTTTCACTAACTCGCATTGGCCGTAAGAGTGTTGGCTCAGTCTGTGCCACTGCCTGTTGGACCCTCATTTTCTAAAGGCAGAAGGGGATTTTAGAAAGCTCCAGAAATTCAGGGAGATGGGAGTGAGGTAAGCAAGTGAAGGTTTGTGGTGCTCTGCATGCGAGTTGACCATCACAACCACTTTCTCCACCCCTTTCTCTTTGAGACCAGCTCAACTTCACCACCAACTCACATACAAATACATGAAAAAGAGCAAACCCTGCATTTATTTGAAGCAGCTACTTCCTTAGTGTTCAAAACTGCTTCATTTCCATAATGCTAGATGGCAGCATCATAACCTTTAACAGCACATGAATCAAAAGTTGTCAACTTTTCCTCTTTTGCCTTGTGATTCTTGCCATGTACTTTATTTTCTTGTGGTTAGCCGACACTTGCTTGCAAATTTTTCCGGTTTAGAAATGTCCATCATTTCCTGTGCTCTTTAACAACAGAGGAATGCCAGCCAAGGCAGGCAGCCTTTTCACACAGCTCTTTGCTCATTCACACCGAGGGTGCTCTACATAAATAAGGTTACTGCCTCTGCCTGTCTTAAAGCAGACTGCAACAAGACTCCACTTCATGCCTTTCCCTGGTGGTAGTGAGGGGTTGGGAGGCTAGAGCGGAAAACTGGCCTGAAAATGTCGAAAAACAAACCAAATCCAAACCCCGAACAACCAAAGAGAACTCCACAACTTTTTTACCAGTTGTTGAAAAAAAGGTCTCATATACTTGTGTGGAAATTTTCCTATTACTGTTATTATTTCAGCTTGTAGTTGGCCATGGGAACATTTCCAAAGAAACCAGTACTCTGGGAAACCTTTTGTTTTCCAGAAAGGCTGTTATTCAAAAGCAATTAACATAAAAACATTAAAATTGTCTAACTTCAGAGACAGAAGAATGAAGGAAGGAAATGTGAGAGTGCGTGTGGGCACGCAGGAGGGATACAGCAACTCTGGGGTAATGTAAGAGGCAGAAGAGAAAGACCGGGGGACTCAGGTCAGGGATGGGTGCAATTGCTGAGGAGGGTTGGCATGGTGAGGCTACACAGCTGTGGGATGCAGGAGCTGGGGGCTGTGACCTTTGATGGTAGCACAAGCCGAGGAGAGGTGTGGGGCCCAGGCCAATGGGAGTCCAAGGAGTGAGGCTGGAGATGCCCAAGTGTCTCTCTATTCTTAAGGCCAGGTATGAAATGTGTGTTATGTGTTATGGCAGCTCTGAGTGCCTGTTGTGATGAGGTGCAGCTGTGGTGTCAAGACCAGGCTTGTTCTCAGCAGCCTGGGGCAATGCTCCTGAATCCTTTTGCTTCCCACTGATGATGCTGGGCCAAGGCACTGGCAGCAACAGTGTTAGCGGTTTTATTTTACAGCATCATGGTGCATGTTTTCTCCACTATTTCTCCAGTGGGTTTTGAAACAGCTGGCTGATTTCAGTCTCACTTGGGAGGGCAGAGAATGAGCAGATGTTAAGGTATTGTCAACTCATGTGGAAATGGAGATTGATCAGAAGGAGTTTCCAGACATCCCAAGGCAGATCTCTCTGCCTTTTTCAAAAGAGTGCAACTATTTTAAAGTCTGAACTGCACTACATGCAGCCTAAAGTAAGGCATTTTCTATTGCAAGTGGGGTGCCACAGCTATAAATTCACAGATTATCTTTGGAGGCCTTCTGACATTTCTATCCATCTTTCTTCCCCCCTGTGTTATCTCATCTCTGACTGTTCCTGTCCACATGTGTCAGTTTCAGTCAGAAATGTGAAAGAGATCTCCATCCTCCTCCTCAAGGGGGACCTGAAGGACTTGGGAATCAGCCAGATGTAACATTGCAGGCAGGAGACCTGTGGAAAGCAGAAGTGGCAATAAATACTGGGAAGGTTGAGATCATTGCAAATGCAAGAGATGAACTGGAGTTGCTGGGGTGAAAAAGAGGAATGCAAAAGTTGATGAAATGTACAAATTGACCAGGAATCCTGAGAGACACTTGGAAGAACCTGCCTGTGTCCCAGAAGCATGTTTGAAATGAAAATCCTTAAAGACCTTGGATAAATAAAAGTCTGAAACGCAAAAGCTTGTCCTAAACTAGATAGTAGTCTGTGCTCTGAAAAACACAGAGAAATGGGACAGGAAGCATTGCAAAAAAAAGGAAAAAGGCGTGTGAACAACAATGACAGCAGAGCTGAAAGCAATTTCAAAAAGGCTCAGGGCAGAATGCTATGCTGGTGGAAGGGGAGGAGGCGTCTGCGACTGTCCTCCTGCCGCAGAAGGAGGCTTTGCAGGTTTTCAGGACACTATTTCTGTGCTGATGTTTTTCTGTATGCCTTCCCTTCCACACAGAGTGAAGTATAAACTTTTAATAGATCATCTGTAGCTGGTATAAGTGTCCCCCCTCCTTCCATCCTTCTGTCTTGTTTCAAGATCAAATGTTAATTGAAACAAGATGTGGCAGACAGGATGAATGTCTATAAATAGGTTCTAAACTGTCATCTTAAGAGCAATGTATGTGACCCAGTTCAAATACCAATACAAAGAAAGAAAAATTGTTAAACACATACTCTCATTAAACACAGGAAGGTCTCCTTGTAAATTGTTTTATTCTTTGACAGATACTTATTTAGGCTGATTACAGCAAGCGGTAACATATTTTCTGCTTTGGTGCCCAGTAAATGCCTTTTAATAATAGATTCCATTCATACTACACTTTGTATTGTCATTCAATTTATGGCACAGATAATGTGCACTCTTACTACTTTCTCCTTCTTTCACAATTCTTAAAGAGTTTAATTTATTTACTCTATTACCTGACATGCAGAAGAGATTTTTTTGGGGGGGTTTTAAACCTCCTCATTTAAAATATTTAATTTTTGATGATATAGTATTCTAGGATGACCATATGACTTATCTGAGAAACCATTTAGAACATTGTAGAGATTGTGAAACCCATGTAGGTTTTTTACACTTCCAATTTATGTAACACAGTATTTAACTCATCTGAGCCCCCAGAATATTACCTATATAAGTAGCAAATGCAGACAGGATTCACCTTTTGTTATTCAATCTCTTTTCAACATATGAAGTTCTCTTCCAACAGCTGGTTCTGTAAAGAAGGTTTGTCAAGGTTATATTTTTCAGTACTTGACTCTTGGCACTGCATATTTCTCATTTGTTATTTGCCTTGCTTTCTGAGGGGTTGCATATATCATCCTTACTGCCAAAGTTCTGCACCAGCATGTACATTTTGAGGAAAATATTTATTTGAAGTGTAACTATGTTTTCACTATAAAAAATACAAAGCTAAAAGTGACTGAAATAAGAGCCAAATATATATACTTTTAAGTATACTTATGCAAGTTTAAATAAATGAAACACAGACCTTTAAACTTTATCCATACTCACTCAGCTTCCATGGTATTACTATAGATAGTCAGCACTCAGAGCCAACTACCATTTAAAGACCATTAAAAACACTACTCTGTTTCCAGATGTTTTATTATAATGAACTACTCCCTATCTGTTCTGTGAAGCTAGAGAAAGCTTTACCCTATACTATGTGCTAGCTGTCTATGTACATACTGCATAACTTTTCAAATATTTTGAAGCCAGGGGACATTCAGGTTGGAAAAAAATTCTACACTGAAAGAGTTAGTAAGTATTGCAGCAGGGTCGCCAGGGAAGTGATGGAGTCACCACCCCTGAGGTATTCAGAAAACAAGTAGATGTGGCACTTTGCAATATGGTTTAGTGGGCATGGTGGTGTTCAGTCAAAGGTTGGACTTGATCATCTTGGAGACCTTTTTCGACCTGAATGATTCTATGGTTCTATGAAACCTCTGTTATACCTGCGTGAAAGCTGAGTAGTTACATTACATCAAGGTTAAGAAACAACACATACGTAAATGCAGACTGCAGGACTTAAAATTCAAAACGTAGGTATCCTTTTTTTCAAAGTTGATTTGTGGATTCAGAAATAACACTTACCCTAGTGGAAGCTGTGAGTTTTAATATCCTAAGCAGTCTCTAGCATGAGACGTCACAAAGCTTGTATTGCAAAATGAAATATAAAGTTGCCTCAAGCCACAGACAGCTAGCAGCTTGTTTTGATAAGGTTTTTGGGACAGGCTGACAGTTTAGCTCATTGACTTTGCTATTGCTAGAACTTGGGTATTAATCTTGATATCTAGCAGATACATCTCAAAATGTGTTTTAAAACTTGTTAGCCTGAATACCACGGTGTACAAAATCAGGATAAGGGGATGTGGTGGTGGAGGAAAAAGAGGTCCTCTGCCTAAAAGCACATGGTCTGTCTCCTCTCCCTCGAGTATTAAACAGTACAGCAGCAAAAAAACCAAAGACAGAAAACCCAGAAGAAAACAGCATTCCCTGTTTGACTTTCTCACTAGTTTAGAGACTTCTTTCTGGGAACCACATCAAAGGGCCTTCATCATGGTTCTTTGTGGTGTCAAAAAGTGAGCAATAGGAAAGACCTTTGAGCTAGGTGAGGCCTAAAGTTCCCAGGAACCTAGAAGATCCTTGCATTCCTGGATCCTCTTGTACACCTTACACACCTGGAAGTGCTCTACTTAGCCAACTGTACCACAATATAAAGCAGACACAACCCATTCACAGAACCAGTACATACGTAAAATAAGATGAGGTATGTGCCATATGAAAGTAAGCATCTCTGTTACCCATCAAGATGGCATTTATATTTGAAAGCTGTAAACTGACCTGTCTGCACCTTTGGCAATAAAAAACTCCAAGTGCACAAGGCAGGACTTGGAGTAGATATGTCGAGTAAAACAACATCTAGACAGATATATCTGCAATTGTAGAAAGAACATGGGTATTTTCAAGCCTGAACTGAGGTGTCCAGCCTTATATGAGGTATTTTCTTTTGCAAGAGGAGAGAAGATTGCTGTTTCCTCTCTCCCTATATCTTTCAATGTCTTTTTGAATTTTCCAGATAATCCTGGCCTCTATAAGAATCTAGATAGGGAATAGAAACTATGTATTTTAACATGGATGACCAGTCGCACAGCATATTTGAATCCTGAATAAAAACACTTGGAGATATTGGTACCACTCAGCAACCCATAGGCAAAAATTGCTTTTATTGAACCTATTCACCAGATGGTTATAAGAAGAGACTGTAAAAAATGCTATCCATTTGTGGTCAGAAAAAGTATCAAGTACGACAAGTTATCCTTACTGAATACTTCAGTTACTGAACTTGGCAGAGAATTTGCTTTAACTCCAGAAGAGTATTTCAAATGAAATCTTTAGAAGAGATGTGAACCAACTTTGCAATACTGGACTTTTTGTTCCTCATGCCATAGTCCTTCTCCCAGTCCCATATTAAGGCAACAGAAAATTTAAGCAGCTCCTAACTACAGAAGCCAACATAACAGCTAAGCTATTTGGGATGAAAGCACCATAGGACAACTGCAGTTCCAGCAGGATTTGACTTGAGGATCATGTGGGAAGCCTTTCCACTGCCAGACCAGTGATGAAAGAGACAGGGGGTGAGGGGTGAACAAGTTCCAGTTGTGAATCACCCCTCGTGTTGGCCAAGGAATCTGCAGATGGAAAGAGGAGGGAAGCAACCACTAAGGCTGAGCTCTGCAACCTCACTTTCCTGCTCCCCACTAGGAAGAACCGTACTTCATTTCCCTCTCTGAGATATGCCCTCTCATACAGCATTCACCCTCATTTAATTGGAGCATGTCCCTTCTGCATCCTAAACAAACAGTGCTGGCAAAACAGTATCACTATTAAGAGTTATATCTGACATACTGGCCAAGTCAGTCTGTGAATTACTTGCCTCAGGCCTGGCAGGGAGAGGTCTCCATCTAATTTATCTAAGGATAAAATTATTAACAGCGTTGAAGTATGTGCAGACCATCAAGAAAAGGAAGGATCCCCTGTTGCTGAGAGAGAGCTTGACTCTTAGTTTTTATTTTTCCTTCAAATACATTTAAAACATTGATGCTTTCGCCCACTGGAGCTAAATACCACCAGGTAAAAGATGGCAGCAAATATATTAAAATGGGTGTTACACCAAAAATCAATGAGATGAAAAAAACCAGCTGAGAAAGAAGAGTTCAAAATCAAAACTGCATGCATCTGGAAATGGCCCACATCCCAGAAAGTGCATTTTTCAGCTGAGGAGTTCCTACTGTAGAGGACAAGTACCTGTCCAGCTCTGTCCAGACCCAAATGTCTTGCAACAGAAGTCAGCTGTGAGTGGGATTTTGGCTAGGTCTGCAGTGGACATGCATGTCAACCACAAAGTGGCTTCCAAGTCTGGGTTGTAATTTTCCCTAAATGTAGTACAGAAATGAGCTATTCCTCACGTTTGCCTCTCCCTGTTGTTGGGGTCTGGGCTGATTTATCAAGAAATGCCAAGGACCTGCACAAGTACTCATGGAGTGACTTTACTAGAATTTAATTCCAGCAAGGGCTCTACTTTTCACAGAGTTTCCTGATCCCTAGAGAAACAACAGGGGAAAATAGGAGCCTTTGCAGCAAACCTGACCCTGTGTGCAAAAGATGGAACCACCTGCGTGTGTGTCACTGTGCCTGTGTCCAAGTCAAACAGCTCGCTTCCTGGAGTCCCCGGCCGGAGGGGAATGTCGCGGTGCGTCACAGCTTGGAGCGGAAAGCGGATGGTGCTGTGGAGAGCACACGCTGTGACCAGCTCGGATGTAGGCATTGCTCCTGTGAGCTCATGGCAGCAGATGGCTCGTTCCTGTACTTGATGGCAGGAGAGAGGCACGGAAGTGGGGGTAGGGACAGTTTTTTCCCCGGAAACTTATCTGTCTGACAGATATCAAGCCCAGCATCTGTGTGTTCTAGGAGGTTCAGATAGATGTGTTACACCGCTGATTCAGCCCCTGGGCTCCCCAGCTGCTTGGCTTGGGGTGGGTTTGGCGGACAGTCCTGCCTGAACCTATTGCAAAAGTTAAAAAGTTATTTTCTCAGCTCTTCCCCCTCCCACACCCCCTTGTCAAAGCAGCAAAATTGTGGTTCCTTTCTCAGAAACTAACTAAAGCTTTTCTTCACTTAAACTTGGCCACTGCAATAAGAAAGGTATAAAATAAAATGGTTAAAAAGACAACATTATTTTTCTCTAAAGAAATATGTTGCAAGTTGGATGGCAGTCCTGTTTCTTTCCTTTTCCTGTTTTTCTTCCTCTTAGCTATGCACAAACATTTCTTTTGCAGTAGGTATCACATCACTACAGTTTTAGGCAACCTCCATCACACAGTGCTGTGCTGGGATTGGACTAGGACAGCTGGCAGCAGGCTAACCTTCTGGGACAGTGGCATTCTCCCTGTATGTAAAAGGGAGGGGAGAGATTCAACGTACTTGTCTAAATCAGCATATAGCTGGTGATTTAGACAATGGTAAGGCACACTGGAAAAGTGTGTATGTCTTTTAATCTAAGATCATGAGTATGGTGTGTGTAAAATACTGGATTTAGTGAGCTATGACAGCTCTGGATGGAAAGGAAAAGGTTTTGCTAGACCCCCACTTCACCCAGCCTGGCTCTCTGCAGTATAACTTGTTTTTAAGGTGGGTTTATGGACAGAGATGCCACCTCTTTCCTCTGAAGCTCAGTAGCTGGTTGATTACTTTTTAGCGCAAGAGTTCAGAAAAACATTCTTAAACCATGATGTCTCCAAAGGTTTGTGGTAAGAAAACAATGTTAACTTGCCCAGTCTAGAAGTAGAAAGATGAAAAAAGAGTAAAGTACACTGTGTTCTTTGTTCCAAATACCTGGAATTGGTGTCCTTGTTGGAGACAAGTACCATAAATGTCATTAATGTTTGAGGTTGCTTTCTCTTGTTTATGGAGCACTGCAGTATTGCTGCCACAGCAGTGTTGCGCTACACAGCACAATCCTCATTTTCACTTTTTAATGAGCAGTGACTCTAATTACTGTAGCTATTGCACTGGGTGTGTACCCGTGCTTTACTGCAGTTTCCAAGGGGGAGTGTGTCATATTAGCTTCTAGAAAAGTTCAGGACAGCTGCCTATGTCATGGAAAAATAAGACTTGATTAACAGAGGATGTAGGAAGCCAAAGTAAACACTAGAAATGTGAGAAGCAGCTATGGTGGTGTAGATTAGTATATATGAAGGGATGTGTAAATATGAGTGCTTGACATGATTGATTTTTACATCAAAAGGGAAGTCATTATGTTACTAGGTTTTTAGTTGGATGTCCCTGCTGACAGTGTTGGAGCTATTACAATGTACCACTTAACTCAAAATCTCAAATATTGTGAAAAGTCAGGCCTGCATTCAGATCTTCCCTGAATTTCAAATATAAAAAGACAAGCAACAAGAGGGAAAATGTGAATTTTAAAAAGTGTGCCTGTCAGCAAAACACTCTGGTGTGCACACACAGCCCCTCTTGGTCAAACCACATGCATTGTGTATTAAAAAAATCCCCCCATGAGAGGTAGATGTGATGGTAGCTGGGTAACAGGCCCATTTAAAAAGCAGGAGGAGTGCTTTGTGAGCCTATGAGATGCCCTTACCCCTTTTTGTGTTGCTGACGCACAGAGCTGCAATACACATTACAGACAAAGAACAAAGTGAAAACCTGCAGTTACTTAAATCAGCCACTGAGACACATCCAGTTAACTTGGCTATGAAGAAAGCCTGAATTATCATGTTCTACTCTGTCATTTAAAGATAAATGTTTTTCAGCATAAACCCCATCATTATGTGTACATATTTAAAAAAGGTTGCGTATTGTTTGCATTTTTTTTGTTTGCATGGGTTTTTTTGTTGTTTTTACAGCAATAATAAGACTTTTAGACTTACTAAGAAGTAGGTCCAACTTGTGGTTAAATCCTGCAGACGATAGTCTTGCTGATCTCAGGATTTTCCAAATACTAAAACACATATGTCTGGATTTCTCAAAACCCCACAAAAATTCAAAAACATCAGACCCACTTCACCTTTCCCAAGATATCTGAGATGGCCATAAACCACTGGAGCATCCTGGCAAGATTTCTTGTAATAGATAATCTCTCAAACAGCTCCTAGTGGCTTATTAGAAATTTCAGATATTATATATTAGCAAACAAAATCAAACTTTATCCTTTAGTTTTTGCTTAACTACAATAAAATATTTATAAGGTGCAACACTATGTGCATGCAGGTGCAATAGTTTTTCCAGTGTTGTTTATATAACAGAGTACCATTAAAAATGTCATGTGGAGGGAGGAGGGTGTTCTGTATGGAGAGCTGTATAAAGTCTGAGCCAAGAAAAATAAATCTCCCAGTAAACCCTGGCACTCTTGTGCAAGTGCCATCCCCAGCACTGCTTCCTACAGGAGCTTGAGGCCAAAGTGTGGAGGTTGGTACCTGCCAGCTGCAAGGCTCTGGATATGGAATGACTGGTCTAGATAAGAATTTGTTTCAGCAGAATCAAATGGAAGTCCTTACCTAGAGATAAGCCTGAAGTTCTCATGCACTACTAAGTTCCTTTCAGTGCATATATTTACACTCAGGGTTTGTATATATATTTAAACTTGGGGTTTGTAGATATAGTTACAGTGTGACAAATATCCCTGATCTGACAAGTTGGCAGGAAAGAGACAGTGTAAGTGCCTGTGTACCTGCTTGAGTGAAAATCTGAAGGGTCTCAGTGTCTGCATGTGTCTTGTTCATTTTCTTATGTTGGTTTAAGATTCTCAAGTGGTAACTGCAAGCCTTGGGTAGCTGTACAGTTCAAGAAGGAAAAATACACTTGCTGAAATGCAATTGTCCTTTATTAGGACAACTCTCTGGCCCCATGGCAAGGCATTTTTTATTTTCAGGTGAACTCATTCCATTTTAAGCTTTGCTTTGCTTCAGTGGCCCTTTTGACAACTGTAAAGGATGCTTCTGACTTTGGCCCGCTCTGGTATTCCGTTTGTCCCCTGCAGAAGTCTGCCTTTTTGGCAACATGGGCCATTAGCTTTCCTCTTGTGGTTTCAGCTTTTCTTCTTGCTTTTCCACTTGGGATTTTTCTTCTTTTACTGTTCCTTTTCTCTTTTCAGCAAGCAGTTTCTGCAGATGTGCAAGGTGAATTCTATTCATTCTTTATATGTGCCTTCCTTTTATTAAATTGGTCATTTATTTTTCAGTCCTCATTCTTAAGATGAATATTACAGAGCTCTGTTTTTGGAGCAGGGAGGAGAAGTGAGAGGTGGAGGGAATCACATCTCCCAGGGAAAGTGCTGCTTCTAATTATGCCTTGGAGATTATTTCTTCATGGCTCAGATATAATTACTACTTGATCAAACTCATATGTGCTATTTAGGACAAAATAAAGCCTCTCTTTCTATATGACCCAAAAAACAAGCTGTTACTTCAAATATTCATTCTTGAGGGTCAGGAAACTGCATCTGTAATTCTTACACATCCTACAGACCCTGAACTCTCTGCAACAGAGTAGCCCCTTTTGTTTAACTCTTTCCTCCTGCAGCCCCACTTCTACCAAAACTTTGCCACCTATAGTGATACAGAGGTGCAAAGCAGGACTTTTAGGACATCTCTTCGTTTCTGAATTCTGGTTGCCTTTTGAGAACTACTTAGAAATGTATGTTATAGGACAGGATTTTTAACCTTGCCCATGCCTTACCCAAGTTGGAAAAAGCTGGAGATAGAAGGTAGTGCAACCTAGATTGTGAAGGCAGTAGGGACATGGCCTCAAAGGGCAGAGAAATTCTGGGAGAATGACAAGAAGGCCCCTGTCTGTCCTTGATTATTTTTTTTCCTTCTCTAAAGCTCATGCTTTCACCACTTCAGAGTCAGTACTAGGAGCAATACTAGGTACTTTCTGGTGACAAAGAAGTGTGTGCTACGTGAGCTGGTGAGATGATACCTCTGCTGAGCCAAAATCCACTGAATTGGTAAGACTCATTCCCAAGTCTTCAGAGAATTGCAAATCCCCCAAAGGGATCTGGCTTGAGTTTACAGAGTCTATGACTAAACCTGCTGTCTTCTGTATCCTCACACACCTGCTGACTGGATCCTGGAAGGTCACCCAGACATCTGAAGCTCTGTCTTTGAACATGCCCAGAGACATGTGAGCCTCAACAGAACTGAGCAGCTTGGTGACAGCTTCCTGCCCATGTTTTGCCTCATATCACCAGATGCAGCACTTTTCCAGATCACACTCTGCAAAAAGGGCTATTGCTCTTGCTTGAAGTACAGCAGGGATGCTGCAGTTCCTATTCTTATTCAACTACCCAGGTGAGGATTCTTCCTCCCCATCCCACCTGGTCCTCTAATATGGGCTCAGTCTCTTCTTTCATCTAAGAGATTTAAAGTACCTCTCTCATTCTCTGGAGACTTCCAGAGCTGTATAACTTTTGCAGTGGGTGCAATCCCATGATTCTTGGAGCTGGAGGGATTAATCAAGAAACTATTAAGTGCAGTGAGCAGAGCATGTATGCAAAAGCAGGAAGAACAGTATTGCACTGCTTCTTCCAGAGATCATCCCTGTGGCTTATGCATATTTTCTATGAAAGATATAAGGAGACATTGGTGTGAGAGTCACCGCCTAAAGGCTCTGGAGAGGTCTGTGTGTCCCGGTGGCATTGTACATAGGAAATGTACAGGAAGAATGGTGTTTGCACTCTCTGTCCTAGTGTGGTCCTTCAGAAGGACATCTCAAGGTCCATGGAGAATTTGGCTTGCAATTCATTATTAGGTAAATTATAACAATGTGGAGAAAGCTGCTGAAATCAACGGTTGAAGGGGGCTATTTCACGTTTGACGTGCTGTTTCCCAAGGGTTAAGAAAGCACAGATCCAAACCAGGGTACTGACGTAGAACACCTTGTACTTCCCTAAAATGGTAATAATTCTCAATTTACAAAGCTCCTGGGAAGGGCTCACATAACACTGGAAAGGGGTTGCTAGTACTTATTTCTTAGCCCTCTGACTTTGCACAGTCTGGCGCAAGGGATGAAGCAGGACAAACAAACAAATTCTTGGTTGTTAAAGGCCAAATATGTTTGGCTGATTGTGCTTCACCATCAATTTCAGTAACAAAAGCCTGTTTAATAGGAGGAGAACAATGCTTGTACCTATAGCTGCTGTCACTTTTGCACATGAGACTGACGGCAGCCACTGACTCCACACATATAAACCTTCTTAAAAGGCACAATTTGAAGTAGTGATTTATGCTCTATGGATATTCTTTATTTCAAACATAAAGCCACCATAATGTCATTTGTATTACTTCAAAGGATTACGAATCACCCACAGAATGTTTTATAAATGATTTCTCTTCAACATTGCCTTATATCATCAGGGCAATTGTTTCTGCAGTCCCACTTCCAATCCTTCCACCTCAGTCTAAGGCCAGCTCTTGTAAAAGTCCCTGAGATTCTTTTTTACTAACATTATTATCAGACCCCACACTGTCTCTGATTTCCTCCATGCAAGAACTGCTATTCATCCACACTCCTAGAGGCTGTTGCCTTTTTCCAGTTGTTGGAAAGTGGGTGCCTGTCTTCTGGCCCTGAGTTGGAAGGTTGACTCCCACTGGGAAATCGCCTGCATGTATTGATCCCCACCATGTCCATCTATCCAGCTGGTGAAGGATGCAGCTGTAGACACAGGACAGGGGAGCTACACGCTGTACTGCCAGCCCTACCACGGCCTAGAGGTTTCACACACTTAACTGCTCTAATTGTTGAACAGGAGCTCAGACCATGGAACGCTCATCCATATAGGTAGGGTCACTCCTTCTGTGAGCCTGCAGGAGTTACCAGCATCCAAGCTATCTAAGAGAGGATTTGGGCCCATAGACAAATAAAAAATCCCCAATTCTGTCCCCTTTATGTAGTCTTTATGTATTACTAATTACCAGACACACAGTATGCAGGCAATATGTGTGTGTTTATGGTGTCCTTTTAGAGGTATCTCTTCCTCCTGGGAGAAGAGAATCAAGAGAAACTGCAGTCCCTCAGGATATACATGAGATCACAGCCAAAATTCGAAACTCCCTATTACCCTTGCTTACTCAGTGCTCAAGTATGGGCCAAGCAGGTCAGGCCTGCATCTCTTTATTTTTTTATTGCTGTACTTTATCAGAGCACTCAGTGTTCACATATACCATTTATTTTGATATGATGAGACAGGAAACACTTTCTTCCCATGCACAGGTAGACAGCTGACTTCAGAAATTCCAAAACCTGATGCTGAGATCTTGCTTGTGTGTAACCTGTGCTGAAAGAGAAGGGACACCTGTTCTTCATCGCAAACCATGTTTTGGATTCAAGACTTGCAGAGAAAAGGGACACTATTCTTGTGGGCTGTGCATGGTTAGAGACTTGTAAATGATTTCTTCACTTGAGAGAAGAATAGTTTTTACATTCCAGATTTGGGACATTGGAGAAGACTTCAGATAGTCCATGAACCTGACACAGTATTCTGGTGTGCTGTGCTGAGTGCACTGGAGTCAAGTTACAGAGCCACAGCAGTCAGAAGTGATAACTGGCTGGATCTCTTGCTCAGAGGAGAACTCACTGGTAAACAGTAACCACAGCCAGCCCCAGCACCAACCTATTGTCTAATCCACTAGTAGTATGATTTTATGTACAGATTATTGATTTCAGGCTAGTGTCAGAGACAGCAATGTTCTGTACCCATGTGACCTCACAGGCTGTGAAATTTGTGCAATTACACAGGCATTACTTACCAGTATTTTAAGCAGTGTTTGCTAATTATTGTTATTATCTCTCCCAAGAGATTAGTGCCATTACTGTCTGTAGGCTGTGATTTACAGTAGTGTAATCATCTGAAAATACTGGATTTGTTAAGCTTCTCAGATAATAACAAAAACAAGTCAAGCAGTACTGACAGATACCAAATGGACGTAAAGAAAATGTTTTTCTTTCCTGAAGATGTATGATTTTATTATATTCCAACCATCCACTTGCCAACAGGCAAAGTAGTCTATCATTGGAGCAACACATACTAAAATGAGAAAAATAAGAAGGTATTTCTGTGAATTCTAATATGAGCAGTATGATCATCTTAGTGTGACTGAAGTGTTCAGTAACAATACACATACCACTTGACTCTTCTTGTTTGAAAGAGCACTAAGTCAGGGTTTTTCTCCAGAACCTGACATCACATCTGTGAAAGTCTTCTTCATTGAATTTATTCAGAAAAAAACCTACGTACTATTTGTTTTGCGTACGTAAACCATGTACATTGTTAGAGATTTTAAGAGGCCTTAAAACCCATGGGTAAATAGTAATAAATTATTGTTTTATGAATTTACTAAAGATTACTTGGTCCTTCAGAAAAAAAGATTATAATCATTCTTTTCAGGCTTTTTTCTTTAGCAGAGTGACTTAGAAAAACCTTTTTCAGCTCATACTAGTTAATTTTTACTTTGGTATTTTTCTCCAGTAAAAAGCCCTCACCTTTGCTTACCTTCATTTCCTTGTGGTTTGGTTGGGTTTGACACTTACATGCCTCTGTCAAAGGAGATGAAGGCACATCTCCTTGCATGAGCCTGATACTCCTGTCCTCCACAGAAGCCCACATATAGCAACTCCATAGGGAACTAGAAGGCTGTGATGGGAGAAAGCCAGGAAATACAGGATAGTGAAGTGCAGGGGCTCTGAAATGAGCTGATCCAAGGCCTCTCTGAATTGAATTTTGCTGCTTTCCAGGACACAGGGCCAAGGTGATTCCTAGTACAAACACAGCAGAGGGAAGGGCTGGGGCAGGAAGCTTCCATGGGTACACAACTGCTGTACAAACCAGCAGTGAATAATCAAGGCAAAAGCCCTGGAGCTCCAGCACCCGGCTTTCCCATCCACTTAAGGGCATGGGGGCACCAACTGCAGCTATTGAAGGCTTCATAACTCTCAGCAAACCCCTTCCTTTGGGAACAGCTGGCTCCACAGTCCCAGAGCCCCATGTGGCACAGCTCCTGCCCCAGCCCAGCATCTTTGCAGCACCAGGGTTTAGGCCACACCAGGCAGTTCAGCTACAGTGGTTCCAGAGACAGTTGCCTGTTTTGTCCTGGCCTTTGAGAGCAAGCAGGTCCACCTGTGTATGGGGTAAATAGAAGCTACTGCAGTCTTAAAAACCCAGAAAAACCCAGAAAACCTCACAACACGCCTGATGTAACCCCATCTCCAGTGTGTGATGGACCAATGCTGTGTGTTGGGCAGGTAGCTGCATAGGAAAACAGGAGCTTGGCCTCTGGGATAGGACAGATGAGGCAAGGAAAATATGTTTTCCACCTGCCAAAAAGACTAAGGCTAAAGCTTTGCCAGTTGGACCACACCTTGTGAGTTGCTGGACAAGCTCAATTCCCATTAATGTCAGTGGGATTTCTGTGGGAGCTTAGCAACTGGCATGCTGTAAGCTGTTACACAGGAATGACAGGGGAACATATTAATGCAAATGCCTATGAGGCTGAAGCCATCCATGATCTGTTATTAAGTAATGCATTCAGGTGATACTTCCCAGATAGTAACAGTCATATTTGAACAGATTAGTCCTCACTCTGATTGCAGTATTATTAGTCAAAACACATTCTCCTCAAGTCTGAAATGGTATTTGCTGCTGCTTCTCTCTTCAAAAGCTTTTCTTTTGTCCTCTCTTCCATTTAAATTCAACTTATACATGTTTATCTAGATAATATCCCATAAGTACTTTTACATATAAATCTACTTCTCAATTTTCACTTCTTCTAAAGCTGTCAATAAAACACTTTAAAACTACTCTGTGGCATAGATAAGCATTTTACTTATCTGTATTTTCTCTTATATACAGCAAGGGAGGTACTGCTCAGTTGTGTCAGAGAAGCCACTGATGAGAGCAGCCGGTTCACGTGTTGTTCTCAAAAAGAACCCAGCTGGACTGAACACCATCGTGCATGTTGGCTGCTAGATCTGCTCTGTCCTCAGCTTCCTGCTAAAACAAATTTGTTTTGATTGTTCAACATAGTAAACAGTTGTTGATCAATGTAATGCTGAATGGTGCTGGTGGCTGATTCATCACTCTTGGCTTGACTACTGCAAAGCCTAAGGAGTAAAAGGGAAATACTAATGACTAGGAAAAAAAAGCCAACAATGGAAGAAACAAGGAAGGGAAGAATAGGGAATCTAGCAGCCATCATATGGATACAGAGCATGGAGAGAAGAGTCACTAATGTTTTTTCCAAATCTAAGATATATTTACTTTCTGATGCAGATTTATGCAGCAAGACACTTAGATTTTGAAAATGGAATGCATAGATGCTGCACAGCAGGAATTAGCCGAGAGGCAACATCTTAATATAGAGTGCAGGAGTGCGTGGAGCACTTATGACAGTGGAGAAGCCTGGGTTCCTACACAGGCATTCCCAAAGAATGTTAAAAATATTTGTGGGAGAGAACAAGCTTGTGAAATCAATTTTCTGAGCTGCTGTCTGCTTCTTTGAAACAAAAATGATCTTACAGCAGTTCTATGTGTTTTCTTTTCATACCAATGCTAAGCTTATCTTATAAACACATCTTCAGTATGTAAAGTAAGTTAAAAACATCCATTATAAAACTCGGATGCAAGGAGAATGTGGCCTGGATGCTTACTAGCATGCAGAGAGATATCCTCTTATTCTTTTTTGTACTGTGATACAGTGGTAGCAGTATCTGATATCTAGGGCTTTGACAGATCTATTGTAAGCACGTCAAAGACTTAGAATTTGTTTTTGGCAATATTACATCCCCAAAACTGAGGAATGAGTCCCACTGACTTTCATTAAACAATGTATACCATTATTGTTTTTCCCATTTTGGAGTTGAAATTAAACTAGCATTAATAATACTTTGTGTATTTATTCTTTCAATGAGAAAAAATATTATTATGTCTATAGAAATGTGCATTCAAAGTGCAGCTTAGACACTAGCAAGTCACTGCTGTGTGCCTTGCACAAGATCCTGATGTCCATAACGGATCTCGGGTGTGACATGAGTGCTGTTCTGTGATCAGCATCTCACCTCCTAAGTGACCTGGGGAGTCCAAGACTAACAAGTTATGGTGCAAGTCTTCCACTCAGCAGTTTTGCACACAGGAAGAGAACTTTCCCACAGCAAGTGGTAACTTGTCTAGCAGCCTTTCAGGCTAACATGCACTGGCTCAGAGAGATAAGGGAGGGAAGTGCCATACTACAGGGCAGTTCATAGAGTGAGTGAAGGCTGTGTGACTGGGAGGAAGTTGTGGAGCCTGAACTTGGGAGTCCAGATTAAAACCTTACAAGAGTTTAAGGCTGGGACAGGGACTCAAAAGTGGGAAGATACCAACGACCAGCTGTCATAAGAAAGAGGACAGAAAGAAAGGGCAGAAAACCATCTGCACCCTTGGTCCCTACACTTAGTTTCAGGAAGTTGTGGTCATTCTGATGTTGGCATGTACTTGTCAGCCACCCCCCAGCAAGTGTCCAAACTCTCCTTCAGTCTCTTTCCTCCAAAATGTGACAATGTTCACTTGCTCTCAGTTATTGTTTTGGTGTCTCATGGTGCCAAGTTCAGTGTTCTAATGTAGAAGGTCTTGCCTTTCTGAAGACCATCTGGGTGTCAGACACCAATGGACAGTGGAACTCTGCTTTTTAGCATATTTTTTTTAAAGTCTGGGAAATAAATACTTTTTTCATACTAATAAGTATTAATATTTTTCTAACCAGGAAAGGTAGAAGAATAGTCAGATTGTGAAATAAAGCACTCGAAAACTACAAAGTGTCATGATTAAAAGTTACCCAATGATTTGATTTAATCCTGTTGTGTGTATTCATTTGGGCATTTTACAAACAAGTTTGAGTCCAATTTTATTTATCTTGGCAGTATTTCAATGGAAATATTTGTTTGAAGCTGTTCATTTCCACAGTGCTCAGTACGATAAATAGCCATCACAATAGCAGCACTGGCTAGGTATTTTAGCTTCATTTTACAAATGCGGCAAACTTCTTCATAGCCAAGTGGGCAAGTGCATCTGGTAAGGCAAGTTTAGATGTCTGGATATCTTGGTGCCTTTTCCTTAATTCAGATGAGGATTCCTTCCAAACCAGGGCAGTACATAAAATATACAGGGTGGAGATGAAATCCTGTCTCTACAGAAATTAATATAAATGAGACATTATGGTACAAATACATATCCTTAAGGTCTAAGTTATTCTGTTCACCAAACCAAATTGCTAACAAATTGGCAAACTAACAAATATCAGCATTTATGAAAATTAAATCCATATGTTCTTCAAATGCATATATCATCAACTGCTTCCAGATGTAAAAGTCCATGGAAAATTTTAAAGAACTTCAGTTCTGCAGTCACTTTCCATTATGATACTCAAAATTAGCACTGTTCCCAAGTGATATACAACAATATTTAGTCTCTTCAGGAAACAATACTTGTTGCTTTCCTTAAAGCCAGGTATCCTGTAACCACATCTGAAGGAAGCATCCGAATATAGGCAAATTCTTCAATAGTACTAAACCTTAGCTTGCTCTGGGGATCTGTGTAATTTGCCTGAAAAAGAAACAATGGTAGAGACACTATTCAAATAAAATTTCAAAGCATAATAGTAAAAAAGTGTCTTAATTACAAGACCACAAAATAATGAGTTTCTTTTCCCAGTAACAGCACTGCTGTTCTATCACATGACCAAAAGTTTGTCTTTTTTCTTTCCCCTCATGTCAGAACTTATGAGAAGTTAACAGACCTCCATAAAATCACATTAGAAATGCATTAACAGGGGGCTGAAATAAGTTTCATGAAAAAGAGCGCAAGAAAAATTCCTCAATTCTAAACTCACCCTAGCAACTCTGTGCCTTGTGCAGTCTCTCAAGGCAGCTCTCCAAATAGTTAGGCTGCTGCCAATAAATTATCCACAAAGAGGCTGAATTATGGGTACTCTGATGGCTTTGGACTGCTTTTCTCTTGCTACATACAACTTAGCTTTTAATTTACTTTAAAGTGGTTGTTAAAGCTAGGGAGTCTTAGCTTACGGTTCTGTGACTGAACTGATAAGAAATTTGAACTCAGCGTTGTGTTTTGCTACAGATGCCTGCTTTTAGGATAACAGCCCGGCCAGCTCACTCTGGGCTACACTTGTATCCTCTGCTATATTTGGACCCTGGGTACCTGGGGGCAGTGCCAGTTTACTTCTATCCTCCCCCCTTCCCTGTTGCTACAGAAACCTGGAGCTGGGATGACCTCAGGGGTAGGTCAGGAGGCTGCGCTGGGAGAAAGAAGGCTTCAGGGTATTTCCTCTCCACCTCCAGCCTCCAGGACAATCACTGCCTCTTCAGCATTGGATTACCAAGCGCCTCCTGAGCCTACCAAAGTGTCTTCTGTACCTTTAACACGAGATGGTGGCAGGCTGCAAGGCACAGGCAGCTGAGATCCCTTAAGACATTGCTACTAAAAATAGAAAAGGCTAGGAAGAGCTGGAGTATTCCCATGCTCCATACTATCATAGTGCAGAGCCCTCTACCCTTTTTATGTTAGAAAGCACCTGCTGACCGTGGTAGCAATCCAGTTAATCGTGGGCCTGATATGACTTTAGTGTATGAATTTAGTGATACTTGTAGTTTGTTACTCTACAAAGAAATGCTGCCAGGTTAATTAAATGTAGTCAGCTAACAGTCATGCCAACAATTAATTTTCAAACAAATGGCAAAGTTAGAACATTAGGAGTAAATTTATCCATGGTGGTAACTTCATGGTTACAGCAGGTATAATTTACTTTTATTTCACACTTACCTCTGGCCTCATGTAAGAAAAGGCTAACCAATTAGACTGCTTTTCAAATGTGCATGATTCAGTAATAAACTAGCCAAGCAATATCTGCAATTTGTATTGCACACCAATCCAGGCTAAAAATACTATGGCGATTCTTCACCATTCTGGTAGTTGGTATTGGGCTGCACTGTTTGCAGACACTACTGTATGATAACTACTCATTTATGCCATGACTTCAGTCTGAAAACAAACTTTACCAACACTTCAGCAATAATTAAACAGATTAGAATAGTAAAGTAAGATGATTTTGCCAAGAAAAAACTCTGTCACATTTAAAAACTAAGGCAAAACCCAGAGATACATTCTCTTAAAATACAATAAACCAGTTATCTCAATCTGTTTCTATAGTAACAGGGCTGATCCATTTTCAGAAAAGGAAGAAAAACATAAACATTTGAAGGTTGGGGTTTTTTTTTTTAATCTGCTTTACAATAAATTACTCTGTTTTGCATGTTAAAATATCTAAACATGTATCTTGTAAGTTTGGAAATAATAGGTTTATTTTGCAGTGTCAATATAGTAAATAATGGCTTTTGAATTCTAAGCTGCCTTACAACTATACATAGGCTGTTCTGCTGAGAACACTGGTAAATTTAATTGCATTTGTGTTACACACAGAAAGAGAAGAGGATGTAGAATTTAATGGTGGCTTTTAATATAAGTGCAAGTATACTGTTGGAGAGTGTTTTAATATACTTCTCTTTTTGTACCTGCTAGACCATTTAATTCTTCCCTAAATGGGTAACGCTAAGGAATTTATTTTATTTTTTTACCCCCATGGGGAATCCAGCATTCCCAGAGAAAATATATTCTTACACAAATGCTCTTAGATTTTACACCAAAAATACAGGGACATTTTTCTATTACTAGATTTCTAAAATATTCTATTGTCCTACCTATCTTCCTACTAGGGAATGATCTTGAAAGCATATTTAGTGCTTCTTATGAAACATTTCTAGACTAGCAATTTAAAGGACAGACTGTCTCAGTTATTTTAATAAAAAAGACTTTTTTAAACACGGTAATTTTATCAGTCTGGAGAAACCTTGCAGGCCAGGTAAAATAGGAAACTTGACTCACAATGCAATTAGAGGATGGAAAACTAAGGAAAAAAAAAGTAGAAAGAAAAAGAAAACAAAAGAAGCACTCAATGGATTTATATAGAGAGTATACTGAGCTAGAAATGGAAAGGAGGAGCTGGTAAAGAAAAGCTGAGGAACTGGATGACTCTTATTTCCTGTGACTAAACTGACCCTTAGGTGGTAGGGACATGGTCTCCACTCACGTCTGTGTCTTGCATCATCACCTCACTATAGGTGTGATTGCCTAGTTTGGAATGCATCAAAGGTCAGTGCTGGAAAGCATTCCTTGGAGATGGGACAATGAAAGGAACTTATGCCCCTATGCCTTCTGTCCCACAGCTTAGCCTTAAACAGGTCAGAGATGTTGCAGCAACTTAATAGCACCTGGTGTGAGTGCTACTAACACTTGCAAGGCAACTCTAAGGGGAGAGGACAGGGAAAAGATGAACACCACTAAGTGACCCAGTATAGAACATTTGCAATGTTGGTGAAATTCACTCATTATTATTTCATATGGCCACCTATCCCCCCTTCCTCTGTCTTTATATCAAGTAGGGGTACTTATGCAAAGTGCTTTTTTCAACTGATCCCTGCTCCTTCTCTGAAAACAAGCTGCTATTATATCCAAGTAATACTGCTACAAGAATATAAGTCTGCCTGGGTGGAGGGAATTATTTTCCCTGGGTTTGTGAGCAGTCTCTTCCATTTGCTGTCT
Organism: Sclerurus mexicanus; assembly: GCA_013396755.1. Lineage (NCBI taxonomy): Eukaryota > Metazoa > Chordata > Aves > Passeriformes > Furnariidae > Sclerurus > Sclerurus mexicanus. Next base: position 1,185,843 of record VWZF01002269.1, on the reverse strand, counting down.
GTCGGTTCACCTGTGAGGGAGATGTTGCTTTCCCATTCCCTCTTGAACACCAGGGTTACCAGCCTCTATCTGAGCAACCCACTCCATTTCCAAATCATGTTTAGAGGCACAGGCTGGAAACCTGCCACCTCCTAGATGCCTTATTTAAATGTGTTACTTAGAAAATTAAAAAGTCAAAGAAACCACACGCTATGAAATCAAGAACTCAAATACTAGGATCTGCAGGATTACAATTGGTGCTACAGCTATTCTTTGATGTGTATCTACTGTGTATCCACTGTAAGGCATCCTTAGTTTCCTAATGAAGACTTTCACCTAATTAAGTGTACAGAATGCAAGTGGTATGTTAACCTGCATCAACATAACAAATGTGTACATTTAAAGACATCTCTGTGAGGTGATATCAAGCCTGTGAAGGTGGACTAGTGCCCTATGGATGAGAAACAGATTAATTTGAGGGAAGGGACTGTGAAATTCTGCTTAAGACTCTGACATTAAAAAGTTTTCACTATTGTAATTACTTAGTGTAACCATTATGTTTGCATTTTTTTAGTCCAAAATACAACATTCCAAACCATTTCAATTGTAATAAATGCATAGGTTTCTGCAAAATAAATCACTGGGGGCTAAAGGTGAAAAGTGAAAAGATATGCCGTTACTAACACCTGTTTGTTTTTAGTAAAATTATTCATGTCACATAGGAACAGTTTCAGCAGCAGATACAAAATTTTTGTTGAGCAGAATTCAATGACTTTACTCCTGTTTCATGCCAACAAAATCTTTGGGGAATTAAGGCACCAAATCAAAGACTTTTTGGAGCATGTGCAAACATAAGTGAAATGTAGGGTTGTTTTTTTTTTTTTTTCCTTTTTCTTTTAACAAAAACATGTAAAAGAGCCCATCTGTGACACACAGGATATACATCTGCCAAACTCCAAGATCCAGCTCTGGAGCATGGGGGTATTTGAAATTCTCAAAAGTCTATGCCAAGTGTCTGTTTCTTGCTGATTTGTTTGATGGAAAGTTTGACAACAATAGTAAAAAAGATTTTTTTTTTTAACCTGAGCTAATCAATATAATCTTGCCTAATCTCACTATTGAAAATTGTTGAGCCATCTTTTTAAAACTTCCTCTACAAGATACAATGAAATAAATCAGCCTCATGCAAACACTGAGCATGGAAAGTTTCAGTGTGGTTATAGCTTGGCAAAGCTGGCAGTCATGGAGACTGTGGAGTAGTAGCTTACATTGCAAAAATTTAGAGAATTAGAAATGGGGGGGATCAATGAAGATTCTACAGCTAAGGAAGCCGTGTCATAGCAGCCACCTGGCAGGACGAGGTATTTAGTCTGTCCTAGCATCTATAAAAACCTAAGGATTTCGTGATGCAGCGACAGTAGTTGGGGTTTGTCCCTAAATCACTGGGTAACTATTAAGCCCAAGGCTGAATAGGAACCCCAGCATGCACATCGTTTACAAAACAATGCACCAGCACTACCTCATTGTGGAAAGTGAGATGCCAATTTTGAAGCGAAAAATAAAATACTTGCCGGAAGTCCTGAAATGTCAGAATATTTCTTGGCAGGCTTAAAGGAAGGAGGAGCATCAATATTAAAATCTAGAGAGAAACAGAGGGATAAACTCAGTGTCTTATATTAGTACATATTTTAGTACATAAACCTACTTTTTGAGGTCTCTATTAACTAGCAACTCTAAGGCAAAGAAACAGAATTATCTCTGAAAACATTTAGTCTGTTAGCACTGTAAAGCACAGACTGCTCCTGCTCACCTCTCTAGCAGAGTTCAGCAAGCAGAACTGCTCTCCCTGAAAGGAAAAATCCAAGAGCTATTTGGAATGTGTTGATTTCTCCCAAGTTTTAGCGAATTCCCTTGTGGCCAGTCACATGCAAAGAATAGCCATTATCATATGCATGCTATATGTTAAAATCATGAAATATTGCTCAAGATTGCGGCTCTGAAATACTATAATCTACAAAAGCAAACTAATCTTTTAAATCAGTTAAATCTTTAAGCATGTACCACTTTAAGCTCAGTCAATGACCTAGAAAATTGTCTGAATGCTAAAATTAAGTGGTGGAAATTGCTGTTCTTTGGTGCCCTTTAGATAGCAACTCTCATTCACAAACATTTCTTAAGATACAGTTGGTATGTTTAAGTAGTTAAATCCCCAATTTTGATGTTTACAAAAATATCTTGTACCTGACTCATTTCTTTGCTTTCTCCTGCTCTCACTTGCAACTCATTCAGATGCTATCAATTCAAATGCTCCATCCACATCAAATTTCTAACTTGTCTCATAATTCAAATGACCCTAATGCCAGAAACAGCTGGTTTTAAATATGAAACTGTATTTCTTTTCCCTCCTTAAAAAAATCCTGTAAATCTATGGCTGCAAACAGAGCATAGTAGAAATAGCAACATCAGCAGATTGTCAGTTACAATAGCCAGGAACACACAGTAGTCTGCATTTTTCTATAACAGTTGCGTCTAAAACACTTCAAAAAATGGCAAGCTATTTTTGGATAAAGCACCAAGTCTGACAAAAAGTATATGCATATGCTCAATTCTGAAATGCCTCCACTCAATCTGAGGACCACATTCTGCCTCCAGCTAAGTTCAATAATATCCTACTTTACAAGTAGACTTGAAGTATGCCTAGATTAAGATCACTGCTGTAACTCTGCTCCTGTGGATGTACACCAGCTAGGACTGCTAATCAGGACTCCTAATAATGTAGTTTCAGCTGTGCTGTGCTAAAGAGGGGATGTAGGATTTAAATCTCCCAAGAATCTAGGATAAAAGGCTGGATAGGAAGCTTAGGCTAAGGTCTAAGCTTCTGCAGGTATGTGGCTTAGGAGAATCAACTGGAAAATAGTTCAAATATAGCTAATCAAACAGCAGCCACCCATTAGAAGACCTCTGTGCTGTATGCAGAGGAAGGAGAGGCTCTTCACCAGTGAAGAGGTAACAAAAACCTGATGGGAATAAGGGTTTCTGACCTGGTTTCAATAAATACATTTCCTTTATTATCTCTCCCCAAATGTATTCGAACTTTGTCATGATACTCCAAATTATTTGCTTCCCCCTACTTTCCACTTAGGGCTGAACGGTGTGATTGGACTAGTCTTAAATATACTACTGGACCCTATTCAAGCAGGATACAGCATGCACTGATGAAATAATTTAGATTTGTTTTAAAGAAAGTTATTTGTGTGGATTCTATTATTTATAAATACATGCAAAGCATCTAAGCAGCTTACAGCTAGGATCATTTAGTTGCCATGGTAATGCCCTTTCAGAAGCAAGAATTTGTTTTAGGTTCTTCCAAGTTCTGTTCTTCTTGCCAGCTGCTGCTCCACCAATGCCGGAGTGCTAGAATTAAAAATATGGTGTTTAGAGAAAGAATAAATAAAGAATAGTATTTCATAGCATAACATTTCTATTTCATAGTCTTTCTGATATGTCTCATCTTTTCATGAACCATTTATTATCCTCACTTATTTCATCAGTAGGCTAATATACTGTACACTTTAATCTTGGCTGCAAGAAAAACAAAGCTTTTTGGAGTGTGTCAAAGCTTCTGTGTTTTCAATTAACTGAAGGAAATTAAAATATGCTTTTTACATGGAAATAGAAAATCAATGTGGTTAGGTTTAGCCTGAGATTACAGGATTCTGTATGTACTTCCTATCATATTAGAACTTATTACTGTGAAGCTCTGTCTAAAATTGTGATTATACAGCTAAATTTTCTCTTTCCTTTTTATGACATATTACAGGGAAAGCTTTTAGCTCTTTTACAAATTATCCATGAATGTAGAAAACACAACTGATCTTGCGAAATGTAATAAATGCTATGAGAAACTTTCCAGAGATTTTATTCTTCTTTCAAAGGATAAAAGACAGAATAATAGAAAAAGAATAATAAATAGAATGTTGGCTGCCAAGACAATTTTGCATTTTGAAAGTACATTAATGGAAGGCTTGCCACAGGTACTGTAATGGTATTTTCAGTTATCAAATGTGATTGCTACAGACTAATTTATTTATGTCCCTCCAGAGACAGAAGCTGTGCAACATACTGTACTACTTCTAAATGATCAAAGCACACAGATTTACAGCTTTACTTCAGAAAAGAAAATGTTCTTACAATTGGGGGGTTGTTATTTCTGTTAATAATTACTACCTGCCACATGAGTCTCACAGAAACTCAGCAAAGTTCCACAAATACACTTCTGCTGTGAATTGTGTATAAATTAACCTGTTAAACTGATGAGAATCATAGGAGGAAGGATTCAATGAGAAAGTTTTATCTATAGACATAAGATGTATTCAGAAAAAAGGCTCATGAGCTGATGATATACTGGGTTTTAGTGATAGATATCTGATTTAGAAAGTACAAGCAAATGTTTGATCTGAGTTACCTTAGTAATCTAAGGATCATTGTAAATTACAGATCACTACAATATGAGATGAAACTAGATGTACTACCACATTACTGATTCAAATCCAATACATGAATTTTCCCCCAAAACATTGTATAATGTGGGTTTTTTTCAGTAATTTCAATAGCAAGTATTGTTTTTATATGAATTTCTGCCTGCTAGGAATGGGGTTATCACCTCACACACCTACAATGAAAAGGCAATGACTGCCAAGTGCAAATGAACCAAGCTACTTCTTCACTAGTGCAGTTCAGAGAAAGCTGGAGCTAGGACAGGTGGAGCTACTGCTCATATTAGTATATTGCTCTACACAAGTGTCAGAAAGTCTTCTTCCCCGTCCGCATTGCCAAGGGATGTGAATTCCATTCAGAAAGTTTAGAAAAAGGTAATTTCGTCCCTTTTCTGTGCTCTTAAGCATGTCCTCTGCAGTGAGCTAATGGTTCAAACTTTGGCATATGTATGAGAGATGGGCACTATTTGATTTTTCTTCCTTTTAAGGCAAATCAGGTGAAAGTATGCAAAAAGTCATCCAAATTGTTTCTACCAGGTCATAACAATGAAATGCCAGTTAAAACTCAATGCATTTCTTCTCAAATTAGTTACTGTGTTGGAGAGGACAATTTCATATTTTTTATTAAAACTGCCTATTATTTCTTCAGCAGTTGGCAAAGGCCCTGTATCTTCATTATTATGTCAAGCATGCAGACATTAGTACTGCCTCTTTGGAAATAGTGACATCCCCTAAGAACTGAAGGATCAGCACAAGGCCTCATGCTATTTAAATCCCATATGGAAGGTATATGGAATGCCTCTGGGCACAAAAGGAGCTTTTCCAATAAGCCCCATTTCTCAAAGATGCTGGTGCTGGGTGCAGGATTAGTGAGCAAAGTATACGGTTTTTGAATGCCCCTCTCATGACAGAAGCTGTCTGCAAAGCAGACATAGAGCGACTTACATGTCAGAGATTAATTTTATACCCCCTGCCAAACCCATAGTCAGCTATGCAATGTCCAATTACTCAGAATTTATGCTGTAAGATATTGTATCTTATTCATATAGAATGAAATCTGGGATAAAATCCTTCACTCTTAGTACTGGCTTAGGACCAGCAGTCTGAAAAGTTTGCCTGTCTAGAAAGCATTTGTACAGTGTGCCAACAAGTTGGCTTGGCAAAGCAAGATAAAAAGATATTAGAAACAAACCCAGCAGTGACAGCATTATTAGCTGTAATCTTCCTTCACCTTCTCCCCCAGTTTAAACCTCAGAGTGTTTAGCAGCCTGTATTTCATCAGCTGTCAGCATTTACATGACTGAATGCTGCCAGGCCAGTCTTCTGGGGAGCACAGACCATTTGCTTCTAAATCCAGCAATGACTGGAAGAAGACACCACAAGTCTGTTAAGAGTTTCAGGGACCAGAAGAGGAGCAAAATGCCATTTGCTAATGACTCTATGGCTGTTTCTAGTTCACCTGCTTTGCAGCCTGCCTTGGCTAAGAACTGGAACATGGGATTCCTACATTTCACATTGGTATTAATTGCTCCTCTCTAACCTTCGTAGTTTGTGAGATACCACATCATAAAACTTCCCCATTTACCTTATCTAGCAGGTTTCCTGACTCCATTCCAGAATTTAATATAGCAGTTCTGCCTCTGGACCAGTGCCATTTTCATGCTATAATGTGGTGTGCACTTTGGAGCATAGTGTGGCACGGATTTGAGGTGAATTTCTTAAAAATTGTCAACATTTTATTTGACTGTTAAGCTGATTTTCTTAATATTTACATTAGAAATATGGTTACTAGAATCCTAGTTAACATGTTATGGGAAAAGTTTAGAATTTCAAATTGTTAAAATAATACACTTACGATGAAGTTTGGATCTTTAAATGGTAATGGTTTGACGGTAGTTTCCACTGATCCTGTGCTGGAGTCTGTGTTCAGAAATTTATTTTCATTCATGGCCTCTCCACCTGCACTCTGCAGAAAAAATACAATCTTACTGCTTGTTACTCTGAGCAAGTTTAACTGGAGACAAGGCCATCTGCTGTATTACCTACCTGTTGCCTTTTTAGCCTTCCTATGTCTTTTGAATCTTTAGAGATGCTGCATGACAAGAGTGGGGAAACATAAAACAGAGCATTTGTCAAGCAATTTACAACTGACACATAAAGGGCAGAAGGGAGATAGAGTGGCCAAAGCCCACTGAGTAGAAACCACACTGGGTTTATTTCAGTATTAATGAAAGTCATCTCTGTAAAGTTTAAGACGGTATGTGCAACCAAAACCAGCAAAAATGTACACTGAATCTATTTTAGAATGTTCTGCATAAAGTATTAACAGGAATAGATAAAATTTATAAAAACGTTTTTTGTCAAGCTTCTAAAGAAAAATTGATTGTTTTATTCTTCAACCTTGGTTTCAATTGTGCCTGAGTGAGGACTAAGAGAAAAAAGTATTAGATATTATTTTTACATACAAGCCTTACATGGGTGGTAATTGGTGTTTTCTACAGTTTTTTAATGGTTTATTTATTTAGCATGAAGAGCATTTGAAGATGTGTGTGTGTGTGGCTAGAAAGTTTAAAAAGTTGTGTGGTGGTCTAACCAATTTCTGGTGGTTCTAACCAATTTTCAGTTGGTGGTCTAACCAATTTCTGTGGTGGTCTAACCAATTTAACTATTTCTGATAGTTCTGCATGGCTGAGTTTATGTTGCTTTTTGTCACTGACATGTAAGTCTCCACAGTCCTGGAACTAGCCCATGCTACACACATACATGTTTCTTGTGAAATCCTTATCTATACAGAAGCCAATAAGAATTTTTCTGCTGAGTGTGGCATTTAGTCAATAGGTTATCATACCTTGATTTTTTTTTTTTCACTTGGAGAACAAAAAGCTTGGCTAAAAGCTAAGCCAATATTTACTGAATGGGTGGTTAAAATATTCCTTTATGTTACCTTCAGACAGATAATACTGAGAACAAATATTTTGCTGTAAAAACCTGCATTCAAAACCTTTTGTGTTAATACAACACTCCTTTAATAATAAGGAAATATATAATAATAAGGAAATAAGGAAAAATAAGGATCATTATTATTTGTAACTTACGGGAGTACCTCTAGACAATGAGACTATATAGCAAAGGCCATGATTCATCATATCCTTCTCCTTGTGATTACAAGGGAAATGTTTTTACTCTTAACTACATGTATAAGTAATCACTGTATTAGGAACTAAGCAAGTTGAACTCTTCTTTGGGGAAATACTTAGTCATTCTACAGTGTCTGTTTATAGCACAGCAAAGAGAGGTCTTAAATATTGGAAATACAGTATAACATAAATGTTTGTAGTGCCTTTTTAAAATAAAATATATTAATAGAAATAATCTATTTTCAAAACAACAGTCAGTCCTCCACATGTACAGGGGATACTGCCACAATAACATCAGCAGAAGTAACACTGAAGTCTGTACCTTGAACTTGATTCTTCCATTAAGAGGACAGACAACATTAAAAGGCAGAGACTGTCAGAGAAGCAGAAGAAATGCAGATGGATATTTAGAAACATGTACATTATGTGGCAGTGAGCAGAGAAAATATCTTCATAAATCCTGAGTGAAGTGGCTTTCTACACTGAGTTCCTAGGTTTCAAAGTATATTCTTGCGCATGCATGCCTCCAACACTTCAGATTTCAGCAGCAAACATTAGTCAGTCTCAAGAAAGACAAGGCTTGAAATACAAGATATTTCTGATGAATTAATTATCTCTGATACTGCTCATTATCAGTGTAAATTCTCTAAGTGGAGGAATCAGCACTCACAGTTATTCTTCAAAGCATTCTTACCTTTTCTTTGGTACCATCTGGTTGGTTTTAAATCCAATCCTACAGATAATTACTTTATCACTTTTGTCCCTTCAGTGATCTTCTCCTAAGTATTCTGGTTTTTATGAAACAGACTTTGAGTAGCACTTCAACAATATCTCAAAACAGTAACTAATATATTGAGACAGAGTAAATAAAAATAGTTAAAGGGAAAGAAATTTCCTTATACATATAGTCCTTAACTTCTGCAGCTGGATATGATTACATATTACACTCACTGTTTTCAGTGTGTTTTTTTTTTTATGGATTCAGTGCTAATCTTGCTTGTGCATTGGGAAGGAAAGTAAGGAATTGTTCCTGGCAGGAAAATTCCAGAATGTAAATTCTACATGTCATTTCTTTTCTGGACCAACCCCTAAGGGATTTTGAGTATTCGTGCTGCTAAGAGTTGGGCTAACTCTTATTACAGGCCAGATGTTGATTTTGTTTGTGCCGGTATCCTTGCACAGTGGAAGAGGGAGCAGGATCTGGAATAACTTCTGCTTTTCTAGGTCATATGGACACCCAAGTCATCCTCCAGTCCCAGTAGGAGATAATGCCGGCAGTAGCTTCTGGATCTGTCATGGATAATTTGAGAGCAGTGCTTTCCTCTCCAAGGCAAAGGGTGCAGACTGGTGTGCAGGTTTGTAAAGTAGCTTCCTTTACCACCGAGGTATGCAACTGATACCATGATTTCAGAGCCCTGTGATAGACTGAGAAGCAAATAAGACTGAGTACTATGATCCCAGTTAAATGCTGGGAACTGAGATAAAGGCATACTGTAAAGGCATGCCAGTTCCCTCACTCAGCATTGCTTGTATGAAAACTGACTTTTAGCAGTGGCACTATGGAAGAGACATGCTCAGCTAATATGCTTTTCTTTCTGCAAAAACATTAAAGAGTTGAGTAGAAGTACTGCTTCCGGAATAATGTGCTACTGCACAGAGGCATGAACTCTGGCAAGTACAGAGCTTTGAAATGCTCTTTGCGTGCAGCCTGCAGAAGTCCCAGCTGATATCCTCTGCAACTTTATAGCCACAAACTGCAAATGTCTCCAGAAAACACAAATCTGTCCAGCCTATGTTTTAAATACCAGGATTAAAGCTTAGGAAACATCATGTAATGCTTCAGGATTGTGTTTTGAAAGTTTTTTTAAAGTCAGGGGATATGGATCTACTTTTGTACTGCAAAACTCCTGTTTCCTGAAAGTGAATAATACAGTGATAACACAAACCATTATTTACAGCCTGAAAAAAGATTCCTCAGTGAACAATTACAGCACAGTAAAGGTAATCTTCAACTTTTAACATCAGCTGAACAAATATCTCCCAAATGTGCTTGTCTTCTTGGTCATTTAGATTGGAGGACAGTGCATTCTTCACTGTCATATGTTGGGACAAACAAACAGGAAGAATTCAAATCGCCTTTGTAGTTCTGTGAAGTGATGGTGATCTCATGAGCACAGTGAGGAAGTGCCTGTCACCAGGGAACATGCACTGCTCAATGTGTGCTGTAACCCCCAGTCACACAGGGGGCAACTTCCCCTTCCTGCCCAATTCACAGCTGACCCCCAGCACATTTTCCCTACCTAGTCAGTCTCTCAGCTAACTCATTCACCACCAGAGTCCTAGGATAATCCCAAATGCTTTGCAATGGGGCTAAAATGAAAATGTAACCATGTGCTGAAACTCTCAAAGCCTTCTTTAAAGCTTCTTTTTAACTGATCTTGTAAACAATCTTTATGAGGAATTCAATATACGCTTCAAGGACTGAGCAGCTTTTAACGTGCACTTTATAACTAAATGGTGTCTTTTAAATGGTAAAGCTACAGGGAATTTTTGCTACATTAGTCACTAAGCAGTGTATGTTTGTCTCCATAGTCTGTTGAAGATTATAGCAACAAAGACTTTGGAGTGGCTTTACATTTACATGGTACACCTGCATGGGAAAATGAAGGTGTGATTTCAATACAGCTGCACATGTTTATGCTAGTTTTACCAGATAATCGTAAAAACACTGCAGTATAGACTTCATCTAAGCCATCAGTAATTATGTTCATCCTCTCCCATCAACTCTTTCTCTGGCTGTTAATCCCCACTGAAGTCCATGCTGCCATCTCTTATGTTACTCCTCTCTGTTCTCCTCCTCCTTCTCCTCCCTGTATGCCCCAGGCATAGATCAACCTTGACTGGAATGGTATGTATTACAAGTCATAGGCAGCAGGTCCATTACAGGCTTCTTCCAGGACCACTTGTGCAATTTTATTCCCTCTGTAAAGTTGTGTTTATGTGCTTTGGTTGAATTTTAACTACAACCACAGTATGACAGGTTGGCAACCTCTATCTCCCCGGGGAAAAGTGGAGAGCAATAGTGAGGGGATCAGATTCTATTTTGCATTTTTTTCCACAAGACCATCTATCGAGTATTCAGGGCATCCCTGCAGGACGGGACACTGTCCTCCGTGTTATGTACTAGGACTGAGTGACAGACACACAAAGGAGGAAGTTGGCTGAAGATTTCACTTGCTTGACAGTAAAAATTTGACAGTGAAAAGCTGCAGCAAACACTTGGGAGTCCTAATACGTTTGTTCTAAGAGCAGCCAAGTCTGGGGAAGAGACCTGAGCTAAGCTTTGCTACCTTAATATTGGTTTCTTTTGAGTAAAGCCAAACCCCAGGAATGAGTCTACTTTGGACCCTACTGCATATAGTGCCTGTAGCAAGAGAAACCACACTGGGAGGCTGCCTATTCACATACTACTTTCAATATTGCATTTTGGTAGATCTATTAATTTTTGCAGTATATTTTATTCCAAATTCCCTACCGCAGATGTTTTCACATGATTTCCAAAGATGGCTCCATCTGTCTGGTTTTATTTAGAGAGAGAACAAGCAAAACTTGTAGACCACGGAAGCTGAATTCTTTGTTCTGGCTATTTCTAGGTGGAATCAGCACTGTGGGGTTTGGGATGGGTGTCCCTGATGAGACGAAATACCAGGTGGAATTAGCATATTATGAAAGTGCTTGTTTGACTCATGTGTCTTCTTTCCCTCCCCCCCTCCCCCCCAGCAAGGATTAAGTTAAATTAAAACTGTGCAATATATACTGAAGTATCATTTCTTATTTATTTATTTTTTTACTATATTCTATAACTTTTTATTATTTTAGACTAATAGGATTTTACAAAGTAAAAAAAAAAAACCATAAAAATATGAAATGTAAATGTCAAAGATGTAAATACGTGCATTTCTGGCATCCTATCACTGCATACCATGCATGTCACTGCTTAGAAAACAGAAAGGTATTTGCACACCACTGAAGGTACACTATGACCACAAGTGGCCATTTTTGCTGGATGTTACAGTTGTAGGTGCTAAAATAAAGAAGGCAACTGAACAGTGTGCTGGTAAATCAAAATTAAATGCACAAATAATTTCCATATGAACTGGAAAGGGAGTTTCTAGTTTAAGGAAGCAAAAGCAATACTGAAAACATTGATTTTCTCTGTCTGTTTTGTTTTCTGCAAATCATTTGTTTTAAAAATCTAATATATAGAGAGGAATTATAGATGAAGGTGATTAAATACATTGTCTTTTGGTTTAGTTTTGTTTCTGCATTCAGTATTTCTGAAATGCTGACTTTGTCTTACCGTGATGAGTAGGGTGTTGTATGTCACTGCTGAAAAGCAAGTAAGAAAAGTCTGGTACTAAATCAAGCCCTTACCCTTGGGGATAACTTTGCCTCAGGCACCCAGTTTGGCTTACTGAGGAACCCACTTGTCTCCAATCTTTGTATGTGAAATTCAATAAACAGTTTAAATTATTTTTACTTACTTTTGGCAGCTGATTTTCCTAATCACAATACTACTACAATGTTGTTTTAACTCAGCTTCAATAATGACATATGTCTAATTATTCCTGTAGTAGGTTACTTCTAAAGCAGCAATAACCCAGTTGTAGCAATTTACTTAGCTTTCAGTTGTGTGTAAGTTCTGTGATATCCTGACAGAGCTGTGGCATGCAGCCAGAGAAGAAAATGGTAATTTATAAAATCGATGGATAATGCCTGTATTTTCACTAGCAGACAATTACAGTGAGTGAGAATGCTGTGTGGAAACAGAGCACGAATGTCACTAGATGACAGCAGCGATGATATGAGCAGACTTTTTAAAATTGGGAGTAGATCTTGAATGTCAGCTATTTAACGGACTGCCAGCTAATACTGCTCATACTGGAACATACATTAAGCTGTTTGATTAATATATTAGCTCTCACTATAACAAGGTTGGCCCAGGCTCTTGCACATTCTGAATATTTAAATCATTTAACTTTGCATGATGACATGACAGGAGCCATTAAAACTTGAACACATACTCTCTGGCAGACAAAAATGCAGCTCTTTACATTGCTGGCAAAAATTAACAGAGAAAGGTGTCAGAAGACGATATGCTTAAGCTCAAGATAAAATGATGGCGAAAAAATTTCTCATTGCCAACATTCTTACCATAGTATATTTCTGAAAGCAAACTCACTGAAGACTCAGTAAGAATGTAAGACTGAGGAAACAGTACTCTCTTGAACAAAATTAACTCCATGTCTGTGACAGAAGGGTTTCCTGGAAAGACTTATTCAGCAAGATGTATAAACATGTCTTCCTCATCTGGTTGCATTTTACTAGTTCTTGGATTCAGCAGGAAACACTTTTCCCCTCTTCCTTTCCGTTCACTAAAATGAAGCCCAATACAATTTCTCGTCTCTTCTCTCTCAGCACTGTGGCACATGGTACCATTTGAGGAATGTTCCCCCTTCACAGAAGGTCCTACCTTATTTTGGGATAGGACAAAAATAGTTAAGCTTGAAAATGTTCAAATGCCAGCAAGGAAAAAACCCTAATCTTGCACACTCACAGCAAATTTCGTTCCACAGGGCACTGAAAAGCTGAATTTACTAAACAAAAAAATCCCTAACTAGTAGCCAATTGAAACCAGCTACTAAGTACAGTGCAGAACACTGTCCTTGATTTCAAGCAGCTAGTAGGATTGGCAATATATTAATGTATACAGTGTAAATTGGGAGTAAATTAATTTAAGTCATTTAGTTTAATCATTATCAACTCGTCTTAAAAGACAAGGGTCCTGATATAGGTTTCTACTTTCACTGACATCAAATCTTTTAAAGGCCTGATAACAAAAATATTTTTGTTTAAATTACCACATTGTACTCAGATGCTACTGCTGCTTTCACTTATGAAGAAAGCTGAAGGAGGGTTGTTAAAAACAAATATAACAACACAAAGCTTGAAATTAAATTGTTGGACTATTATAATAATAGTCTGTAACTCCAAGTACGTGTCACTAAATGTACTTCCTCTTCCAAGCATTCTCCAGAGGACTTCTGAGTCACATGTCAACCTACTTATCTGTGCGAGACTTATGAAACCTGCCCTTCCTAAAGCAGCAGTTCTTTCCTTCTAACTTGCTGAGTATTTCCACTGAGCACCAGGAGTTAATCAACTATGCAGATTAACTCCAAACATATGACTAAAATTTAGCTATAATCTCTGCTGTTGAGTGTATAAGAGTAAGGACAGAGGTTTTAGAAGCAGAATATGGAAAAGGTTTTAATTGCAATCTAAACAAATGAAGACAATACATAAAGACACATACGCTGTCCATTATGCTTTCAAACTTTTGCTGTTTGGAGGTGAGTTAAAACACCTCACACTTCAACTGCCTTAGAAAGGCTGAATAAAATTTTACTCATGCACTAAAAGATTGGACTGTCACAAAGTGATGGATGGCTTTTCTATGCTCTCTGTAGGGCATTTCAATACCATAGACTCCAAGTGCTCTTGATTAAAAGGCGACATTCTCATTTAGGGTCCTGTCAGTGCCTGAGCTACAAACCATTATCATTCACCTGCATTGGTGCTTCCAGTGACAAAATACTTACCAAAATGTATAAAAAACTAATTACTTTAGTCACTTTGATAGAGGTATAAAACACCCTAATGCAAAGCTCTATTATGCTGTGTGAGGGTTTGAATTCAAAATTAAAAACGCAGCCAAAGGGAGAATAATATTTTAATTATGTTCCCCACCTCTCAAACATTTCTTAAAAACCTAGGAGAAAAAGATGTAGCAATTTCATGACACAATATCTCCTTTCATAATTGTACTGCTCACTTAAGAAAAAAAATAATCCAGAAAAACTCAAGTTTACTTTCTTGTTTTCAAAATGATAAAACCATCAAAGAAAAATACTAACAAGCTTCAATAAAAAGCTTGAATTTATTCTCAAGATATTTCAGATGCCAAAGATGTTCTTCCATTTAAAATCTTTCAAGTACGGTGACAGGCAAAGTTTTATAACTTACAGAAATTTAAAGGAAAAAAAAAATTACTATTTCCTGTGGGGAAAAGCCTCAAATAAAATGTAATTGGGACACAACTGTGAATAGCTTCATACTATCCCAGAAAAGCTTGGTTTAATTTGCATTTGCCACAAAGATGCCTTCGGCTTAAATAATTGCAAAGGATCTCTTAGATTTCATTTGGTGGATTGGGACTACTCCTTGTTTATAAAGTTTGACAGTTTTCTTTATTAAGAAAATTATACCTTGGACAAATTCATAAGCTGAATGGCATGCTGAAGCGGCTCTGGAGGTAAAACTTTCAGTATATAAGAAATCAAAAAGCACGTGTTAGGTCATACTTTCTCCAAGAGTAAAAGTGAGCCCAGTTAACAGAATATTTTGATCCCTCTAAAGAAAAAAAAAGGCTTCTAAATTGATGGGCTTTAACACCGAAAATGAATGGAAGCATACCAGCAAAAAGGACTACAGTAAATCACAATTGAATTTTTATAAAAACTGCCAAGTACGTTTCTTTCTCTATCAGAGAAATTCAGTTCAGTCAAGGACTTGGGCTAAACTGTTTCTTAAAGTTTAAAACACATCATTTGATACAGAACAGTTAAGGTCAAAGTACTTCTGGAGAAAAGAGTGGAGATTACAATATGCTCATGTGCTGTTAACATTGTAATGTTGTTCAGGGAGCATGCCAGAATCCCTCTATTGAGTAAAAAGCTTCAGCCAAGGCAGGAGAAGGATCCAAGTCCATTCATCTGCATGTGACTGAATCAGGGACAAAAAAAGCAAAATGTTATTTGCTCCTATGACTGATGGGAAAGCAATTTCATTCTGAAAAAAAACAACAAACTAAAACCAAAACAAAAGCACAAAAACTCAGTTTCCTGATTGTAGTTTGTTCTGTAAAATAGTATCCATTCTGACAGGAAACAATGTTTCAGTAACACAGGAAAACACAACACTTCTTCAAGGAAAGCCAGTTAATTAGTTACAAGTGAAAGCAAGGTGTAGCTTTCTTTCAGAGCTCCTATACTATTTTGCTTAGGAAAAACACACTTGAATTAGAATAGTCAAATTTTACCTTCAAGACTTCATGGACTTACTGGTAAACCTATGCAGAAAATGAAAACTTACTTCTGCATTTTCCCTACTTTTTACACATTTTAGCACTTCCTTCTGTCTTTCTTGTCATTTTAAGTAGATAAAAATTCTAATTTTATTTGATTTCTGCTAACTACACTACTACTGCATTGCAGTCTAAAGTTACTCAGAAGAAGGCTTTTCCATTAGTGTACAGGTACTTAAGACTGTCATACTCAAACAGAAAGACAAAGTTTAGGTACACTGATGTATAGAACATTCCACTTCTACAGGAACTGAGAATAAAAACATCATTTCTACAAATCTACAAAAAGTTATCAAAGACATATCAGAGAGCAGTAATTGTATCCAAAGGTCTTTTAAAGAAGACAAGAAAATAAACTATATCTTAGTTTTTAAAATTCTTCAGCCTACAAACACCATCTTTATTGTTTGTCTCATATTATGAGACAAAAAATATCTGGTTGCACAAGCCCTGAATACTGCATTCTCTTTCCTTCATCTAATAAACTCAACACCACCCATTCCAGGTTTGAAGAGCACACCATGTCCTGTACTGAGTAAAACTGTAGGTGCATTATCCTACGGATACTTACATTCAACTGCATAATGAAAAAAACCTCTGATGACTGAACCAAAATAAACACATGGCAAATTCTAATTTAGAAGCAAATAAGGTAATAGCAGTATCTATAGCAGGCTATTTTGAGGCAGTTTGGGAGGAAAGAGAGAGGAGAGAGTTGTATAGTACAGCTATTTTCAAGGCAAATTTCTGAAATACTTTTGCAGAAACATTTGTACAAATAGGTGGTTGTTTACTCAACTATAAAAGTTCTGTGACACTTCACCCTGATACTATATATTGAAGCTGAGGAACTGCAGCAGAGCTGAAAAGCACCAGACAGTTCAGTGTTTTGCTTATACACTCCTATCCCAACTGCCTTTTTTGCTGGACTTGAAACAGAACAGAACTATTAAAAGACCTGACTTTTCCACTACACAAGAATTAGTGAAGTTTTGGCATGACATCCACAATCACAGGTGAGAGGCAAATACAGTATCTCATATTTTGTGGTGGGTTTAACACGATTCTATTTTAAGACATTTCCCACAATGAATTATTCAGCAAATTAAAAAACACCTTTTGGAGAGATGAAAAGGACAAGAATAAAAAGGGCAATTCTATAGCTGTAATGAAAGGCAATTCTGGCTGCAACAAATAGGTTTAACAAAAATTCAGGAGAAAATGGAATTTCTGAATTGAGAAAATTCAAAGTCATTACTGTGAGACCCAAACTAGCATTGCTAGTTCTAGACTATGTGAACAACAATAATCAATTTAAGGAATAGGGCCTTTCCAGATTACTAGTTTGGTTTGAGGAGCCTGAACACACTGCACATGTCAAGGAAAAATGGCCTTCTATTCCAGTTTGTTGATTTTAAGAATTCATTTTGCTGTAAGAATATTGTCCTGTCCTTTCCAGGGAAGAGCAGTTCTACTAAAACATAACCATTGTTACAGTGTAGGGAGAACTAATACTGTCTAAATGTAGTCGTTGAATTTTGTGGTCATTTTCATATTTGAACCTGCCCATGGAAGGAACATACGACTGTGTTGTATGGAGAGGACACACCCATCTTAATCACATAAATCAGATGACTGAAAGTTGACATGGTAACACTGAATCACTGAGGCTGGAGGGGGTCTCAGGAGGTCACTAGCCCACCTCCTGCTCAAAGCAGGCTCAAAACTGACCTTGGATTAGACTTACAGGGCTTTGCCCCAGCACATCCTAAATACTTCCAAGGCTAAAGATTGCACAGCTCTCTGTGCAGCTTTCCATCTCCCTGGATAGAAATCAATATCCTATAAAATAGAAAATACTGGGTTTATTAACAAAAAGCTCTTTTTGTCATGAGCAGTCATATAACTCATGTTAATTACTGCCCTAATTTCTGGATGTTCCAATTCAATAGTATTTTGCTGTAGTCCTGATAGTTTCAGGGCATAAATGTAACAAAGTTTTTAGAGAGAAGAGTCATCTTTTATTAAATGAGCCTGTTTATCCAGAAAATTAAGACAAGTTTCTGGATAGACTGCATACCAATACACCACTGACTCAATATAAAGACGTTTTTCGGCACATAACTTTTACACAGTTTCCTAGAGGGTGTTAACTCCCTCCTCCTTTCTCCTAAATGATTAGTGTTTTCACATTACTTTCTCCCTTGCCTGATGAACATCCCCTGTGCTCCTGGGATGCCAGTAACCTTTTCTTCAGACATGGTCTACTTGACACACCCCTAACCAAACTCTAAGCAGTTGCTCGATATTTAACTTGGGAAGTGGCTGTTTCACTTTCAGATTTGAAAAAAGTCTTGAATGCCTGAAAGCTGACTTGATTTTTCCAGATGTATCACTTAAGTGACAAGACATACCTGTAAACCTTATGCAGAAACTATCATAGGTGTCTCAGCCATCTCTGCCCTTCTTCTTGTTCTTTCACTAACTCAGAAAAGTTTAAATCTGAGGAAGCAACAAATAAGGCTGCCATGATAAGCACACTGCATCCATATGAACACCGAGGTTCAATACAAGTATGCCAACACTCTAAGGGCAGAAAACGCATAAAACTAAGTTGCTTAAAACTGTGTAGAAGGCTTCACCTCTAGGCTTGTGGATGTTTGCAAAATGAAGTATCTTCTTAAATTACATCAGATTTTATCTAATATACCTATTGGGTAGGTTGTACATGAAAGCACATAGAAGTGTGAAATTTTGTCTGTGTAATGAAAATTAAGGACATTAGAATCAAAGAATCATAGAATATCCTGAGTTGGAAGGAACCCATCAGGGTCACTGAGTCCAACTCCTGGCCCTGCACAGGACCATCCCCAAGAGTCACACCTGAGAGCACTGTCCAAATGCTTCTTGAATTCAGGCAGGCTTGGTGCTGTGACCACTCACCTGGGGAGCCTGTTCCAGTGTCCAAGCACCCTCTGGGCGAAAAACCTTTTCCTGATATCTAACCTAAACCTCCCCTGACTCAGCTTCATGCTGTTTTTCCAAGTCCTGTCACTGGTCACGAAGGAGATCAGTACCTGCCCCTCCACTTCCCCTTTTGAGAATGTTGAAGACCACAATGATATCTCCCCTCAGTTTCCTGTTCTCCAGGCTAACAAGACAAATAAACTCAGTCATTTCTCATAAGGCTTCCCCTCCAGACCCTTCACCATTCTTGTGGCCCTTCTATGGATGGTTTCTAATAGCTTAATGTTTTTTTTTTTATATTGTGGTGCCCAAAACTGCACATGGTACTCACGGTGCACCTGCACCAGTGCAGAGAAGAAGGGGACAATCCCTTCCCTTGACCAGCTGGCAATGCTGTACTTAATGAGTCATTTTCCCTTGTTTAATAAATGATAAAAGGACAGATACGATCATAGAAGTCTCTTTTCATGTGGTAAACTCTAGCAATGGCCTGCAATGCTTTACAAGAGAAATTTAATTTTCAAAAATGCTTCTTATCCACAGTAGGGTCTTTACAATCAGCAAGGACAACTTTTCTTCCTGAGTCAGCCAGTACTTACAGCCTGGGGCAGGATGATTATAAAACATGTAGCTACAGATATTCATCCCTCACAAAATGCTGGACTCTGCTAGACTTTAAGTAGGTATTACTCACAAAACAATTTCCTTCCATCCATTTCAAATTTGTTTCTTGAATTAACAGTAATGCATTTTTACTACAACATAAATGCATGTTAACAGATGGCATGACTATGTCACTTTTCGGCTAGAGTTTAGAAAGGAAATTATTTCTCCTCCCTGTTTGCACAACTGTGTATTTTGAACTAAAATTATCATAAGACAAAACCTGTAACAGAAATAAATACCTAAAACACATAAGCAGACCATTATGGCAACCATGTTCAATACCAGACTATGGTTTTTTTCTCTTTGGAACAGAGAACCTCCATTCCTGACTGTAGGGGAGAAAATATTTCCATGTTCCTCTCACCACACTAGACTGGCTTTTCAGGCTGATGGTTAGGGCGGGCTTGGGAAAAAAGAGGTTTGAATCCCCTAAGGCAGTGGCAGGAACAGAACTTCAAGTGGAGGACATAGCAAGCACTTCTAAGGAGAGGTGATGTAAAAAGGAAGTGTGTAAAAAAAAGTGTATGTGTGACTTTTGAAAGAAAGGATTTAATATCTGCTTTCAGAAAGGCAGATATTCATCGCTGAATCCCAAATAGGAGTAGTTT
This sequence comes from Sclerurus mexicanus, assembly GCA_013396755.1. NCBI lineage: Eukaryota > Metazoa > Chordata > Aves > Passeriformes > Furnariidae > Sclerurus > Sclerurus mexicanus. Next base: position 1,165,784 of record VWZF01002269.1, on the reverse strand, counting down.
TCTAAATCTTCAGGGAGAAGTGGAGTTAGGACTAGTATGTAATACTTCCTGTTGGCTTATTTTGGTGGCTTGTCACAAAGCTTGCTGGAGTTTGTAGAATCAGTTAAGGTACTTACAGACAGACAAGCAGTATGACAGCTGAAGGTGTTACTTTCCAGGTCTTCCCACAAGCAGAGACACTGGATCTACTAATGAATCAGATCTTGAAATGCTGCACTTTTCATTTAGTCTGCTACAGTAAACTAAAGAAATCTGCAATGAAGAGCATCTAAGCTCATGAAGTAGCTTGCTTGTAGTGGAAAAGTGGTTCTCCTCGCCACATGGTCGTGTTTCTTCCTTGTGCTACATCCAACAGCTGTTAGACCTCCCTGTGAATCAGTTCAGCTCATCAGCACAGCAGGTGACAACACAGCTTCCAGGAGAAGGGGAAGGTTCATCAAGTTAGTCTTCTGACTGCCAACCCCTCTCAGTGGGAACAGGTCTGGTGAGTATCAAAGCTGGTGTGATGCAGGCAGCAGAACGTGCAGCTGAGACTTGCAGAGGTGGATAACAGTGAAGAAGATTAGGAGGAGACTGGAACTCTTTCCTTTTTGATAATGAGAAACTAACTGAGCCTCTGGAAGTTGCAGGCATGCTTTGCAGTGAGGCAAGACATGCTGTTCATGGATATGAATTCTGTTGTCAAGGCCAGGTATATTTCACAACACAGTGAGTGTCACAACTTTTATGGCTTTCTGCAGGTCTAAGTAAACACCAATCTTTTAATTTGTTTTCTTGGAATATTTGAAAAATGTGTTCAAAACCCTCACGGGCTATCAAACTAATGTTTCTATTAGCCTTTCTAATCCAAAATGAATACGTTGATACAACTACCAGTGCCTTGCTACAGAAAGAAATGAAGCTACTACCTAACACAAGTATTACATTTTAGAAAAATGTGAAAAACAGTCTGACACCTCTTTAAAGCTGCAATATCTAGAGAGTTAAGTTATTCCACATTTTCTTTTGCTCATCTGAATCTTTTAAAGCACTTAACTGGATTCTGATATCACTTTTTAGGATTACTACCTCTCGGAAAAAATGTCATGCTGAAGTACATGCATGAGGTGTTTTAGATTGTTCTTTGTTTCTCAAAATATAACCCATCCTATTTTATCTCCTTATGATAGAAGCAGTGAACCATCTTTATTAATTCAGGATCCTAAGTTTCTTGCATGTTTATTATGAATCCTGAAATCAGGTGTGATCATAGCAAGACTCCACTTTCTGTTAGCTAAAAAGATTAAAATTTTCTATAAAGATAAGTGGAGAAGGATAAAAAACCCATGACACCAGCATACTGATGTCCACAGTAGAAGACAACACACATGTGCTTTTGCCTTTCTACAATGTAACACATCTGTGTTTACTCTAAATCTAAAATCTAATCACATTTCATTGGGGGGGTAGATAATTCTCTGAGAATGGCACAGTCTGGTTTAGAAATTCACATACTTTTATGATTACAATGCATCTGAAGCCTTCAAAATATGATAAATGTCAAGCAAAATCAATTCTTAGTTCTGTTTCGACAGTTTCCATTTTAACCTAGATTGCTCTACCGAAACAACTTCCATCTCAAAAATAAAGCTAAACCTAAAATACACATAAATTTTGCCAGATTTCACTAGAAAATCTGCTGATTGTCTTTTGGTTAACACTTTTCCCCATCAGGCACTGAAGGGATTCTGGATCTTTAACAGATTTGACTTCAAACATGCAAGAGACAAAAACTGGATAATCCTGGCTCTCATTAGTGGACTGCCTGAAAATTAGATGTTTTGGGGATGAATATTTCAGCTATTCACTCTCAGCTTTATTGCAGAAAGTATCTTTGTGGTGCAGTGTCTGTGAAAGGATAAGAGGATGTAAGCAGTGACCCTCTGAGAGCTTCATACAGAGAACTGTAGGTTTGGGGGATTTCCAGTGCTCTTCGGTCTGGTGACATGCAGTGTGATGACAGAGTATATTACCACTCTCTCGGATAGCTAACACAATTTAAATGCTACCTGCTAAAACTCTTGTTAAGACATGGCAATTTGCTTTAAAATGGCTGCTAATTTTGTAAGAGCCAAGATTCTTTGGCAGGTAAGGAATAAGTGTGCAAAGGCTGAACTTGAAGAGCTCGGCTTAGCAGTTCTTATCAGTAACTAGCAATCATCTGCAATGTATCATGGCATCTATACTTTATCCAATTAAAGTGTCCAATTTAAATCAATTTAATTAAGTTTCAATTAACATCCCATGGGAACACATTATATCTTTTAAAGGTATCACTCCAGGCAAGCAACAGCTTCAGACTGGCACTGCTTCATTGGCTAAATTCACATATTTTCGGTTACTATCATAATCTTAAGGGCTGAAAGATGTTTTCACACAAAAAGTGTAGTCTAACGTGCAATGACATGATAGCTTTGTAATAAATTGGCAAATACATATGTGTTTATAGTTCTCTACTATCATGCTATGTCAGGTTCCTTCTATTTCTTTCAGGGCAGGTGGATTGGTAAGAAACACTACTTGTTTATTAAATTTCCAACTACAAAAGAAAATCATGCTTTTCTGTAATGGAAGGTCTTATATGTAATAGTGTTATAGGTTCAGTGCTATAATGATGGGAGTAAACAAGCTCTGAAGTCATAAGTAGGTAATTTTTAATTTCAAACCAGAAAGCTATGCTACACTAGAGCAGGTACTCATCCCAGAACATGGAGAGCAGTAGTTCAGCTTGGCAGTTGTAGTGGTACTCAGCAATTCTGTAGTTAAACTCCTGTAAACTTCTGTAGTTAAACCCTAACCTCATATTTCAGGAAATTACAGCCAGATCAAATGGACTGTTTAAAACAAAGTTATTTGTTAATTGATTTGACAGTTTCCTACTAAAAGTGATAGGCTTGGTAAAATAGCATAACAGGAGAATTGATTAAACTGACTGATGGTTCAGGATCCAATTCCATGCTATTTATGTACTAGGGTAAGCTCTCTGTCTTTAGTGGGCAGCTTCTGAGTATCTAACAGTAACCATGTTAATATGTATATATTTAAGTCCACTTGTTGAACTTACAGCTCTCTAGGAGAACTTTGAAATCTGATGATCTTCAGTCTACTATATACAAACATCATAATTCAGTTACATGTAAAATAAAATGGATTTTTAAGTGTATCTTAGGGTCATTGCATTTATGCTTGTGTTGTACATTAGAAGATGTTTTTTAAGAGGACAGTAACTTGAAATCATTTTATTTTCTAATATTGTTGTATAGCTTTTGTTTTTAAGCATAGAACAAGAAACACAGAAAGTGTTAAGTATACTTATGGGAGCTAATTACATAAAATGAAGGTTACTACTAGTACTGCTGCAATAATCATAATTGTAGATAAAATAAATATATTTAATAATTTAACTTCTGAATACTGTTAGAGAAATTTTACCTTTATTTTCTAAATGGTATGAAGATCTGCCGTTGCTACAGAAGTGGAGAGGATGGAAGCAAAAAGTATTCACTGTGTATTTCTGTGGTTTAGAGGGCAGTTTACATCAACTAAAAATTTAAGAGAAAACATTGTCATTCTCAAAGTAAAGTGTTTACTGTACTTCATCATATTAAGTCTAAAATTGTTTCACAAATAATGCAACCAAATATAGGTTTAACATAATATTTCACATATTTTCTCTTTAATTGTCCTATGACAAAATCAGAGACTTTTTTTTCGAAATTATTCTCTTATCTTACTGAAATTTTATCTTTAAGCTTGTTGGATGTCATGGGCAAGCATTCTGCTTCATTAATTACATCTTGGTCTAGAATATACTTTTTTAAAAGCTTCTTGTTACCGTATAATTTATAAAAATAAGGGTGTGAACATTATGGTAGAGGAACTGGTGGCATTTTAAGATCAGTGTCAAAGGTTCTATCCCACATTGAGTGATAGTAATTAATAAGATGGGCGACCTGGAGACAAGTCCACACAAGAGCCAGTAATGGAGCTGAATCAGCACAGCAGTTCTTGGGAATCGCTGGGCAGGGACATCTGACTGAATGGTGCTGTGTAAATCACTACACAGCATTGGTTTTGACACATTAATGTTACCATTTAATATAGATAATAATCCTCAATATTGCTGCAGCAAAGACTGAGGTATTTTTCAGTGGCACAACAGCATGGGAGGAATAATTGTGTAATGCTAATGAAAGTGAAGCAATCAATTTGCAATCATGCTTTCCTGTAAACTCATTTTTAATTTTACATTTGGTAAATACAGGCATTATATCCAAACAGTGTGTGTCTCCTTCTGCAGACATGACTGACAAGCCCCATGAACAAAGTGCTTCCAAAACAAACATGACTCAATACCTTTGGGTCAGTAACTCATACAAATCACACGGGCTGTTCTGAGCTGGAAGGGACCCACAAGGATCATGGAGTCCAGCTCTTAAAGTGAACGGCCCATACGGTAATAAAACTCACAACCTTGGCATTATTAGCACCATGTCCTAACCAAATGATGAAGAATGTTTCTTGGTAGTGTTCCTAAAGTGTATGTTAGAGAAAGTAGCAATTCACATGCTGGAGAAACAAATTTGGGTTCATAAAAATTTGTATGCTGTGTGATAATTGTGCCTTCTTGCAGGATACACAAAGTTACTCAAACTAGTTGATTACATTGTTATGCTTAAGTGAATTTGTTATATAAAAAAAAACCCCACATTTTTTTAAATTTACAGCTTTACCAGACCAGCGTGTCTGTCAAGGTGAGCACTGTGATAGCTACTTGTGACAGTAGCTCTGTGATAGAGCATGAAAAAAAAAAAAAGTATACAATTTGCAGAACATACAAAAATCCTTTCTTCTTTAACTTCTTTCTGATGGAATCAGAGACATAGGTATGTTCAGAGCTGGCACAACGTGAAGTGTATTTTCACATAGGCCAGCACAAAGTTCTCAGCAAAAGTTACTATTTAATATGATGGGGAGTCCCCAGATCCTAAGTTGACCCTTGCAAGTAGTTATAAACCTTCCAGCAGGGATTCTCTTACCTATAGTTTGCTTCTTAAGTAAGGAAATAGTTCACTATTTCTCTACTCCTTTCAGAATGTCTGTTTACTTAAAATAAGAAACCATATAATACTGAGCTATGGCAGGATATATTTGGCTTGTAAAGGGATGAAAATAGGCTGTAAAAATATCAAAGGGGTTAATTAGGAAAGTGAATTGCCAGACAATTAACAAATGCAACCTCCAAACCTGTGCTGAAAGTGGTGAACTAGCAGACTACCAGATGAATGTTACTTGTTCGGAGTTAAAAAATTAAAATAAAAGTCCCACAGTGATTGGATATTTGGTATATAACATGTTCAGAAAAAGTATTTCAAACTCATGGATTACCTAGTCCCTGACTGAGGGAGGCACTTAAAGGCTGGGTAAATTATTAAAAAAAAAAGAGCATTAAGTGTGTGTTGACTGGCTACATTTTTAACAGCTCATTAGACGAGAATTATTGCTTCGTTGTGTCACAGGTTTCCTTATCCAGAAAAAGTATATTACTTAGCAATTAACTAAGGTCTTTTAAGGACTTCTGGAGATGAAGATTAAATAAGGTACTGCAGAAGAAAGCGCCCAATGATCAATGATTGTAGCTCAAAAAAATGCAAAGCCCCCATTTAATTTCTGTTTGAACTGCCTCAGGAACACTGAATGAGATTGCTAGAAGATCAGCAAGCTGTTCCTCATCCCATTCCCGAGGTTATACTTTTTCTGAGACTCATTTTTTTCTTTTTCTTATTGGATTGATCTGCACTGCGGAAGTCAATGAATGTGTACGCTGACTCGGACGTAGTGTTGAGAAATTACTTCTTTCTCAACTGAAATCACTTGTGAGAAGAATTACAAAAATTGTTTATCACACACTATCCAAACCCACTTTCAGTAAGAAAAGTCTCATAATACTGGAAGCTGTCCACAAGCTGTAGTTTGGCATCAACTTCAGAAAACAGTTTTAGAGGCAGAAGGGTTTGGGGAAGATTTTAAATATAAGTGATTCTATACACATTTAAATAATATATATGTTTTATATCTGCATACACACACATGCACCCATGTACAGAGCAGCCTGCTCCACATGGAAAATACAGATTGTTATCTGTATCACACCATGAAAAAGTTGTCAAACGTGACATGGTGCAGTTTATTACTGACATTAAGCACAACGGTGCATATTCCCTTTCCTAGGGATAAGCCCACCAGAGAAGATACCATGGAACTGCCATGGTGTGAAAACAAGTATTACAAGAGCATCATTCAAATGAGGAAGGTTTTGTGTCTGTGCTCTGGCATGTGCACAATGGCTTCTATTTGCCTGGAGAGAAGATCTGCTGAAAAATGCATAAATGTTCCCCTGATCTGATGGTTCCTGAAAACAAACAACCTAACTGGCAGTACAGCATACTTTGTAGCTAATGTTATAGCTCATGAAATATGACTGAGTATAGTAATTTCTAGGGGAAAGAAAAAAGACATTTTTTTCAACCCTCTTTTGACCACTTTAGCTACCAAAATCTTTCCAGGAGAAGTAATCCAAGACATATGACATCTGAAGTTGATACAGATGTTGCATACACACTGACTGAAGATCCTGCAGGACTTAGTTTTGGAGCATGAGATGTTACCTCATCAGCAAGAGGCAGATATCATCAGCTGGGGATGGGTGGTGGTGTCACACAATGCAGAAATAGAGTCTGCACCACCCGTTGCAACTGAGGGTTGGAGTTTAGGAGAAACTCACCTCAATAGCCCTTCTACTTCCCCTGGCCTTGTTCCCCAAAACTCAGGCTCTGAGGTTACATCTTAATTTCACTTTTAAGTCTTCTGCCCACTGAGCCCAACAGAGAGAAGGCCATTTGAGCTGCACACAGCAGAACTGGCAGCTGTTGAACTGCGCTCTGTCCAGCACTAGTCTGGACACCTCCTCTGTGACACATCAGCTACCCCGAACTGAAGCCACCATCGTGCAAGGCCAGAGGTTTGTGCATGCGGGAGTGTGCACAGCTCAGGTACAAAGCAGCCACTGAAGGCAGGGGCGGACAGCGAACAGCTGTGGGGCGGTTTGACCAGAAAGTATTACCACACACCGGTGCCACCACACATTGGTGTCACCACACAGCAGTACCACCACACACCCCGGTGCCACCACACAGGACATCTCGGTGCTCCCCAGCGCAGCCCCCACTGCGGCCCGGCCAGGCCCTGCCTCTGACCCACACCCCCGGCCGCGAAAGGCGTGAGAACCACAGCACCGGTCCAGCTGCACACATGGAGGGGACACAACCCCCACGATACCGGGGGACGAAGGAAGCGCACCGAAACCCGGCATTCCAGCGCCGGGAAGGGACGCGCCAGCCCCGGGGCGCACCGGGAGGCCCCCAGCGGCCCGCCCTTCCCTGGAGCCCGGCAGCTCCCAGCGTGAAAGGAGGAGGGCGGCGGGGAGCCGGGCGGCAGGCGGTGGTGTGTCCCGGGACTCCCGGGGGCAGCGGGAGCGGGGACAGCCCGGCCAGGGGGACGGGGCGGGGAA